>VZRW01003357.1:307345-359894 GCA_013398125.1 Aegotheles bennettii | reverse complement strand
TGCTCCCCCCCAGGCAGCCAACCGCAGCCTGGCTCCCAGGCACGGAACCATCCATACTGGATCCCTTACCTGCCGATTGGCCACTTGGGCTTTTCTCCCAGCCAAAGAGCCAATCGCAGCCTGCCTTTCCAGCACAAAACCTTCACCTGCTGGTTTCCCACCTCCTGATTGGCTGCTCTACCAATTGGGCCCTTCCCAGAAAGCCAATCACAGCCTGTTTTTCCAGCACAGAACCACTCCCCGCTGTGTTCCCCACCTCCCAGTTTGCTGCTCGGCCTCGTGTCCCCAGCCAAGCAGCCAACCTCTGCTGGTCACAGAACCTCTCCCTGCTGCCCAGCCCAGGGATGGGGCTCAGGGCAGCCCCGCAGCAGCTTGGGGGCCAGGGGGGACACTCTGTCCCTGCCCTGCAGCCCTCAGGATGTGGGAAACAGGAACCCCCTCATCACCAGAGAGCCAAGGACAGTTGGGACAGGGGAGTCTACCTTTGGTTTACCATTCCTTATCTTGAATGCTTACAGGGGACCTCTGAAAATATTGGTGCTCAGCTGGAACCTGATAAACACTTTTCTCCCGGACCCAAACAAATCAAAACCTTTAAACAAAACAAAACAAAAACAAGAAGAAAAAAAAATGCAGACAGTTTTCCAATTGCCTGAGTGCTGACACATGCAACGTGTCACGCTTTATCCCAGTGGTGAGACCTATGTGGGGAGACACTGCTGCACTCCTGGCTTTGAACATAAAAACCTGGAGCCAAGAATGCTGGAAGGGCCTGGATGAGGCCACCCAGTCCACCTACTCCATTTATGACCCTGCCCAGCTGTTTCTTTAACAAACTCTTAAGGATCTCCGACAACAGAAACCTTGCAAGACCATCCTTTCCAGTGGGATAACGGGATTCATTACACTGATTTGTTAAGTTGGACTGTGAGTCAGGAAGTTGCTCACATATGTTCCCATCTGCATCACCAGTTAGACAGGCACACAAATGTGTATTTTAGGTTAAGGACTGCTATTTTGGATGCACTGAAGTGCTGTGGAAAATTAAGACTGATAAACAGAAAAGCTGTTTTCCCAATAATAAAATCCAGGCCCATCCCACTGACATTGCAAAAATAAAGGAAGAATGTTGACTGTGGTGAAATTCAGGGGGTGTGGGGAATCCAAAAGTTAAAACAGTTGTGTCTCAACCATTTCCATTTTCAGTAGACCCCTGCAAAATCATGTTAGAGAACACCTGGCCTTTCCACAAGGCTGCAAAACAGCCCCAAAAGTCCAAGTGAGTGATGTACAGCCTTCTACAAATGTTTGCTTTAAGAAAAAGTAGGTTTTAAAGCAGTTAAAAATCCATTGTGTTTCCAGCCTCATATTTGACTCACTCAAGTCATTCTCCCCAGTGTGAAAAGCCCTCAGAGAATTCATCCTTGGGATTGTTCTTTTCTGCAACAGCCCTTCTTCCAGGGGCGACATGGATAAAAAAACCCCAAACACAAATAAACCACCAAAACACCCAAATCTTTAATATTGCCTCTGCTGGGATGCTCAGAGATATTAGATTCTCCGAGATACAATTACCTCTCTGATGATATTCACCACACATGCTCTGGGAACAAAACAAAGCCCTACAAGTTGAAATTAGATTTCCTATATATCTTTAAGTTCTGTTTTAATGCAGAGGTGAGAATGAAATCAATGTTTAGTCAGCAAGTGGAAAAAAGGCAAAGTACAAATGGGCTTAAAGTGTGGAGAGATGTGGGGGTTTTGTTGGTTTTTTATTTTATTTTATTTTCTCTCATAGTGTTGCATATAATGAAGATGGAAAAAAACCAATGAATTGTGGGGGCAGGCAAAGAAGAGCCTGTCACACTATCATTGCTCATTAAAATCATGTCTCGGGCTTAATGCTGCAAGCCAGCCCAGAAAAACTTAGAGACAGAAAAGTTGCATTAGGTCATACAGTTGTTGTCTCCAGAGGCAACAGCAAGATTATTCCCCAAAGGATATTTTCTCAGTGCTTTGTCCAGTGAATCTGAAAGGTGTCCAGGGATGAGGTTTCCACCAATTCCCTTGAGTGATTACGCCCCAGTCTCATATGTCTCACCATTTGGAAGATTTTGCTGCTGTTCAGCCTACATTTTTCTGTTTCTTAATTTCATACCATTACTTGTGGTTATGGCCCCAATTAATCAAAGTACTTCAATGCAAGCTTAAATTTAGGTATGCGCTTAAGCTCCACTGAAATCATGTGCACCAACGTTTTGCAGGGCTGATGGGTGTGTGCACATGGTTTAAGCACTGTGCTGAATTGGGACCATGCATCATCCAAAATAATTATCCTCCTCTATACATATTATCCTTCTCTTGCTTAATTATTGATTAGATAAGCTATATATTTAAGCTACTTAATCTCTCCTTGTATATCAGTCTTTCCAAGAGTCTGATAATTTTTCTTCTTTGAATTTGAATTCCCTCAAATTCTTTCGTGTTTTGTAAGGATGGGAAATGAGGTATTGCAATTTAATGCCATATCCCAGGTGTGATTACATAAAGAGTAGTTATTCTCTGCAGTTGAAGGATATAACTTACCTGCACCAGCAACCCAAAGTGCATTGATTTGCTGTGCTGCTCTATCATTTTGTAAGACTCTCTATAATCTACTCCTATTCTTTTCCATATCCATCACCTCGACATTTAAGTATTTTTGCTTGCAGAGGCAGCCAGCCCTTAGGCCTTCAAATTCAGTGTGGTGTTTTACACCGGAAAACCTTTAACAGAACCAAATTGCAGCCGTGGAGGTTTCCAGAACACATTCTTCTATGGAAAAAAAATGTCACCATTTCAATTTGTATTATTTGAATGTGTTCACCCACTATTTTGAGTTCCCAATCCATTTGCTTCTTCGGGAGGGTTTGTCACACATACCACCTTGGCATCACGGTGCCTGCATCACTTGTTGCTCATTATTCCATTATACCCCAGGTAGATGCAGAGCTTTAATGATCATTTCATTATTTTATGATGGATTAAAATTAGGTTTGGTGAATTGTAATTGCCTGTGATTCTGATTCTTTTCTTTCTTTCCTTCCTTTTTTCCCCCATCTTTTTCTGAATATCTGTGTCCTATTTGCTTTCAAACAACTGCCACTCATTCATTCTGTAAGGAATTTCCTTATCTTCAGAGATGTGTGTCATCTGGACCAGTTCATTGGTAGGTTTATGCTTTTCAGGCTTGCTGTCTTTTTTTTCTTAAACCAGTTCTCCCCCATGAAATATATTTCACAATGTTTTCTTTACTTCATGATCAAGTATTACGTGACTTGTTTCGTTTTCATCTTTTTTTTTTTCCAATATGAAGTATTGTCATGACAAAAATACATCAGCTGTAAAAAACAAATGCTATGGAGTGATACAAATAAATATTATGGTATTCCTGCTATAGATCCAGCAAAACTCAACTCATCTCTCATAAACCCACATTTCCATCATAAAATCCCTGCAATCAGATTTCTTCAACAACTAATGGATAGGAACGGTGAATTAGACCCTGACAGACTCCATATTCTGTGAGGTTTTTTTCTTCCTCATCATCTCCTCTGGAGCCCTGGTTTAGGAAAGCAGCCTGAGATCCCTCCCTGCTGAAGGAGCACCTCATGTTTTTGCACAATCATGTTTTCTCACACTCATGTTTTCTCACACTCATTTTTAGGCACAAGCCTTAGTGAGATCATTTGCACTGGGCTCAAGCAAAATTACAAAAGGAGAAGTAATTCAAAAGCAGAAATCAGTGCCAAGGTTCACACTTTGCCTGGATTTTGGATATCTACCGCTACGTGTATCTGACAGCTGCTGTCTTATATGAAACAGTGAAGACCCTTTGACAAGTGGGAAAAAAAAAAACAAAACAGTACATGATGGCTTTTAATGTCCAGAAGAGTTGAGGTGATAATGCTTTTCAATTGCTGTGGAGAGATGTCTTGTCATACCTATGTAATTTGATTAAAGTATTTTAGTCTTTACAGATTCAATTGGAGTTTAACTGCCTTTAAAAGACATTTTGCATTTTTTTCCTGAATTTTTGCTTTCATAAGGGTCAAATACAGGTTAGAGGTAAGACTCAGTACTTTAATGGTACATTTCTTACATTCATGTTCAGCTTTCTTCTATAACAAGTGAAATTATAGGGATTTATAATGATTGCTTTGTGGACAATTATTACACTATTTTTTTTCTTTTGTAGTTTCTTCCCTCTGATATGTATGTTCACCTTCATTTGAATACCATTTTTCTAGGTGTGAGAATAGCTACAAAAAACTAACAAAAGACCCCCTCCCTATTACATAGGAAATGCAATAAATAGTTATTTTTTATTATTTTGAAAATGTAGAACATCAAAAAAACCTTTCCCAGTGAAGAGGTAGGTTAAGCCATGGGACACTGGGCAATTAAAGTAGGTTTGCAGTTGCTTGACACCATCAGAGCAGCATGAAGGAGCTAAAGTGCTGTGGGGCATCTGGTCCCTAACTTGCAGTTGATGCATTTCCTTGCAGTCTGTATTATTCAGCACAATGCCTTGCACAGCAGAGGATGAGTTCCAAGTCTCTCCACAGCAGAAATACTCCTGCTGCACTCCTCTTTTGGTAGGCAGTGGTGCTGTTTCATTGCTTCCTGAAGCATAGGCTTGGGAAGAGCCCCTGGCACAGATGCTCAAGGTAGTGTGTTGCCCTGCAAAGTGTGGTATTCAGTCCAAGCAAACAGCCATTCTAGCATACCCAGATCCACCCCGCTCACAATGCCATTGCAACTGGGAAGGTCATGCAAACCCACTACAGAGGACTGTTGGTGACTGCTGACTTAGACGTGGATTGCAAAATGGCCCTGCATAAGAATTATCTGAACTACTGACCTGAATCTCTCTGTAGTCGAGGTAATAAGGCAATTTAGACACAAAAATCATTAATAATTTAGCTTAATTGAAACCTAACAATAAAGCCTTCTTGTACGATTTCAAGTGATTTCAACTGTTTGGAAAGCATGAGCTGTCTCTGTTGTTCCAGTACTTAAATAATGTGGAAGAAAATGAAAATTGTCACTAGAATGTAACTTTAAAGAACCTGGGTTGTTTTTTTCTCATTAATTTGAGCTTGTGAATTCTCAGAGCTGGCTCTGGTTATATTTTCAAATAGAGGCTGAAGCTTCCTTTTGTATGTGGATAAGTTAGGCTGGAGGATATAACTGGCTCTTGTAAAAGGGTGGGTTTTGATCTAGAAGCCACGTTAAAGCAGATGGATGTGCCGAGTATGCTTTAGCCAGGGTAAATGGAAGGAGCAATTAAATGCCCCTTCACATCATTATTGCTGAAAGAACAAGAAGCAGAAATAGCAGAGTAAAATAAGCCGTGCCAACAAAGAGGTTTCTCTGGCACTGGCAGCAAATTTGGAGGCAAGGAGGTTTATTGTTTGCAGCAGCTGGTAAAAGACAGAGAAGTTTGGGGCAACTAGGAGAAATTCAATAAACAGCAAAAGCAGGAGCTGGGGTTGAGAAGGAGAAGAGTTAGAATGACTTTTGATTTACTCTTGTGGCATTCAGGAAAATAAGATGTTGCTTACAAACGAACAACATAATACCACATAATACTTGGTGCTCATACTCTCTAGAAAACCAATGTGTTGACCTTAATCTCTAGGGCACTTGAAGGCATACACTACATGCTGCAACTTAGCATGGCTCCCTCAGCAAGGACCATGGAGTCTTTACGTGCTACAAGAAACCAAAACCTCCCATGAAGAAGAGGAGGAAATCCACCCCTGGCATCCATTGCAGCATTAACGTGCGAGATGAATTATGCTGATGTCCAGAAGAGTAAGGTTCCAGTTCACATTGCTTGCTGGGCTTGAGAGAAATTTGAGCTGCTGGCAGAAATATAGTATTGCCCCTCAGGGACTGCTGGGCATGGTGCTTTTGCAGTACTCTTAGCCATCTATCCTATTATGCTCATATCATCTGCAACCACTTATCTCACCTATCTCCTGGCAGGCAGGTTTGAGAGAAGAAACCTAGGGAAAACACTACTCTTCTTACAACACTGTAAGAGGATTTAAAGCCATTTGTGAATCAAAAGTAGGAAATGATTGCAACTGAGAAGTCAGTATTTTAAAGATCCTCTCCGAGGACTTCGACCGCAGTGGTATGAATTTAGTATTCATGGTATTAATGGTGAAATTCTAAACTGAATAGGAAATTAACTTTCTCACTTGAGGTTATACTGCACTGGTAAATTGATCCTAATTATTTGGAAGACTAAATGCTATGGTTAGGGGTAAATCAGGTTGCAAAAAGAAATAAATCAATAATGCAGAAACAAATTTTGAAGATTTCAAATAATAAAACCAGGTAGAGTGATTTGTACCAAATACAACAGAAGCTCCCTTTGGGGAAACATGCCTAAGGTGAAGCCTTGAGTGGATATCTCATGCATAAAATTTAATGAGAAAAAAACATAAATCAAATAAGACTGGGTCAAAATATAGCCAAAAGGATTATACCAAAAATCAGGGCTTCGAGAAATGGGTTGTTGTGCAGAGGCATGCAATTGATCGTTTTGCTCTCCTCCATGATCTTTCTGCCTCCTGGGCTCCATTTCAGAAATCAGTAGAATGATTTTTTATTAAGTTCAGTTTTCTTTTAACTCGTATCAGCAGTCACTGGAATAATGTTTTTTACCCCCTCTGTACATTGATTGGCACATTCTTGTTTCACACGTTCATTTGATAAATCTTTTAATGCTTCCTCTGATAGGGTCAGAGGAAAATGATCCGAGACAAATGGGAGATCTAATCTTCAGATAGTCAGCGTAGTGTCTGGCAGACCAAGAGAAAGCAAACACAACACAAAGATGTAGCAGCAGAGGCACAGAACAAGTCAGAAGAGATGACTGAAATGCAGCAAGGGCCAGTGGACCCACACCTGAGGGCTGTGTGAAATGCTGAGTGCCCCATTACCAAGGTACTGATACAGTAACAGTGCAAAAAGGGCAACTGAAGTGCTGGGTGGTCTTGGATGTTCGTAAGCATGGTTATAGGTGAACCCAACTAGCTTTGTGCTAATTAGGGCTGGAGAAGAAAGAGACTGAGAAATGCTTGCTGAATCAGATTCTGAAAGGGAAAGAAGAGCAAGATGTACCTAATATCCTGCATGAAGGATAACAGGCTGGACTATAAACACAGAATCATAGAATGGTATGGATTGGAAGGGATCATAAAGATCATCCAGTTCCAAGACCCCTGCCATGGACAGGGACACCTCCCACTTCACCAGGTTGCTCCAAGCCCCATCCAGCCTGGCCTTGAACACTTCCAGGGAGGGGGCAGCCACAACTCCTCTGGGCAACCTGTGCCAATGTCTCACCACCCTCACAGGAAAGAATTTCTTCCTAATATCTAATCTAAATCTTTCAGTTTGAAACTGTTCGCCATGTCCTATCACTCCATGCCCTTGTAAAAAGTCTATGAAGGACCTTGTCCTCTCGGTGTTCCTGATCGGGCAGCCTATATCAGACCCCCACTATAATGTGCCCTGCCCTGCCTTTAATCCTGACCCATAAGCTCTTGATGCAAGAACACACAAGAAAAGAGGGTCAGAGACCTTTCATAACACTTATTCAGCCAAATGGAAATCTGACAGCAGTCAATACTTGGAGCAGATTTCAAAAGAGGTTTTCAGGTGCACAATGTCACCACAGGCCAGTGGGAATTGTGCTTCTAAATCCCTTACACACTAATCCCTACTTCTGCATGGCTATTAAGGAAAAAACAAACATGTAGCAAGGACTGTAAGTAGCTTGATATTAGCACATGTAAAATGTGTAGTGGTAGCATCTCTTTGAGCTTGAACTCATCACTCGGTAGCTTTGGCTGATCAGGAGTTTATTATTCATAACTCTAAAATCCATCCCATCTCATTTCATTTTGCGAGCTGTACAATCAATAATTCAAGTATGCATTTTAAGAAGATTTCCAAATTAAGCCAAACACCTTAACGTATAGGACACACCACACGGATTAGTATACACAACAGTTCTTAGTGAGTGAATATGAGAGCAGCATAGTGATTTGGAGAATATGAATATCATTATACTGAAGTAATTCTTAGAGCAGTAAGCAGGGAATAAGGTCCAAGCACTGGAATTGCTTTTCAGACGTGAGAATATATTTTGGAGATTTGTATCCAATACCAGGCCCCTGTAAACTGACTGACAAATTGATGTGTCCTGTATCGCTGGTCACAGTCAAACCATAAATATCATTAAAAATGACAGAAGTTAAGTCTGATTTTCCAAACAAACTGCTACGAGAATTTTGCCTTTCATTCATCTTTTGTGCTCTTCATTACTACACATTGTAGAGAATTGTAGTCTTTGGAAGAAGAAACAGAAGCAGCAGATTCCTGTTTCCACCCTCAACCACTGAGCTACAAATGAGTTGGACATGGTGTCAGTTCTGTCCTCAAAGCAAAACCTAGGCAGTTGCCAGCAGTTTCTTATCTCCTAAGAGCACAGTTGCTTCTGAAAACTGAGAACAAACACAAAAATGAGCTTTCTTTCCAAAATAATGTGCAATTGGGCTCTGTGCTCAGCTAACTTCAGCTGATGTACCTGCAGTGATTTGAGCTCAGAATGCTGGTGTGCACAGAGCATCCAGCTACTTGTGTTATCCAGTACACCCTTTTCCTCTGGTACCTCTTACTCAGCTTCAACTTGCTCAGATGATCTGTTCACACTCATGCTTTTCTGTATTAAAGGTCTTGGACTAAGGTTTCCTGCTAGGACTGCTGACCTTATTGATGGGCTAGTTAACGTGTAGTTTTTCCCTTTTCAAAAGGAAAGTGTCTGTTCTCTACCTTGGAGGGTTCAAAGCTCTAGTGCTGCCTGCTCCTTGGTGTCCTTCCAAGGTCTGACATACACGTCAATACGTTGTAGGTTGGCTCCACAACCAAACACCTGCAGACTACTGGCTTTTCTTTTTCCGACCTTAAGCATCCCTTTCTTACAAATCCCTGGGTCTCATTTACACATTTGAAGAAAACTGTATTTACTTTTACACCTGGATCGAGAGGGAAGAGTCTTCCCTAAAGAAATAAAGCTATCTTTTAATCCAGGGAGGGCAGTAAGATATTACCCTTCAAATGGGGGCCTTCATTTGTCTCTTTGACAGTCTGGGCCTCCATATCCCAGCCCCTGGGCTAAACAGAGGTTGAAGCTGAATTGTCCACTCTAGCTGCAGAGGTGATCCTGTGCACAGGTGCTCAAGGGAACAGAGTGGGCAAAGCAGAAATGTGCATTTCATCTCCTCAGGCCATAACCGTACTTAGCTGCCCCTCCTGCATAACTTTCCTGCACAAAGAATATTGGACAAGGAGAGGCCACATCCTTCATCAAGTTGGATCTCTTTCTGTTGCAGACAGCTACATCTCAATGATCATCAAAATGATCCAGGTTTTCTCCCTAGTATATAAATGCTAAACATGAGTATACATTTCTATAAACGTGTTACTAATAACCACAGGGCACTCTTAATGCTGTTGGTGTTATTGTTTTTCTGCCCCACCATCCAAGTTTTCAGGGGATCCAGTTCAGATCCAGCTACCAATGAATTCTGAATGCTATTGCCATGTTTTATACTTGTTTTTGGGAAGGTGCATGGTTTATGTTTCTAATGTACACATACTCTATTGTTTTTTCCAAGTAACTTTTAAGTAATTGCAGTTATGCTTTCTGTGTCACCGCTGATCATGTATGTTTATCTTCTTCATTCTCAGTCTGGCATTCTCACAAAGTGAAAAAGCAGTGTCCATGCTGATACAGTCTGCTTCCTTCCTTTCTAAGTCTGTGATGCTGGATCTGTTAGCATATACTTTATGACCATTAACAACAACCAAAAAAAATTCTTAAAGGGTTTTTTATATATTGGTGTTTCTCACTTGAGCTAAGATTGCAACACATCCCCTAGAACTGTCCTATTGTATTGAAGCTTGTATTCTGTGGCTCTTGCAGAATGCATAGTGCACAATTTTGCAGCCTTTTAGGCTGCACCTTTTAAAAATCTCTAGCTGTATTGGTACAATCATAAACAGAACTGCTAATAGTCTCCAAAACCTGACTGCAATTCCTACGCTATGTACTTTCTTCCCTCTATCTTCATTTTATCGTCCCTTATACAAAGAGCCCATTCCTTCGTGGCCATAATTAAGCTCACAGTTTCTCTTTCTAGTTCTTCTCTGATGCTGATTATTATGTCTATTTTTTTGAGCTGGTGAAGCTGTCAATTCACAATGCTCCCCAAGAGCCACGTTCAGGTTTGCAAAAGCAGGAAGTGAGCAGAGGAGGAAGATCAGAAGTCGGTCAGCATTTTAAAGATCAGGTCTGATCAGGGAGACAAGGCTGCTCAGCTTCAGAAGAATTAAAGGCAGCATATGGTTCATGTTTTGGATGCACACAGCTTATACACACCCGCACACACATCACCACACACACACTCCAGCTGTGCCCCTAAGCAAACATCTAGGGAGGAGCAAGAACAGCTCGAGCACTCATGGTACTTTCTCCCAAGTACTCTCCCATTTATTTTAATTTCAGGGACTTTCTCATTACACATGGGTGGGTTTTTTCCACATTTTGCAATGCTCTCTGGATTTCTTTTGCACAATCTAGTGCTGCTTCTCCCCTGAGGCCATGCAGATGTTGGGCACCCATAAAAGAAGCCCTGTAAAAACCTCGATGAAGATGCAGCCCACAACCCCCATGGGTTTCTTCAATGTCTGGCTCCTTCTAACATTGTGGCCCCCAGAGACAAACCTGTCTCCACTCATTCAAATCTGACCTATAGCAAGAGTCATAGCCTGGTTGCTCTTTTCTCATGGAGAAACTGCCCCACACCATTTGTCATCTTTGTCACCCTCCTCTGAATTTTTCATATATTTTGTTTGCAGGTGAAGGACCCAGAGCAGCATGCAGGGTTCAAAATGGGGATGAATCAGGGTTTCATACTGTGGTTTAACCATGTTTTCTGTTTGTTCTATATCTGTTCCCTAAAACTTCCTACAATTATGTTCAACATTTTCAAACACTGAGCTGATGTTTTCGTGGTCTCACTTCTGACAGTTACAGCCAGCTCAGAGTCCATTTTGTTCAGGAGCCTTGGATCACTTTTTCCAAAATTCATCACTTTACATTTTCTTCCACTGGGTTTCACCTGCCATTTCATTACCCAGCCTCTCCATCTTCAGAAATAATTTGGTAAGTCTTCAGTCTACCTTTGTTTTCACTAGCTTTATGAACTTTTTGGTTATTATCTATCCTTTTCATTTTAACAACTGGTCCTTTTTAAGGCTGTTTATAAACATGTTGAACAGCACAGCTCCTAGCATGCAGCTTTTAGGAACTCCGTAAGTGAGCTCCATCCACATTGAGAACAGCCATTAGCTCCTACTACTTGCTTTCTATCTTTGACTAATAACATATCCAGGCACCTCCCCTTAGTAGAGCAAGTTTTTCCAGCTAAATTGATCCATCATTCCCATTTGTTCCCAATCTACTCTTAAAGAATCAAAGCAGGTGTTTCCCACTCTGTGCTTTCCCCATTAGGAGAACCTGTGGGGCACTGAACAGGAATAATACCAAACCCAACTGTGTGAGATGGGCTTTGTATTCAAAGTGAACACAGCATTATTGCATTGTCACGTAAATGATTACTCTGCTACCAAGAAGTATTACCCTATTCTCTAAGAACAATTAACTACATGAAGTTTACAATACTGGAAAGCAGTCGCTTACTGACAATGCAAAACAATTTGCAGACGAGGTTGATTATGCTGGCAGGGTTTAACTGAAAAATAAAACAGAGATACACATTGATTGAAGCTATCTAAATAAAACATGAATGGCTTCTAATGAAAACAGCAGGCAAAACAGCTCTTTGAGGCCTCAGCAACAACTTTTTTCTCAGTAGGGGGTGTGGGGCAGCCAAGGCAAGTGACATTCTGCAAGTAATTTACTAATTTACCACCTTTAGGTGCATCATTTCAAGTCTACAGATTTATGAAAATACCTTTAATATTATTCACCCCCCTCGCCTCTAAACATTTCAAATGGTAATCTTGCAGATTTTTAAAAGTACTGATAGTATAATCAATGGGGTGGCTTACAGAGGATGATGATTTGCTGTAGGTTATATAAGAAGAGTTGCTGCCTCTCTGCAGCATAAATGATGCACCTCACTATACAGCACCAAAGACCTCTTTTTGTGCTCTCTGCCACCCTCCTTAACAAGAAGGTGCTCAGCACCTGGTGAAAAGAGGTCCATGCTTCCTCCAGTCTTCACTGGTGGTTCCACTGACTTCTATAGATCTACTCTGATTATTACCTGGCTACCGGTGTCTGAAAATTAATCTGAGACATGCCTGTGGTTCTCCTCTTCAGTATGCATGGAATATTTTTCTTAATTTGATTTTTAGTATGCAGTGTTATTTTATTTGACATCCGTGCATCTCTTTCTTTTCATTTCCCTTGCTTTGACGCTGGCATGCACAGTCCCTTCCAGCTATCCGCAGATTCCATTATGTTTCTGTTTACTCCGGCTTTAGGATCATTAATGAGAATGTTGACTAAGCCAAGACCTGCGACTAATCTCTATGTTATGCTACCTGATAGTGCCTTTCCATTTTATTTGCTGTTATTTAACATTACCCTTTGCCATGGACTTTTTGCCAGCTCTCAATACACCTGAGAGGAGAACTGGTGAATAATTTATTAATGAATTTGCATCTTATTTTTCTTCAGTCTGATTGTTACTGATTTGTTTCTTACTTGAAAATTTTCAAGAAACACTTAATGCAAACATGTTTTAGTATCTGGGTTGCTGGGTAATTTAATTAAACATTCTAGACTAATACTTTCTGTTATGTGATTGGTTACTTAAATCGTACAGTACTGTTTCACCTCCCTTACGTACTAAGTGAATATTTTAAGAACACCAATAAAGAAACTATAAAATGACAAAAAGGTAGCATTTATGAGGCTGTTACTAAGCTTAACCAGAAAAAATATCTTGCAGAAAAAAATCAGGAGAAATTCAGGCTTCTGTATTATGCATAACTTGACTTCAGAGTTTACGAATCAGTTTATATTTTTAAAATAGGGGTCCCCCAAAAAATATAAATCTTATGATACCACATTTACCAAATGTATTTACACACTGATTTCATAATTATGTTTATATATATATATGTACGTGTCTCTGGGTAGATTTATTTTTTATGAGATGTGTCAGAGATGTTACATTTCTTTTACCTTTACATGTTCAGTGATACCTTCTTTGATATTGGCTCTTTCATTTTTCATAAGGACTTATTTTGCTATGAAGCAATTCCACCTCTTACTTTTGTTTTCCTTCTCAAAATCAATACCATATTCACCTTTCACTAATATATTGATGGCCCCCTGGTTGTTTTTGAGTTTTCAGTAGTAATTGCTGTGCTATAGTAGAAAATCAGGCTGATTTTTTTTCTTGAAATACTTCTCTTTGAGAAATTGATTTTTTATTAATTTTAAAAAGAAAATGTCTATTCTGTCATTAATGGTTTTGTCCTTGTCAGAAAACTGATTTTAGTTGATCAAACAAAATGTATTTTTCAAGGATTCTTATGAAAAAATCACAACACTAGCTGGTTTTTCCCCCTCTATATCACTTGGGTGAGAAGGTGGGAGGGAAATCAGTTTAATGCCTTGAGATCATCCAGAACCAGTGATTTGTATATGCCTGTATTTCTCTAATATTAATACATTGATTTCTTAGTTCCCAGGACACTTCCTTGAAACCTTTTTTCTCCTTCCTGTTTCTTTTAGTAAATTCATGCCCTACCAGCAAAAAGGCAAGACTTTTCATCAGGCTTTATGCTCCATCTCTGCCTGACCCCCCTCTCCGTGCAAACCAGGTGCTGTTTCCCCAGACACATGTGCATACACACACATACAAACATATTTATAGATACATACACGTATGTACTTGCATATATATATATATGCATTTGGAGCTTACTGTTGTCCTACTTGCTCCTTGCACTTATCTGAGCCGAGAGGACAAGCAGAGTTATCATATCACATCTGCATCTTCTATAGGCCTTTCCTATATGCAACATCTGGGATGCTTTCATACATCTCTTTGAGATGCAGCTTTACTGGTGCATAGGTACTAGATTGGTTTACTCTTGTAGCAGAAAGTATAAGTGCTACTAGTCCACGCAGACCATCGTAGCAATTGAATGTGGCTATAGAGCAGTCACATTTTTAGCAATAGAAGCCACCGTTTCCAAAGGGAATCCCTGTTTCTACAGTAACACAGATACAAAAAATTAAAAGTTAAACTGGAAGCCGGCTCCTCAGTGAACTGAAAAATCCAAAGCCCCTGTGATATAAACTGACACAATGCACACAGGGAGAAATAAATCTTAGTTTGAAATGTATTGCATTCAGCCCATCTGGACTTACCCCACACTTTCAGCTTGATAAAATATTTTTATTTTATTGCCCTAGTGTCACATGCTGCTAAACAGTGGCCCTGCCCTGCTGCAGAAAGAGCTGCCTCTCACAGGTAGCTGGAATGGTTCCCTGTATTCAAGCCAGTAGCCAAAATCCAGCTTTCTGCTAAGAAGAGGATGTTTCATTTCAAGTGTGTGAGAAGCAGCAATATCAATGCAAAAGGTTGTTATACAGTGACAGATGCTTCACCACCAGATCATTGAAAGAGGATGAAAATAGCACCAAAAAAAAAAAGACAAAAAATGCCAACTAAAAAAAAACCCCAAACCCAGACTTGAAGCACAACATTACACTACTTCACTGTATGTCCCATTTTCAGAAGACACTAAAGGAGCTGAAACACAATGGGCAATGATTTTTACATTGTTCACAACAGAAAGTATTTGTACAGTAATGCAAATACACGACGGCAGCCTGCAGGGCTGTTGTTGAAGGGAAATGTTTACAGGGATGCTGGGTGTGATTCACTGAGGCTCTGCAGCAGACCATGCTGGGATGCAGCTGGGGATCTGGACTGCAGGCATAGTGCAAATAACCCTTCTCCCACCCTGCTGACAGGCTGAGGGGGGGGGGTTTCACTGGGCACATTGGGGATGAGAGCCACCCTCATCCTTCTCCATGCAGCCTCATGAGGATTTTTCTTCACATTGTCCTCTTTCCTTACTCTGTCAGTGGTTTCAGTGTGGCTACCTACACAGCAAAATAGTACCCAGTGTGAGGGCAGTGAGGCCTGGAGAACATCTGCATTTGAATCTCCAGAACCCACCCAGCGACATAGCGAATGCCAAATTCTTGGCATGTGATCATGCACTTGAAGAAACCGGAAGACAACTGTGCTTTGAGAAGCATGAGATGAAGAAGCAGAAAGCCAGGAGAATCCAGTTTTCCATGACTAAGAAAAAATTTTCAATACTGCTGTTTTCCATTGATAAATTATTTGCTTAAAGTCATTAACAGGTGATTCACTGAGATATATATAGCAAGGTGGATGCATTAAGAATAGTGCATAGGCTAACCACACCTAGAATCATACTACAGGTAGACTTTAAATAACACTCTTTCAATTTTTTTGATCATTAGGAGTTAGTTCTGGTCACTCAGAAAAACAAGCTAGAGCAGCTTGTACTGCTGGAGAGCAAGCAAAAAACTACTGCTGTAGGGAATCCTACCCCATTGAGAAACACCAGTCACCCACCACAGGAGCCTTAGGAGCCCAGTGGAAGGGGGCACACACGTCTATGGTGCACAGGCTTGTACTGGGACCAATGCTATTTAACATCTTTGTCAGCAACATGGATGCACCCTCAGCAAGCTTGTCAATGACACCAAGCTGCTGGCTGATGAAAAACTCAATGTGAGCTGGCAATGTGCACTCGCAGCCTGGAAAGTGAACAATATCCGGGGCTGCATCAAAAGAAATGTGACCAGCAGGTTGAGGAAGGTGATTCTCCCCCTCTACTCCACTGTCGTGGGACCCCACGGGGAGTACTATGGCTACTTCTGGAGTCCCTAACATAAGGACATGGAGCTGTTGACATGAGTCCAGAGGAGGGCTATGAAGAAAATGAGAGGGCTGGAGGAACTCTGCTATGAAGACAGGCTGAGAGAGTTGAAGTGTTCAGCCTGGAGACAAGATGGCTCCAGGGAGACCTTCTAGCAGCCTTCCAGTATCTGAAGGGGGCCTGTAGGAAAGCTGGAGAAGGACTATTTACAAGGGCACAGAGTGACAGGACATGGTGAACAGTTTCAAACTGAAAGATTTAGATTAGATATTAGGAAGAAATTCTTTCCTGTGAGGTTGGTGAGACATTGGCACAGGTTGCCCAGAGGAGTTGTGGCTGCCCCCTCCCTGGAAGTGTTCAAGGCCAGGTTGGATGGGGCTTGGAGCAACCTGGTGTAGTGGGAGGTGTCCCTGCCCATGGCAGGGGGGTTGGAATGAGATGATCTTTAAGATCCCTTCCAACCCAACCCATTCTATAATTCTATGATTCTGTTTTGTCAGTTCCCTGCTAGAAGCCATTAAATCCCAAACTATTAATGTTAGTGTCAAAGCATGACATCACACTTGCCCTACACATATTTCATTGGTGAGGATACTGAAGGGATGGGTGAATCCACTACAGCATTTTTTTATTCTTTGGTTCTTCTATACTATAGTTCTACTGCAATATGATTCTTACATTCTTACATATTGGTAAATTATCTGTATGGTGGATGGACCAAAACATGGGTTTCTCTAAGAACTGGACTACAAAGGATATCTTCACCATCTTCTATTTTTTTGGCTTGCACTTAAGCTTTTCCTCTTTGTATTCAGTTGCCTCTATTCACTGAATTTACACAAATTCATGAGTAGCCTTGGGTTGATGTAAGCTCCAATTTTCCGTGAATAATTTATTTACGGGTGGGAAAAAGCCCCTTCAGACCATTCTAACTTGAGGACTTTCTAAAAATAAGTAGAAAGAAAAAATATGTCAAGAATTAGCCTAACAGCAAAAGATTAATTAATCAAAATGAAGACACCTAAAGGAATGAGACATTATAAATGTATCCATAACTATACCTGTATCAGCAAATTTGAGACAATATATTTCAGTGGGAGGGTAATGTAAAGTATGTTTCCCTTGTGAAAAATCTGTGATAATATCTGCTTGTTTTACCATTTCACAATCACTTTTTAAAATGTATCAGTCCTTATCTATAAGGTTTTTTCAGGTTGGGGTCTATATGTAGTCCTTATTCATGCTCCATTCCCATAGCAGTCAAAAAATTGGAGCATTGTCTGATTATGCCCTAAGTCTGGAATTCAAGTTTCACTTGTTTGGTTGTTAGAAAGGTTCCTCTTTTTTTTTTTTTTCTTTTTCCACTTTTGGAGAAGTCTGCTTGTTGCCACAGGCTTACAGCAAAAGTGATTCATTCTGGATGGGAGAAATCAGCTCTGTTATGATAGCAAGGGAAAGGGCAGGCTTGGGTTAGTATAGGAATTATATCTTGCAGGAATTATATTTTTATTCTATTATTATGTAGAAATTAATTTCTATTCTATTCTATTTAAATTTATTATATACTTACATAATCTAGCAGAAACTAGATGATCCTAATCTTGCCAGTGGTTACCAGTGCTTGGGACTGTCCACAAAGATTGCAGGGCTGATGTGTGAAGCCATTGCTCAGGTGGTAACAGAGACTTTGACAACTTCTGGTTCAGCATTCATGGTTTGAAGGCTGTCTGGCTTGCTTTATGCAACATGACTTTTGCTTATAGACATTATATCTTTTTTCCCTAGTCCAAATAACTCTTTGTCCTCAAGTAATCCTGCAAATATTCCCTCTCCCCTGCAAATTTTCCTGCTCCTCTGCACTTGCCCAAAAGTGGCACAGCACCTGGAAGGAGCCACAATTTCTCAGACAGGGAAATCAATTCTCCATGTCACCCGTTCCTGAGCTTTCTGAGGAAAAAATTGATGATTAGCTCTATGAAAGTAGGGTTTTATTCTGACATGTCAGTACTTGCCCTCCAAGAACTAGAGTGAACCCAAGTCATTTGACTTATCCCACCAATGGTAGTGACTTTTGATTAATGCAGTTAAAATACACAATACATAAAATAATTTCTAGTCCCGATTGTACAAGGTATTTCTTTGCACTGTGAAGAGCTAGCTTGGGAAATGAGGCAGGAGAGTTGCAAAATGGGTATAGCCAAGTGGAGGTCAAGTGGTATTTAGTTTGTTCTTTTCAAAATAAAGCCCACATTTGCATGGTAAGGGTGATCAGACTGACAAATACGGGACTGTAAAAATGTTAAATAGAAAAATTAATGGGAGATGATCAGTATGACCTCAGCTTTGTAAGAACTTGTAAGAGGGGGACTGGTGTCACATCAGCTTTTGGCTTAACTCTTTCCTTTCTGCAGGTAGACTGGGCTGACTTAAATGGGAATTGAGAAAATACAAGACTGAGTATTTTTGAAAAATCTGAGGAGCAATAAATGCAAGCAGAATTTTGCAGTACCAGCCCTATAGCTAAAACAATGCATGCAATCATGCCAAGCTCCACTCTTTAGGCAGCCTGGGGAAGGTGGTTGTACCCAGCAGATTAAAATCCCAAAGAGACACAAAACCAGTGATTTGTGTTTTGTAATGTATCTGGAGCCCATTCTCTTCCTGCCTCTTCGGGCTGTTCCTTGTTATGAGCATCAAAGTATTTTGGAGGTCCTTTCACTGGGATTCAGTACCCCATTTGTCCCACACTGTGCCTAAGCCCTTTTTGGGCTGTGATAATCTCTGAACATTGCTGTTTACCATGTAAAGCCTTTACTATGCAGAGAATATGTTTTTTTAAATCTTGTTTCCTGGTTTCTAAAATACCACTGTTCTCAATTTGGCCAGCCAGGCACATATATATTATTCAGAGTAAAAGATATACTGTTCTTGTTCTTGTCTTTAACTAATACTTAGACTAACACCACCAGTCAGCAGTGACCACAGTGAGCCTCTATTACGGTCCACATATTTTTCAAGACACTGACAAGGAACATCTGTCCAAGCAGGAAAAAGGTTGTGGAAAAACTGATGGGGATTTAGTTTTCTTCATTTTACATTATAATGACATTTCCAATCACTTGAGAACCACATGATTGCCTTCCATATCTCCTGGGAATCTTGACTCACTGAGTGAGAAATGTGCTCTGAAATAATGGCACTTGCTCTAGATTTTCTCCTTAAAAATGGACTGGACTTTGATGAATCAACTTCTTTTCACAATTCCAATCATTGTGTAACTCTGCCCTCTGACACAGCCTGCATGCAAATACTTCATGCACTATTCCTAGCAAACCAAAGCTTTTTGGTGAAAAGACTGCAGGTAGTTGCTGTTTTCAGTAGCTCTCCTGGCCTGTATGATCACTGCCATTTTGGTTGTTTTTTATTTGGTTTATTTTTTCTCTTGATACTGTTTGTCCTTACTCAAACAACAACAGCTATATTCCTCCCAAACTCAGGAAAACCAGCTCCTGAAACTGGAGAGAGTTTCACTGTCTCATTGTCATGAGACAAAGTCTTCTGTCTTGTACTTTGAAAAACATTAATTTACATTAACATATGTGATTCCACAGGCAAGTCTGAGACTTATGGACCTTACGGACCTTATGGTTGACCATGTCTCTTACTGGAGTTGGGACTAGGTAGATGAAGCATGAAGGTGACTCTGGGTTTGTAAGAGTTTCTGGAACAAAATGGCATCTCCTTTTTCTCCTTGTTATTTATTTTTTAATATACTCTAGATGCAAGCAGCATAATATATGAAGAACTTGGTCATAAAACTGTGTTGGGAGATTCATAAAATCTCATTGATACTGCATTTCTTCTCTTTTCATGATCAAACCTACATCATTTCAGTCAGGAAACCTACCAGCTGTTGTTCATATTTTCAGCAAGAGGTTTTCACAGAGCCAAAACTTTTAAAGAGTTTAGGAGGTGGCAGGCCTATTCAGCTTAGCTCTGTCACTAAATGCAAATGACTACATTAGTACAACATTAAAGTTCAGAATTCAAACACAAAGAATCCATGAAAACTAAAAGCTAAGATTCCTGCACTGATGGTAAATCAATCCTACTGCTCAGATCGTGCACATTAAAGTATATACTTAATTGCACAAACCAAGCAGTTGAAATAACATCTGCACACCATGGCCGACTGAACTTCAGCACAGATCATTAGCAGCTGGATGAACCATCTCTTTCTCTTTGACAAATGAGCCTGGACCAAGGGGAGGAGATATGGGGAAGAAGGATGCGCAAATGCATGGGGCTAGGGGGTCACATCTGATTTCTGGTTTCCACCTGCCCTGAAAACACGAAGAAATTTTCCTGACACATTTCTCCACACCTTTGCAAAAAGGTTATGTCCTCCCTCTAGTTTAGATACAAAGCAGTACAGACAAACAAACAAGTTTGTTGTAACAAAATGCCTGAGAGACACATCGTGAGACGGTGGTTTTATTTCCTTGGTCCTGAGCTGGCAACCTAAGTCTGTCTAAACATTTCAATACATGACCTCTACTAGGACCTGAGGGCACCAGCCACGCTGCTTGAATCTAAACAATGGACTGACTTCTGCTGCTAAGTTGACTCACTTCAGAAAGCAGCTAAAGAGTTAAGGCTCTGACATCATCTGCTGGTAATGCTATTTTGAATACCCCAACTTTATCCCACCCTTTCATTTATTACTACTGCTTTCTTTGTCTTCTAGCCCTAGATCTTCCTTCAAAATTTAAACTTGATGATTTCTGAATATAAACAAGAAGAAATACAGTGATTTATTTCCTTACCAGAAATTGGCATTTTTGGTGGGAGGATTAACAAAGATTCACTTCCAACCAGGAGACCCTGTCTTTTGCTTTAATGCTGTGCAAAAATCTACTAGGCTTTTGGCTTGTACAGAGAATTTAACATTGGGCCTACTTATGCTCTACTTTATACCTGCATAATCCCACTGTTGTAAGGGAGGCAAGATTTGTCTTGTGAAACCATTTTTTCTAGTGATGAAACATGAACAGGAAGAAACTTGGCCTGACTTTGCAAGGACCCCAAGAAACACAACGTGGTAATGCATGACCCTCAGTGAAAACTCCACTTTTACTGTCACCTTTTCCCAAGACCTTTCTCTGTTCTGGAGACACACACACCTACTTTGCAGCCTCCAACCCTGTGAAGACTTGAGTGCCACATCAACCAGAGTATTCACAAGGTATTTAGTACTTGCAGGACTTGAGTTCTATAGGATGAAGAGAAAAATACCCAAGCCAGGCAAACCCATAGTATAATATTACCCAAGAGATGGTGAAGTTAGCAAGTTTTGCTTCTTGCAAAATTTCATAAGAGAATGTTTTTGTACTTTTAAAACTGGGTGAATAATTTTCTGGATTGCATGTTCCCCACTGTTTTTTTTTTTTATAAAGCCAGCATTTCATTTTTGGGATTGATTTCTGATTATTCAGGCTTTGCTCCAAGCTGCATCAATCCACAGACTGTTCTTGTGTGACAAATACCTATTCTGTTTCAACTTCAGTAGAATGGAGTTTTCCTTGAAATGATTTTACATTATGAAACATTAAACAAATGTAAAAGTAAGAATTGATACACACATATCATATATTACCAAAACGAAATCTCAAATTATTGTAGCTCTAAGTTTTGTTTTGCAAAATTTTCTTATTTTTAGGTGTGTTCCCTCCCCCCAGAGTCAAAATGCCATAAATCCCTGTACAGGGGAGATAAATAGACTCTATGGTTTTCAACTGACTTACTTACAATAGATAAAAAGAGTGAATCATCTGTGAATAAGGCTGCTAGTTGATAATTTTAAGTTAAATTCAACATATTTAACTTGCAATTTTCTACTTATGTTTAGAAATTTTCTGCTTCATTTCCCAATGAAATTTAAATATATTACACTACTGCTATCAAAGCTATGGCCGATCTTCATATTTCCAGTGTCAAATGAGACTCAGTGTAGGCTGCAGTTTTCTCCTCTTGAATGTTCTCTTAAATTTGAAAGCAAATTTGTTTTGCTCTTGGCCTATTAAGAGTTCACTTTTCCCTACTTCAATAACTTCTGGGAAAGCACATACTGGAAAAACATGGGTGTAAATATAATTTCTCATTTCCATGCATGTCTTCCAAAACTGATATTTGCAGTTTTGCTGCATGACTGGAAGATTACACTCTGTGATTTGTCTGCTGAGCTAAGATGACCACTCCAGACAGCCCTTCCAGTCCTTGGTGTCCAAGGGGGAGCTGGAAGAGCTGTGACACCCTCAGTGTTACTGAAGGCTGAAGAGGGCAGTATCCTGAAACACAGAACCCCCTCATAAGGTTCAGGAGTGTTCACTAACATCACACAACCTAACCACAAGAAGGACAAAAGAACAATTATAACACCCTATGCAACTTGGATTGAATAATGCAAGATGCCTTGATACTGCCCTTCCCCTCTCTTCTTCAAGTAGTAGAGGAGGATGCACTGGGAAATTAAAGTAATTAATTTTATAGAGGGGTCCACTCTTCCCACCTCCAGCTCAAGCTCCAAAGAGATTCAAAGACTCAGAAAAAACGATGAATCAAAACTCTTGAAACAAACTACACATTTGTTGAGTGATCAGTCTACACAACTTGTTGATACATGGTACCCCAGCAAGAAGAGAGTGAGATGGTTACACAGGTTGTCAAACCAAAAAAAATAACCTAAAACAAACCCAAAGCCCAGAATTCAAAAAACACTTGAAACTTTTGAGGACATAAACCCTCACGCCTAGTGAATGAGAAAAAATTTCCTAGGTACAAATTATCCTCTAACAATTTGACTGTGTCCTTTCTTCTATTGTCCTCATATACATCCGATTCTGACCACTGTTGGAGATGTGGAATATGGGACAAGCAAACATTAGTCTGATCCATTCTAGTAATTTACAATTTTATTTCAACTAAATAATTTCCTTTGCTATATTTCTAAAAAACCTTTATGTTCATCTGTGCCTCTATACACCCAAGAAGGTAATTTTCACGTGCATGTTATTGTATGTTCTTGCTTCATGGAGGCCATACAGCAACAATGTTCTCAGGGTTATATAAAAATAGAATTCTCATGCAAAGGGGTAGGATATAAACTTCAGGAGGTCACTTTCTGAAGACAGAAAATGGATGTTGCATGCAGAATGAACAAATACTTGAGCAAAGCAGCACACTGAGGGCTTCACAACAACCCAAACAGTAAAACCCCTTAAGCTCCTCCAGAAAGTATTTATAGACAATTTAGGCAAGAACACTTTTCTGTTTTGCATTCAAGTTCAACAGCATCATTCTATAAATAGGCTATACACACAAAAGAAAAGCATAGCTGAGACCTAAAGATAGAAAGTTGTTCTTTCAGAGTTGCAGATTTATCATTATCTCAGTTACAGGAAAGCTTATTTGGGTGACTTGCAGTGGTGGAGAGGTGACAAATGCAAACTGCTTCATGTTCAGTGCCTCCAGAGCACTCATGTAAGTAACCCACTTTCATTCTCTACTTTATGCCATGTTTATTTGAGTTTTAAAAAATAGATAAAGATGAATTGACACTACTTTTTTTTGCTGGGAAATCCTGTAAAAACAAGAGCTCTGCGTAAAGACAGAAAGCAACAATCATACCAGCTTAACAGGCTGTATCCTCCCTCCAGTTCTAGCAGAATTAATGTGGTATACAAGATTTAATTCAATTAACTTCACCTTTGCTCAGAGAAGAACAAATGTTGGCCCAGACACCTATAGCACCTCTATGGAGTAATGCTGATAGTCTCACCAAAGCAGGATACACTGATAATTACATTGCTGTGGGTTGACTTTGGCTGTCCACCAGGTGCCCACCAAGCCACTCTGTCGCTCCCCACCTCAACTGGATAGATGAAGAAAATACAATGAAAAGTTCGTATGTCAAGGTAAGGATGGGGAGACCACTCAGCAGTTACTGTCATGGGCAAAATAAACTTGACTTGGGGAAATTAATTCCCCCAAGCACACTGATGGGCTTAGCTTTGGCCAGTGTCAGGCATGTCATGGAGACAGCCAGAACTGACTCTGTCTAACATGAGGTCAGCATCTAATGTCTTCTCACAGAAACCACCCCTGTGTCCCCCTTGCCATGTAAATCCAATATATACATGAAAATCCAGCTGGTCTCTGTCAAAAAATATCTCCAAATTGCATCACACATTACCTGGATTTCTTCTGGTACTTGATTTATGAAATGGCTAACCACATGTTTAGTGAGGAGGGTAGGGGGACCCCAGGCATTGACTTGGGCATTTTCCAGAAGTCATAGAAAGAGACTGCCTAAGAGTTAGGAAGGGCCTTGACAGCAGCAAACTGAAATGCCCAATGGGTCTGGTACTGAAGGTGGTTTACTGGCGTGTGAAAGACTTGGGTTTAAGCCCTTAATCTTCCACAATCAGTCCCGTATGACCTTAGTCAAGTGTCTGTAACTTAGCTGTCCATTTGGAATATAGGACGCATAGGACTTCTCTATTTGACACTGGTGAATTGAGAATCAATGCATTAAAAGTCAGGCAAGCTGACACTAATGTAAAAGGGGACCTAAATATAGAAGGCTGGGCATACTGAAGGTAAGAACGAGTTTCCCTTTACCATATTTCCTTTCTAATGCAAGAGCTAGAGCAAGATTTTAGCTAACATCTATTCTAGAAGATAGAACATAGCAAGGAGGATAATTTGTTTGCAGAGATGACAGAGAAGATCACACAAAAAGGTGTTACTGTCTCAGTGATTTTTCTCCACTCTAAAACTCTATAAAAAATCTTTATGTATGCATAGATCAGAATGTTAGAAAAGAAATACAAAAGAATGGAGAATACAGCAAAACAAATGCAATAACCATATAGTAACAAATACTAAATAAAACATAGGATAAACAAATGCTTGTTTTATTAAAAGAGATTGCTAAATAGCCAGATGAAAACTAGCTTATGTTGATAAGCTATTCTGAAGAGGTCTATAAAATGTCCCCCATCTGGGATCCTTGAGTGGGCACACTGGAACCAAAACACCTTCATACATAAATTAGTGCTGGAAAACAAGAGTGTGTTTTTATTTATCTCTTTGTAATCATTAAAATCTGAGACGTGTGGGAATAGTGGGAGTCAAAGTGCCTCAACTTTGCTGCCTGACGTTACTTGTAACAAGTAGCTTAATTTCTCTTCATCATAATCTATAGAGCTGTAAAACAGCCACAGTGGATCTCTCTTGCAAGAAAGGCTGTGACTGCAAGTTAAATAGCCACAGACTCTGTGGGGAAAGGCATTTTGTTCATACCAGAATAAGTGTTCTTAAAACAGAGCCCTCCTAATTTAAGGCTTTCTTCTTTCTTTCATGCGAAGTTGAAGGTGACAGCTTGCCTTTCTCTGAAGTCAGTGGGAGATTTGCCATGAATTTTGGTGAGGCTAGAATTATGGTGCAATGTACTTGCATGATTATTTCTCACTGCTCATACAGGTACTGCGGAGTGCAAACCATAGTATGATAAGCTTCAGAGATGGAAAGCAAAGGAAAAACAACTGATGCTGTGACCCCATTGTATAGATTAGCCACTGGCCTTTGGAAAGGACACAGTACCTGTGGGGAAAACCAGCTGCAATATCAGCTGCTGGCCCCAAGCGACCATTATGTAGGTGGGCTGGAAGGAGGATGAGCAGCAAACATCCTGACTAATCCAGAAGTGCCTTTGATCCTAGTGCTCCCCCTTTTCCTGCAGTCTTGATCCAATTAAACTGTCATCACACTGTTAAAGTAATGCTTCTCAAGCTTTTATGGAGCTTGGATGAAGAGGAAAAGGGGAAAATGAAGGATTCATTGAGTCCACGACACAAGGCATCACACACATGCGTGTTGGTACCTAATTCCCCTGTAAAGGTGATATAGATTTAGAATGAGATGAGAAAGTGGAAAAAAAAAAAAGAATTAGTTAGTTTCCTGACCTGTTTCATAGGGGGTCACTGTCAAGCTTGAAATCATGGCTTTGAACCTTTTTGTGCTTAACAAGGAAGAAGCCGATCAGCTCAAACAGTGAGGAGCTGTGAGCTTTGGTCCCAGCAGTGGTGCAGGGGTTGTTTCCCTCCTGGGCACCAGGACCAAGGGAGAGATGAGCGTGCAGAGAAGCCATGACAGAGCTTGTCTCCAAGGCTTTCCTTTACTTCTACCACTGGAAAGAGTATGCATGCATGTGCAGCTGTAAGAGACAGTTTGCTCCCCATATTCCAAAAGGAGTACATAAGGAAACTGATTTTTACATCTTTTTCCCTCAGCTGCATTTCTTTCCCCTGATACCTCTAATTTCCTTATTTTTTTTTCTGGCTTGGTGCAAAGAATTTGTGTGCAAACACCTCGGTGCCAGTCAAAGCCTAAACTACAAGATTTGCTGTTTTCCTACCCCAGCGCCTTCTTCTATGCTATCTTTTTGTTTTAGGTTTGAAGATTCGAACGGTTTCTAGTGCTTAGTGTGTAGGCTCCAGGAGCCAGTTCTCATCACTAAGTAACTCCACATCTTTTATTTCCATTTGTGTCCATCAGTTCACTTCAGCATACGTGTTTGTACTGTGTGTTAGTACAGCAGGAAGCACCCAGCAGCCGCATGGCAGAGAACAAGGCTTGCAATTGTACTTTCACAAAGCTGTTTTCATGATCCCAAGGGTTTTCTAATTGTACAGATAGAAAATATCTGCCATTACACTCCCAGGAACAGTGCTTGTTTCTGCTAAAGGCCCAACATCTCCTGAAGCGAGCAGGGAGGCTGGCAGTGCTTAATTAGCTTTCTAGTTTGTGTTTTGCATGTAGCAAAACTCCCTGTTGCAAAACTCCCCAGCTTTCATTTACATCTGTGGCACCAGACACCAGACACAGCGTGAACCCCAGGGCAGCAAAGCACACGCAGCACAAACAAAATAGCCAGCTCCTGCGACTGGGAAGGACGGGGTTCCACCATGCACGTGACATCATATGTCCTGAAAAATCCCTTGTGCATGCACCATGGAGAAAGAATAGTTTCTAAAAGACCATCACACATCAGCCCCTGGGTTGAGCTATTGACCAGTGCTCTGATTGCTACCATGATTATAATTTTGTTTACATCTCAGATTGCTATTAATAACCGTACATTTTCTGGATGGTAGCTCCATGGAGCTTTTAAACATGGAAAACACCATAGCCTAAGAACTCAAGGGTGCTCACGCAAGTGTCTCACCCAAGATCACACTTGCGACAACTCAGACTTGAAGCGGTGGCAAATAAAAGCACCAGGAGAGAAACCAAACTGAAAAGCAAACCCACTCTCATTCATGGGAACAAAGGTTTTTTCCGTCAGACACTTTTGAAAAAGCTGAAGCGATCCCTTACAGATCGAATAGAATACATCTTTAAGGAGCTGTAAATGCACACATATATTTGCTTTCAGTCTCAGTGTACTGTGGCAGTCGAACTATTACAACAAGCTGCCTGTTGTTAACCGCCAGTCCTGCAAATCATCAGAGCCACACGATGTGCCTGTGTGTAGCCTTTTAATTCATACAGCTGCAGTGGCTTGTTACTTAAAAGAAAGCCACTGAAGGGAATATGACTGCTGGAACAATAACATACACTTACTTCTATTCCAGTTACCACGGTGTGCAAAATATATTTGTATTAAAAAAAGCAAGAAGAAAAAAACTACTAACATGAAGCACAAACTGGAAGATTTCCAACAAAACCTTTCTTTGTCAGAAGATAAGGCTTAGCTAAAATCAGAATACACTTTGGAAATGTGTCAATCCTGATAACATTCTTTTCAGGGGTTGGCTAACTCTCCAGTAATTCTTGGAATTGAAATAGCGTGGACTTTTTTAATACTCTGTTCCTATTGATTTCAAAAGTTGATTCAGCCTGTGTAACTTGTTTATAAGCATGCCTCTGGTATGAAATGCTCCTGAATTATTATTGTTGAAAACAAATAGAAACATAACCTAGTTTCCCTGTATGCTCTTCCATTAATTATTCTGGTCCAGTGCTTTGCACTTTGTGTAAGTATTTAGGCTGAAATAAAGCAAATTAGTAACAAAAGCCCACATTTAGTTCACTGATTAGTTAGATTGTTTACTAAAGTTTGCAGAGAATGAAGGAACCCCTGTTCAAATCACTCTGGAATTAGAGAGAAGCAAGTCAGAGCAGAGACTATCCCCTGAGGGCTAATCCAAATATACTTGAACCTAATGGGAGGCTTTCAACTTTTGTTCCTTATTTTTTGTGGGTGAGATTTTTAATTGCACCTTTTGTTTTTTCTGTCACTCAGAGAAAAAAGAACTTTTTAAAAAAATATTCCCTCCTTTCTGCTTCAACTAAATGAAAGTCTGAAATTTTGGGGTGAATTTTCATTTTGGTGGAAATTATTTCTTTAAATTAAAGCCATGAAAATGATGCAAGGAAAAAAATATTTGGCTTATTCAACATTTTTGCATAAATATGCAATAGTTTTTCAGTTCCCTGTGACATACGCTTTTTAGGGAGAAATATGGTCTTTGTTTAGCTAATTGTCTTAAATTCAAAAAAAAGGAAAGAAAAACATGTTGAAGTCAGAGATTTACCTAAATACAATAGTATTAATAATTTTGACATTACTGTAACAGGAGAGGATTTGTGTTGGTGTGGCCAGACTGCTTCACAGGAAAACCTGATACTATCGTTAGTTTTCATATTTAACAAATACATGAAGTAATATTCTGAATATATATATATATAATGGTTTTTATAACCTTTTGCAAACTAATTAGAGAACAACCCCTAGATGGGCTTGCACAGTCATAGCTAAGCTGATGAAAAGCAGGCTAACTATAATCAGAAAAAGATGTGTTGTCTTCAGAAACTGGACATTTTTGCTTTTTCTGTTCCACTTTGTGCTTACATTAACTATTCTAGCATGAGCAGTGCAGGCTAAAGGTGCTGATCCCACCTTGAGTGAGCAAGCCCAACCTCCAAGCAGAAAAAGCTTTCAGTTACCAGCTCCACCAGGGCCTCAGTACAGCAAACGCCTTGGCCAATATGCAGAACTAAATACAACGGGGTGGAAATGGTCCATAGGATCAGAATTAAGCGTGCTTTAGCTGGTCATGAAGCCGCACACACTGTTTGCTCTCTAGGGAAAATAAGATGCCATTCATGTAAATCAAACCTAAATTTGTCAAAAGGTAATTATTTTTAGATGTTATTTACATTAATCTCTACATTATTTACTATATACTGGCCATTACTGTGTATTGATTTAATTAATATATTAAGATTATTGTGTAGGAAAGTTATTATATATTATATTATTATATACTATATAAATAAGTTATTATATGTTATATATTTAAATGGAGAAAAGGTTTTTAAGCACTGGAGCCCAGCAGCTGATGCTCTGTCTGTCTGTCCGCACCGACAGCATCCATGCAGGTCCCGGTAAGCCAGAGGCTGCTTTCTCCCAGGCTCTGTGCCTCAGTGGCACATTAACCCACGCTGACCCACACGCGGGATTGCGGAGAAACACTTCGGGATTGCTTGGGAAGTCTTTCTGAGCGCTCCTGCGAATGTGCAGCGTCCACAGGCAGCGACAGACGGTGCTCCCTCTGCTCCCCCTGCTGGGCATCTCATCATCGAGAAAAAACCACCGGCCCGAACTCAGCCCCCCCGCAGGGGACTCGTGAAATGCACACATTGTAACCACTTTCCTCTAAATTTAAAGCGAAGTTTGACGAAACATTTCTAGTGGTGAGAGAGAAGCTTGCCCGCTGCCAGCGGGCACACGGGCATAGGGAACTGCTCTCGGGTTTTCAACACACAGGAGAGGGGGAGAACCTGAGCCACCGCCTCCAAGAACAGCTGCGACTCAGGTTCTGTTTCCACAGCTCAGGGGGGAGCTTTAAGTTTTTCTGCTATCCTCATTATGAGGAGGATGCAAAACGCAGCCCACTCTGCGTGCACAGGGGATGTGATACAGTTGAGGCAGCAAAACTGCCTGGGAACCTGGGAAAAGATGTTGGATGGGGGAAGCGGAGAAGGGTCCTTCTCTTCCCCACCAAATTCCTTCCCTCTGCTGTCTGTGGCCAACAACAGGACTCAGAAAGCTGGTTTTGAAAACCACAGCTGTAATCTGCCTAGTAACAGGGACAAGGGTGAGATGGCAAAGACGATCTACCTTAAAAGTGAATGCAAGCCTAAGATGGTAGGGAGCCACATAATTTTTTTTCAGGGGCATTATAGTTTAAATAGTGGTACTTAGAATAAAAATAATGCTTTAAATTGTCTTGTAATCTGGGAAGTGTATAATTAATCTTTGCAACTTCACTGATAGGCTGAAAGCTGTTACCAGTCCGGGGCTACAGAGGAGAAATTTGAGGCAGGGATTTTAAGAAGTGGATGCTGTGATTTCAGCCATCCTCATCTGCTGCAACCTTTCCAAAAACCAGGTGATGGCTCATTGTGTCTTTATTTGTGAGGGCTACTATGTTTTCCTAAGTGCTAAGACCACATAGCAGTGGATGCCCATTGTCCAGCAGTTTAGGATGTGACATTAGTACAAAGACTAAGACAAAGCCCTTCAAAACCAGACAGCTAAGGGGTAGCGGTAAAGCAACATCAACAGTATCAAGTCAAAGTCAAAGCCTTGCAGCCTCTCTGTAACCCATGTCCTTGCTCAAGCATTGCAGTCCATCTGTTCCATCTATCACACACTAATGGGAGACGAGCCAGAGCCTGAGAAGAAAAGGACACATTAAGGGCAAGGTAACATCTACGAATCAGAATTTCCTCTCTGAGCTTGAAGATGTCTTTGGTGCTCTGCTAACCTTGAAGTTAGACATGGGCTATCACAAATTACACTCCTTGCTTTTTGTTCCAAGCAAACCACAAATATTTTGGTGATTTTGGGACGGTAAGCTATGGTATATACAAAGCTTAAACTGAATGATTTTTGAGTTGCAAACTTACTCTTGCTAATGGTTTCTGTGGGGCAGCAGACCAGGAGACACAATCTGTGTATTCAAGCCTCTGTTTCAGAGAAAGGGATGCAGCAGAACCATGGACTCACTGGAGGCCAATGGGACTTCCATAAGACCCAGCTCTGTCCCTGGAGTTTTGCATCTTCACCACCACTCTGCTGTCTTTACAGAGTCAGAGTCGGCCCCAGATCCTATTTTAATAATTACAGGTAGAAGATACACAAAGGCTATTATTGTCTCTACTACAATAACAATGAAGTCTCGTTGTAACCAAATGATGCAATCAAAATCACTGCATAAAACCAAATGGACACAGTGAAGAGGAGAATCAGTGCAAGGGCAGGAGGGTGAGTAGAAATCAGAACAGCAAAGAAAATGTGGTGCATCTCAACAGCAAAGTTACAACATCACTTAGGTGGGAGAAGGCGAGGTGCCAGATGGATGGAAGGGGAGAAAGAGGCACATTACCACAGAGCTTGGGACATGGTTCCCCGTTCCACAGGGGGGCGCAGCTGCTACCCCTCCCAGTGCCACCATCAAACTGGTTCCTCACCCCCTCGCAGCTATGTCGCATCTGTCTGGAGGGTTTTCCAGTCTTGCTGCAGGCTTTTTTTCAGAACAAGATGTGCTTCAAAAGCAAGACCCAGTGCTAGGCTTTCCCAGAAAGAGGGTGGGAGACGGGTGCCCACTCTATGTTATACCTTGGAAATGATGCTTCTAGAGACTTCAGAGGCACAGGGAGGGCTCCTCTAAAGACCTCCTCCTGAGACTGATGGTGATATACAACTGCTCTCTTCATCGCCCTTCTCCCATTTGACTGAACTCCTCTAATCTTGCCACACAAGAAAAACAACGCAACCCCTTTAATCATCATGATGGTTGTGGCACAGTGTGATTATAAGGCAGGATATGGATGCCACAGATATTGTAGGAGATCTGCATATATCTCATGAACAAGATGATACCAAAAAAATTTATAAGCATGAAAATGCTGTCTTTGAAAGCCTCAGTCTCCCCTTCCAATAATTCAGTGAAACTCCAGGCTGTATGTGCGGCAGTAATTATGAAGAAAAAGCTTTGTACCTCTGGAGTGGATGAAGACAGAAGCTGTGCAGACAATTAAAGTGCCTGGACAATCTCATAGAGAGATCTGGTTTGTGATTTACCTGATTTACAAGAAACTGAAGACAGCTCTCAGTAGTGATTTGCAAGATTTTTAGAAAAAAGCTACAGTATTCTAAGCAGCAGTTTTTGTTCCAGAAAGAGGATTACAAGCAGGATTTAATGAGCTGTTTAAGCACCTCAGTATTATTTTTCTTCATGCACATAGTGCAATAAGGAAAAAAAAAGACAAATATGAAATAATCTTAAAAAGAAACAGTATGAAATGGAAAATAAAGATAAATAAATTATATAGCAAAAATAATGGCTAGAACAAAGTGTTTCCCATACAACAGATAAACTATCTGGCGTATTTCATCTCTTTGTACTTGCAGACTATCTGTGAGTAGATCATGACTTCTTCAGAGTTAATAAACACTTAGAGCTCCTTTAATGTATTACTGATCACTTTCTAAGCTTCATAACTCAGCCGCTTTTTTCTCTGTACATGGAAGATATTTTCTCTTTCAACTGTAGACCAAGAGACCCTAAAAACCCAGTGTGACACATTTTCCTGTGGATTGCATACTGTAAGCATTTGCTGTATTGTCCATGGGCTCTGCAGTTGCCTGAGCCTGGTCTAATGCTTCTGCATCCGAGAGCAGACTGGCTTTGGTACTCAAGAAAATACAAGCTGCAGCTGGAGTTTTTAGTATAGCCAGATTATTCTTAATGGCTCCCTCCTGTGCCATGGCCCTGATGATTGACAAAATGTTGGCTCATCCCCAAATCCCCTTCATTTAGTCATTTTCAGTCAGATTGGTTGCCTCCTTCCACAGATTGCAGAAAATCAAGATTCTTGAAAATTCTGCTCTGTGTCAGATTTTCTTTAGAGGGGTCAAAAAGGACCAGAAATTTTGGGGAGTAAGGGAACAGAGATAAATGGCATGATTGCCCAGCCTTTCTTTCCACAAGAAAATATAATTATTTAAAAAAAATTATCAGATTATCATTGTCATTAACCACTTCCGAAGGAATACTTAAAAGGAAGCAGCTGAAACACTTACAGACATTATATGGAAATGTTCTCCTACATCTAACATGATAATCAAATAATACTTCCCATAAGTTCAGTGGAAGCTAGTTGGCAAGGCAGGCTGAATGCGTCCCTTGGTAGAGCACAAGATGCAATTATAGCACACAGTAAAACTGGTAGAGATGAAAAACAAATATTTTTCTCACTCCAATATCAACTTGAGTACAAAAATCTGTGGTTTATTTCTATTCTTCAGATATAATCATTTAAAAAACCACTGTGAAAAGTTGTCAAAAAGGTATTTTTTCCACCAGATCCACTAAAATGTGTTATAACTGGTATTTGGTGCCTTTCTACAGAACCATGTGGATTCTTTTTCAGTGATTCATCTCTTTACCTAAGAAGACAGTGCTCTAGTTTCCAGTATCATAACAGTCTTGAGCTGTCTTTTTGTCTAATTGACCACTGATCTGATAATCATTCTTACTGTCAAATATGCTCTGCTCCATTGATTTCAACGCAGCTTTGCTAGGTTACAAAAATATGGGTTAATAGCCTCAGCTGCAGAATCAGAGTTTATAGGACTGTCATATGTAGGCAGTTGAAAAACACCAATTATTTTTCATAGGAATTTTTTTCATCTTAAAAAATGCCAGTGAAAACAGCCTTCTTTGTTACCAATGAAAAAATGAAACTGAAAACAGAAAAGACTGACCAAAGCAATAAAAAAGTGCAATAAGGCCATTGGATTGCTGCAGGACACAAATGGTCTGGACCACAGTAGTGGAACAGGTAATCCCTTTAGCTCTGCAGTTACTAAACCACACTGCAGTGTTATCACTGCAGAAAGTCCTTGAGGAAAGCAATAGTTCCTAAAATACCTCTCTCATGTCATATGACTCTTTTTTGGAGGCCTCTCATTAAGACCTGCCCGGGTCATTTCTTGCTTGGGTCAGGTCTGGGAGAGATCACAGTCAGTGCTTGCTGCAATTTGATCGGAAGACTATCAGGCTCAAAGTAATTCTTTTAGTGACACTCTCAAACCTTGGGGATCAAAGGTGCCGACTGAAGTTGGTTTTCACATCGAGATTACAACATTATTTGATTTCATAGTGGTGTAGTCCCCAGAGAAGACATGAGTTGATTATGCAGTAATTCCAGGAGAGCCTTAAATCTCCTGGGGAAAGATGAATTCCATGAAACTAATTTTAAAGAAAGGGCTATTGACCCTAGTGGCATTTTTTGTTGGTGGTGTTTGGGGATTTTTTTAAGGAAAACTGCAAGTCTTATTAAGATGCTTTGCAAATAATTGAGTCTGACAGCCCGTGGCTTCAACAAGCTCTCTGTTGGAGGTGGGGGAAAGTCTAGAAGCTGGCTGAGGGCTCAATTGCAGATCATGACACTTGCGCTCTCATTTGAAAAATACACTACAAAAACAGAGGCAACAAGCAGTTTACGAGACCCCGGGGAACACCATACAGCATTTTGCTGCAAGTCTACAGACCGGTTCATGCCATTTCATGTGGCATGGGATATAGATGCAAGTTTACAAATGGAGAAGACTAAAAGTGGGACTCAGAGTTGTTTGAGAACTACCTAATAAAGTCATGTACTTTCCCAGATAGTGTTAGGTCAAGTTAAAGAACAGCAAAGGATACAGGCTAGCAATGAAGACTTCCCCTTCCAGAACTGCTGTGCTGTATAGCAAAAATTACTGATACACATTTTATATTTAAGATTTTCCTCCCCAGAGGAATGGAAATGACATTTCCCCAACCTGTTGTGCAAGGATGTGGGCATGTCTTTCTCTGCAGAAAAATGTGGATAAGCCAGAAAGAACATCAAGCCCACAAGCCAATTTTGTTTATGGGTCTACAGATCTCCTCTTGGGCAAGTAATACCTCAAGTAATACCTCCACTAGCAGAGGCATTGCTGTTTATAAATATGTATATTATATTTTATTTCTAAATGGTATTTAGAAATCATTGTTAAAATGAAGTATTTAATCTGTTTCTGAAGTTGTTTTTTGTTTTAATATTTTTAGAACATGAAGACAGATACACACCTGTCCTGGGAAAGGAAAATATTACAAACAATTTTTTGAAGTAAAAAAAGCACAATAAATTATGTAAGGAAGAAAGAAAATTGTGCCAAATGCATTGGTCATTGTCATTCAGTGGTCAAGTGTTGTATAGCTATTTACCGTTACTGATGATAAAAAAAAAGAACAAATGTTCTTTTTGAGGTTTCATCTTTCTGAGATGCTGGGTCTAAAATTAAGCCATAAGCAGAGACTGTGCATGGCAAAATCCCAGGTCAATTGGGCTATAACTCTGTGCAAAGAAATGACCAACTTTCCTGTTCCAGCTCATGAACTGGAAAGAGATCTGTTTTCTCAAAGGATGATCTCATGCCACTGAAATACCTCTTTCCCCAGGCAACATGATATGAGAGACCTAACATCTGAATATTAGAAAAATAACTAATTGCATGCTCCCCAGCACATCCACGGATCTCAGGCTTTTGTAGAAATAATTGGAAAACGCAAATATTTGTGAATCACATGAATTACATGTTATAAAATCTTTAATTTCCTTTTGAGAAACAAACATTATACTTTGAAAGAAAGCTAGTTTTGCCTCTGAAGGAGGAGTATAAAAAGCATCAGGTACTTTTGCACTTTAACGTGCTGCTTCCAAAATCAAAATCTTTCAACTCTATTTTCCAAAAAGTAAGATCACTTTGATATCCTGATCAGTGAGCTACTAAAACCAAAGGGAGTTTGAGAGGCCCAGTGACTAAAGTATTAACACTCTTAGGTATATGTGCCTGATAACTAGAACAAGGACCTAGTCTCTGATGATATTCAGCTGAACTCTGACACCTCTACCATACCATCCAATTCTGCAGAGGTAGCTATGGACATAAAGTCAGGAAAAATCTCCTTAACTTTTTTGTTTGTTTGTTTTTCAGAGGAAAATTCCACAAGAGCAAATTTGAACTTTTTGTTTTGGTAGCAGTTGCTAAAGTGTGGTGTCAGCAGGACGATCCTGTATGTGAGACCCAAGGCAGGAGAAGATAGCAGACAGACAGTTTTTCTAGGAAACAAGACAGTAATCAAGCAGCAGAAGAAGCAGAAATTAATTTCTTACACTATCTGGTTGAGGAGTCTGCCATTTGCAGAAAGCTTTGCTGCTTTGGAAACTTTGACAATTCCCTAATGAGAGAGGGAATTGTTTGTCAGCAAGAAAGTTCTAATATTAAAGAAAGAACAGTTTGGAAAGACAGATGAAACCACAGAGAAATGCCTCCAAATAGCAATAGCTGGTGGAATATTAGGGAAAGACAAGACAGCAGTAATCACTACAATGAAGTGGGGCAGTGTGACAAGATGCACCAACTTGGAAGAGCAGCATGCATGATGATCCAAGGTGAAGATATCAGGATAAAGTTGCCAGGTAGCAAAGGCAACAGAAGCAACGGGCAGCTGATGGAAGGATCAACAACCCAAGACTTTAATTAACAGGTAAGGTGTCAAGGTTGACATTGAGCCAGAACATCATTTGAGAAGACAACAATTATACTGGTAATACATTGTGCCCTTAGTAGGACAGAAGGCATCTCCCTGAAACCTTAGGGGAAAAGGATGGGATCACACTCACCCCAGGAGTATACGATATCCAATAGATTTGAAAACACTAGCAATTGTGGTCATGTACTTAAACTAAGTAAGCCTAGGAACATGGGAAACCACCACTAAAGACACTTCCCTTGGTTAAAGAAAAGATGCCAACAGATTGGCTAAAGAAGCACTGGCCGCCAAAAAAAGTTTGGAGAAAGTATCAATTAGTGAGTTTGGGAGCACCGAACTAAAGCACAGTTGCATGTATAGTTGACTCATGGACTGCTCTTTTCAGAGAAGGGGGTTTGTTTAGCCTATTTGATTTGTTTTTGAAAATGATGGAGCCCTCTCCTATTATTACCCAGCATGTGGCATGTGAAACAAACATTACATAGAGTATGTAAAAATAAGCATTTTGAAGAGTATCTACACTTTGCATGCTGAAACTGGAGCTCTGTCAACATGTTGATTTTAGCCCAGTGATCAGCAAGTACCAGAGCACTCAGGATGTGTCTTTGGAAGCAACTTTAGCAAAAAGAAAGAAGTTTCTTGTGATCATTTTATGTCTGCCCCAAACAGGCTACCGTCACTTACGTTTACTGTGTTCAGTCTTCTGACGAGTTGCCTGCTTCCTCTCTGGACACCAAAGCCTGCCTTTGACACCAAAATATTTCAGGACTGTGGACAAATTCTTCCCTTGGTCACTTTTGTGCAGCTCTACTGAAATCTATTGGAGTGAACATCCATTTAAGAAAAAAAGATAAAATTCGACCTTGTCTGTCTTACTAAATTGTGCTCTTCTATCTCAGTCTTTTTCTGTGCCCTGCTTGCTAACCTTATTTCTCCCTGACTGCCCGCCTCCATGTGTTTTTTCCTTGGAGATGGTATGGTGGAACAAAAGCACTGGGATAATTCACTTTTCCTCAGAAATTTCTGCTGCCAAGTTTTGAGAAAGGTTTGTTTGGTGACATGTACAGTGAAATAAAAATCACTGTTGCTGATGGGAATTTTTTTTACCTGGTGGCACCGGGAGATGTTCGCAGAGACAGACACTGTCTGAATATTTATCTTTTACTGCAGGTATTGCCTTGAAAAGTCTTGATTTTGTGTCAGCTTTGATTAAGCATGGCCTGTCTCTCTTACATGAGACTCTGCGGCAGGCTTTCTATCTTTCCACCATGCTTGTTGTAGGTGTTCTCAAAAACTGGTGGCTCTGATCATCCTCACTGGTAACCTGGATGAGAACATTCCTCTCTTATTTTGCAAGGCACTAAGGAAAAGACCCACATTTTATGTACTGATTACTGATGGAAACATCTTATAATATTCTACAGGGAAGAAATATCAGTCCCTTGCTTCCAATATGCTTTCTTGCTCTGTTCCCTCACAAGTCTTTTCTTCTGTTCAGGAAAGAGCAATGCTTAGGACAAGCTATCCCATCAGCTTGCCATTAACAGTGCCCACTAAATTAACTTGTTGAAGCAATTTCCCAGGAAAGTACTAACAAAACAAGTGGGATTGTGATAGCAATAGAATCATAGAACCATTTAGTCACAATCAAATAATTTACTGTACATTAACTTTTTCTAATTTGCTCTTCCCTTCAACAAAAGCTTTAGGAAAAAGCATGAGTAGAGGAAGCAATAAAAGTATAGCTGGGCTAGCATCAAGGGAGCCATAGAATTCCAACGAGCCTCTGTGACCATCTCAGCAATAATCTGGAGCCCTATGGGGGATTTTGCCTGCAAGCTTCATGGAAGGCAACAGTTATGCTTTTTCTGCAGTAATGCCTTCCTGACCAGCAGCATTTCGCACCCTCACAACACCAGATCATGGTGATGACCTTCCAGGCTGAATAAACATGCCTCTCTTAGCATACTGGATGCCATGCCTTCACTCTGGCTTGCCCAGGTGTCCTGATGAATGCTTGCATGGGTGATGTCCTGACTGTCTACAAAGTTGTGATATGGCCAGAGGATGAGTGGGCTACAGGAGATGCCCTGTGCTCAAATATCCGAGAGGGCAATACTTGCTAGGGTTGCACAGATAGTGAGCAAAAGCATTGCTCCAGCAGCTGGGCATTTTCATACAGTAGTCATAGTTGTTGCCATTTTTGGTAGACATGTTTCCTGCTTTGTACGGGGAAGCACAGTACTGGGAAGATGGTAAGCAACCCACCCTCCAAGTGTGTAAATAGTTGGCAGGACTAGTCTGCAGTGTTGTCCTAGAGATGCTAGATGAGCAAGGGTACAAGAATGAGAAGCCTCCTGCAGTGAGGGATGGGAGTGCTAAACACATTGCCTTACTGACTGCACTGGAGCTTGGGTACAGACTGTGTATCTAGCCTGAGGTTTTCCATTACCGAATCAATCGATTCAGATTATTGACTTCAGTAGCTGAAGAACTGATTGCTACATGCCTGTCTGCCCACTGCAGATCAAAAGGCAAACCATTTTTGCACCCTGTAAAAAACCAGCCTTCTTTTGCTGAAGACAATGCATAAAAAACCCTGCATCAAATACATTAAGGAAGGAGTGAGGCTGGCATACTACATTTTGTAGAGATGAAAGGTTGGTCTAGTAGTCTATCTTCAATTTTGACTCAAAGAATGCATTTAAACTGAAAAATTACTTTCTCCTTTGAGCTTACAACTTAATATTTACTGCCTTTAAAAAAGTGAACAGAATTAATAAACACTGTAATATGGGGAATTCAGATTTTGATGCTTTTCTCTGCAAGAAATATAGACATACCACAAAGCACAAATATAGGCACAAATTAAACCTGGGAGCAGTGAGGTTAACCTGATCCCTGCTCCAGGTAGTTGAGACATCACAAGGAACTGCTTCCTTACACAGTTTACATTTTTCAGGAGCTTCCAGCCTGGACATTAGTTGCTTGCTGGGCATGGACTTACCAGCATTTCGCATTACTCCTTAGTGGCTATGGACTGATGGCTTTCAGGACATGATGCAAAATACAGTTGCTCTTTCCTCAGGCTACTAGAGACCAGGAAAGATAGAGTGATGACTGTTGTTTGATGTGATTAGGCATCTCCTGCTTATCTTTCTGGATAGTTTTTTTCTGATTGTGAAGGTAACAGCAAAATTGTTATTTTAAGTGTCTGTCTAGAGTAGCTAGAGGCACGGGCTTTCCCCCGTGCTGTGTCAATACAAGCCAAGAAACAATAAATATTCAGTTTTGGCTCAGAACTATGATGCACAACACAAAAATAAAAATCATGTGATTTGTTGCAGGTCCAATCATTCAATCCAGACTTTCAGCTTTACTTATGGTCACCTTTGTTTGTCTATTTAAGTCACTGTTCCAGAAATGAAATGGGTGAGAGGGCGGGTAATTGAATGTTCCTCTCTGCCTCTGTGAACTTCCTAGGTTGGCCTCAGGAACTAATTGCTTGTAAGCTCATGTGGTTGTGAGAGCTGTCCCAGTGGGTTACAAGACTTCAGTTTAATCTCAGCCCTGACCAGATAACCAACAGAAAGTGATCAGGCTGCTAAGGGTCCTTAAGCAGACGGGATACCATGAAGTTATTTACAGCTGTGTGGCACTGAGCTTCCTGCCCTGTCCCCAAACACATCCACTGTCCAAATCAAATGACTGCAACAGGTAGGCAAAACTGCCTTGATGGGGCTGTGCCCATTAATGATGCCAAAAATCTACCTAATCAAAAGAACCTGTGCCTTTGACCATTTGGGTTAGAGCTAGGTTACTTTAATCCACTTGCTACTTTGTCCAGTTTCAGCATTACGAGAGGCAGAACATATATGTAGTGGCACTTACTCAGTAATAAAAAACTTTCTGTTTTAACCCCCAAAACATCTCCAGGGGTTCAAGCAAATTTGTATAGGTGGCAAAAAACACACTATACATATGTTATACGGAACAGCTGTGCAAGTGATCCATGGCAGCCCACCTCTCCCCCACTGTCCCCTGCTTTTGTAGATATTTGGCTGCTGATCATTACCTTGAGAATATATGTTAATCTGACAGAAGTCTAAGTGAACAAAAGGCTGTGCAATCCTTGAATCCTCTATATGCCCAGAGTTCAAGAGGCTACACTGAGATTTCTGGATAGCTTTTCACCTGGCTTTGCTTCTGAAATAGAAACATTTTCTTTCAAATATTGCTGTTCTCGTCATCATCCACCATGAAACCATGCATATATATCAGTTCCTTAAAATATTACCCCCTCTCTCTCTCCCTCCCCAAAAGGTGGAGAGAAGAGTTCTCTTGTTCAGAGAGGCAGTACTGATAGCTCCTTGTATCACGCAGCACCAGCCCTACACCAAACCTCCTGCACTGCAGCTGCATGGTGACGGACACCGTTTTAACTCATCTTTCTATTTTTTTACATACTGTCAGCTGGGTTTCAGCAGCACAGAGATTTGCACAAGGCTCAGAGGTTTTTGCCCTTCCCAGTATAATTGTGGCAGAGCAGATGTGGTGACTCGGCAGCCTCTTCTGCTTTCTTCTCCAAATGAATTCTTCAGAAACCACACTGATGACTCAATGCAAACATGCAAAACCACATCCTGAGACTGTTTGACCTGAAAGACTATTAACAAGCACCTCTAAGAGGAACGATTGAAATACTTGTTTCAAAGAACAAGGCATAAACCTCCACACTGGTTAGTGAGCAAAAAGGAATTTGACAGGTAAGATACTATTAGCAAAAGGTGAAGGTAAGCTCTTCCTTTGGAGAGCTGAGCTAGGAAAAAAAAGGTGACATAGGAAAAGAGAAAGTAATCTACAGAGATGATTTTCTTTAGTTTTAGTATTTTAAATATCTTCCATAAACAAAGAAAGACTGGGACTTCTCGAGAGGGTGGAAAAGACTAAACCAAGGACCAACGAATGAGGGACACAGAAATTACTGGTGTAAATGCATGAAAGGCCAGGTTAAAAGAAAATAAATTACTTGTCCAGGTGAGATCCTTATGGAGATTAAATACATGATTGGAGAAAACATTTCATTGCCACTCAGGGAGTTTTACCTCCTTCTTCAAATGCCATCCTTCCCCAACCCCAAGTCTCACAAAGTACACGCCTGAATTTTTTAGGTAAACACTTTCTAAATGTGCTGTACAGACTTTTCCAAGTCCCACAGACAACTGCAGCTGAATGCAGTATCTTGTGTTTCCATTAAACTTTACACTGTTGGCTCCCCATTCTCCATGGGGAGTTTTCTTTAATATATGATTTCAATTTCAAAACAGCATTACTTTAGGGATGTATTCTGCTTTTATTTATGCATCCCAAGAGATGATACATCTATCTACTGATAGTAACTTTAATCAAAAAAAGAATATTTTCAATAAAAACCTAAACAATTAATGAGACACTTTTGAGAACAGGTACATTACACCCTTGCCATAGGTCTTGGGAGCTGGTAGACTTTAAAACTAGTAAACAGGGTGTCCTTGTATACTTTAACCATTCCACAGGGAAAGTAGTTTGTAAAATAGTAAAATTACACAGGCACAAATATTTATCACAGATCCAATAAGATTTTATGTGCCTTGTAACTACAATACTACATGTTTTATGCTCCTTCAATCTTTGGTTTAAAGTACATCCAGTTTCTTCAGTATAGATAAACTCACAACCAGTGGAGATCTGTAAACAATATTTTGTTACAGCCCCATGATTACTAGGTGCCATTATTTCCCCTGCAGTCTCAATGAAGCTTTATTCTTTCTGAACACACATTGTTCATGTTCTAAAAATGCCTGGCACAGAAGGCATAATTATCTTTATTTTATTGGATTTGTCAGGTTTACACAGTTTACAGTCCATTAGAGGTTAGCCACCATTAGGCAAGCATACACACTTAATTTTAAGTACCTGGTTAGTTTGTCTCATTCAGTAGGTGCTGCTCTGTAGAACAGAACAGCTTGTCCCTCTTTAAAAATATAGCACAGCATCACAAAACCAAGACATGCATAAAGGTGCTTTCTATCCTGCCCCTTTGATATAAAGGCAGTTAATGGAGGTATTAAGTATTGCAGCTTTAGACATACAGCTGCCCAGGAACCAGGTTGCTCCATACGAATCAGTGTGAAGCACTCATTGTTGGCTGGGAAACCTAACTTGAGTACCAGCATAACAGTTGGAGTCAGTATTCACAGATCCTGACCCCCATCATGGCAGGGGCACAGAAGTTGTACAGTCACCATGCCAAAGCTCTATCCCTGCTGAGAGCAACCTCAACTCTGTAAAGCTACTGTGGGTTCACATGGCATTTCAGCCTTTAACTCAGGCTGTGGGTGTGTGAGAAAGAGCAAGGTAGCACTAAGCAGCCACCACTGGACCACTCATTCCTCTCTGCTGTGTCAGCATGAACAGGGACCTGGAGATGGGAACTAATTTGATTGCAAAATACAGCCAGTACAAGCAGGGCAGTGGGGTAGGGGAACTGCTGAATCAGCTCTGTTGCTGACCGTCCAGCATGGTCTAACACAGGCACATTCACCACCCCAATGAGGCAGCTACTATATCCCTTCAAGCACAGTGGGTGGCGAAGGCATTTTCTGCCTTGCTGAGAATAGGCTGATACTTGACATTGCCAAATTTGCATCTTCTTCCCTGATTTTTTACTTAGAACTTGAAACTTTTGTCAAGGCTGCATTTCTCCATCTCTTAACGATTTGAATCTTTAAACCTGCTGACTATCCCTTTCTCTCATCTTGCATGTCTTTTAGCTCATGGAATTTTTCACATCTTACTGGCAATTAGTGAAATCAGGCAAGGTCACACAGCTGCACCAAATGGGGCCTTGGATCAGCCAGCTGAAACCTGGGCTGAGGGTTGGAGAGCTATGCTGCTTGATTTACCCATGCAAACTCAGTCACCATCATCTGTGCTTTGGCAATAGCTGTGGTAGCTTCCAGTTTCTTCTCCCTCTTCGTTCTCATGGCCCCTACACTCCTTTAGCAGACAGTTATACAGAACTCTTCCTCACTTTGGCTAGGAACAGAGGTATTTTCAGTCCAAATTACCTTTGTTTAGTAACAAGGGAATAATCAGTACCATTTCCTTAGGTGGAGGTATCTTAACTGCCTCTGACAGTCTGTGCTGAGCAGATCATAAACAAGCCTGCCACAGCCTGTAGGCAAAGGTACCATATATATCTGACAAAGAGGCAGAACACAAACCAAGCCAAGGCTGAGGCAGGCAATGTATTGCCCTGCTGTTGATGGAAGCAAAGCACTAGCAGCTCCTCGACTGATGTGCACCACTTGCTACAGAGCTGAAGAACATCCCTGCTCTGGTAGTGAAGAGCAGCCTCAGGCTCCTGTTCCCAGACCCATGGCAAGAGGTATTTTTCCTTAATGCATGTTTGACTTTCTGAGAAAAAAGTATGGCTTTTGAACAGCAGTCAGCATGCTTGGATAGCAGGGTGCCCTGACACAGCAATCTGCAACTTATTTAAACATCATACAGAGACATTCTGCATTATTATTTTAAAAGATGACATAGTCAGGGTATTTCTAAAATAATTCAGATTCATTAATTCCCTTGTATAGCATCCATTAACTACAGGCTATTATAATAAATAAGTGGCATAATTATGGGGCTAATTGTCCAAAAAACCTAACAGTCATTTTAATGAATGTTTCTGCTGCTGTCTTAGCCATCATGCTCTGTCTGAAAGCCAAACAGCACTACAGCTCCTTGGCAGAGGAGACCCCACAGTCCATTTTGCTTTGGTCTGTTTTCCCAGGCCTATCACCTCAGCACACCCTTGTCCACTCCACCTTTCATCATGTCTGTTGTACCTCCAAGTCCATGCTTCAACAGTGCTTGTCCAGCCTCAGTAACTCAACAGCAGCACTGACTGCAGTAAGTGACACTCTGCCTCCCACATGCCCCAGTAGGATCTCAATGGCTTTATGTTCCTCAGTAGAGGGAAGAGGCAGCCATTTCAAGCCAAAGAAAACTCATGGTATGGCCATCCTGTTATCTGAGATGAGTAAAAAGAAGCAAGCTTTCTTACTGTACCTTTATGACCATAATCACCAGGCAGTGCAGTTGGTATCTTGGTATATGCTACTGAAAGACCAGGTATTGTATGACACAGGAGATTATGATTTTTTATTATAGAGAACTCCAGCATTAATGCAAACAAAACACTGCTTCATATCTTGTGGTTCTTTGTTATCCTCTTCTCCAGGTGTGTCCAACAGTCTTGTGCACAGTTTTAAAAAAATGCTCCTCAGAAACCCAAAAGAACATACTAACTTGTAGAGGAGACAGACAGGAGGAGTTAAGTCCTTCAAACTGACAAAAAGTTGGACAACCCAGTGGGAAGGGAGAGAGGGACAAAGGGAGAGAACAAAAAGTAGAAGTGACCAGCTGAAAGGATTGGCAGCCTACCATAGTTACAGGTAAGTATAGGAGATGAGGAAGAGGAATAGCCTTTAAATTGGAGTGATCACATAGCTACAGATGTCTTGAATTTTTCATCAGATGCTGTCACTTGATAAAGAAGATTGATACTCGTAAGATTCTTGCACAAATATTGTTTAAGGAGAGACTAAGATTGGACTGGATAACCTCAAGAAGTCCCTTCCACTCAGCATTTCTATGGTTTGAAGAGCTGGATCACAGACCTTTAGCCATAGGCAGCTATGTAAGAGAAGGATGGGGACAGAAGTGGTACAAGATGGAGAACAGACAAGAAATTGGTGCGAATATTGCCACTGGATCCATAAGATAGATTAATGTGAAAATAGCAGTCTTCTGTTGCATAAGTTCTGTGGGAAATCATGGTGTTCCCTGAAACCCTTATTCAGACAGGGACAAAACACCAAAGGACTGCCTCAGCAGTCTCCATCTATGTCATCTATTTCATCTATGCAATCTGCTCCACCTGTGCCATCTACAGAGGTGACCTCACTATTGACAGATCAGGCACACATTAGCTCAACCATGTTTCTAGAGGGGCCCCAGTGTTAGTATTTGCAAAAGCAGATGAGATTACTGATCCATGAAATTCAATTCACTGCAAATTCAAGGAGCTGAACCTTGATAGAATCTTGACCTGTATACGAGGTCTTCTTCAGATCTACTAGTTAAAGTAGACTAGACATCACCTACACATACCAACTGTCATGGTAACAAATGGAGATCATACTACAATAGAGATCTTTAAGGGAAGGAAAACCTCCTCTAAATGTGCTGATTTCAATTTCTCTTAATCTCTGATGTTCAAGAACATACACATTCATATAACCAAGTCCTCTAGTGTATCATTGGGCAGAAAACCAAGACTGAGAGGTTTTCTAAAGCCTGTTTTCACCATTATGTGCCTTCCTCTACACAGACATGAAGACGGCCAAATTGAAACTGAAGATTTCAGAGGAACTCCCAGGTGAAAAGAGTTAAATCTACATATTGAAAAGAAACCCCATCATGAGTATTAACAACAAATGCATTATTCAAATTAAAAGATTTTTTAAAAATCTAGGCAACTTACAGTCAATTAAAATTTGCTTCTTGTTTGACTCAGAAATGGAAATAGTCAGGTTGTACTCCATTGTTTCAGGTAATTTTATCTTAAGTTTCAGAGTAACACCAGCTGTATTTAAAAAAAGCCCCATCAAACACAACTAGGCCCCCTCAAAGAAAAAAAATCAAGAACATATTAAAACCAAATCTCATGCTTAAAATAATTTGTTTCCGTTAGTCAGGGAGAGGGATCATATTTATATATTTTCTACTGCCAAAAAGCATACTATTATACAGTACAAGGTTTTAGGTGACGCATTGGCTGTTGTCACTGTTGGTGTCTATATCTAGACATAGAAAGCTCCACCCTAAATATCTCTGCTATCTTGATTAAAGTTTCCTAACATTTCCCAGTATAATACCTGGGTTTCTTTAGAGCTTGACCTCATTTAGAGGAATGGGTTCTGTTTGTACATTTTAAAAAAATATTTATTTGATGAGATAAAGGGTTTCAGAAGTGTCTCATCAGCAGTAGGGGCACTGAACTAATGGGAAAGATCACTGTCCTCCTTGCTGGTGTTTTTAGTAGGTTAGATTTGATTTGACAACACATAACGTTGCTGTTCTCAGCTTCTTGGCTGCTTGCTTGACCCGGTTTCTAACTCAAGTAACATTCCTGTGTCTCTCTTAAGCTAAGCAATGAAGACAGCGTGCTCTGTGCCATCTTCTGACACCCTGTGATCCATTTTCGTGCAGAGATTTAACCAGGAACTGCTCGTATTTGTTTCCATATTGACCAGTCTCAAGACTACTTACTTGGAGACGTTATAATTCCACATTCATAGTTTTTGTGCCATTTGGGCAAAACTATCACTGGTCACTTTTGTATAGGCTTGCAATACTGGTGGATTGCACTGTGGTGGATTTGTCAAGTGGTATTTGGCTGCATTTGCCAGCCAGTCTGCATTGAAATTTCCATCATCTCTGTTGTTCAGAAGCATTTCTCTGCATGACTGGAGCATTGCACAGGGAACTCCAACGGTTTCTCAACACCCTTTGGTTATTTTAGGCTGTCTTTTTTTTCCCCTTCCCCCCACTTTCCTGCAAGTCAGGATACTGTGGGAAAGGCTGGGGATTGAGGTTGAAGCCAGGACAAGCCAAGAGGACAAATAGCAGTGCGTCAGGGTAGATAAGAGGACTAACAGGCAGGGCAGGCAGTTGCTGTAGCTTTCATAGATAAGGCTAATGGAAACAGCATCAAAACTGTTAATCTGCACATTATTCATTTTTATATGCTGCTAGTAGTTACACTGAGACCTTCTCATCACCCTCTGTATTTTTAATACCTTCTGGCAATGTGATAACTCCTGATCACTCCCTCAACAATTGCAGGCTGAAAAAACAATATTCAGAATATGAAACTACTACACATTTTTCAGCAGACATCAATAAAAATAAGGTGCTTACAAAACAAAGACATTAAGATGTTCCTGACATTTTCTCCAAGGAAAGCAGAATTCTTTTAACAGGAGAGGTATTTCCATTTCACGAACTCCCTGAGCCTGCAAGAACTTCACTGTAACATTGGATATGGAAAGCTGAGGTCTCTCCAGCCTAAATGAATAAGTGACAATATTGAATAGACACTTCAAAGAATCGCAGCTCTCAGGGGAAAATCCAGTGTCTCAGATAATAACTCACAGGAAAAAAGATTAAAAATAAATAAGGACAGTATCACACATTTACTCCTACTTTCTTGCTATCCCAAGAAAACCAGGAGGAAGTTATCCCTCATGCAGTTCTGAAAACTGGTTTAGGGCAGCAATAGCACCCATAGTTTAATCAGCAATGTACTCCATAGAGCACTGCAGAAGTGGATGCTACAGACCCCAAGTTTTTCTGAGATAAATCACTGCTGCATTACTCTATTTTTTCCTGTGTACCCTCATTGATTTCAGCATAAAACTGCAATACAGCAAGGAGGACTCACACTCACTGTTTTTGTTTCAGACAAGATGGCATGGAGACACCTAGGAGCAGTAGAGCATTCACTTATTTAAACTCGTCCTTTCTTTGGAGCAAAAAGTCAATTAAAAATAAGACTTCTTCTGAAGAGCTCTGATCAGAGAGCATAACTTAATGGATGAAAAAACATACCTTTTGTAAGTAGATTAAATGCAGTCTTTAGAAGCTTTAGGAGCCTTCTCTTTTCAGACATGGTGGCATGACACAATCACAACGAGATGATGGCAGGAGCCTGACATTTTAAGTGTCAAATAGGGGTAGTTTTGAAGCTGAAGATGCCATGAAGGGTCTCTGGAGCTTCAGCATTTTCAGATCTCCAAGAAGCTGCTGAAAGGGGATTTGAGGACATGCATTTCACTGCCCTGTTGCCCTTCATTACATTGCATTAATTCAGGACTTCCAGTAGTCATTTTCAGAAATACCAAGAGAGATATTTTCTATTTTGTGCTTAGAAAATAATTCTTCCCTAAGACCAGATCAGAAAATACCATTTCTTACCCCTACTCTTCTCTAGTGCAGTGTTGACTACTTCATAATATGGCAGAGCAACTTCTCTTAATTCCTGCCATTTTGCAGACCTAATGAACTAATGATCACTCTACTCTCATCCTGTGAGTTGGTATTTTGAACCGAATTAAGCCAGAGTAACTAAAGGTCTTGTATTTCTTAGAGGGTTTTAGCCCTATGCAGAATGAGCTAAATAACTCACAGGCTGCATGAAACCAGCATTAATGTATAAACTCCATGAGCACAGACATCAAAATGCATGAAAGCACAGACAGTAAGAAACTGCTTTGAAGCTCCAACAGCTAATAGCAGAAAAAATTTTTTTGAAGTGACAACCTTGTTCACTGCTAGGGTCTGCAGGGGAAAGGCATTGAAGAGTTCTTGGCATTGGCACCACTTGGGTCTTACTGACTTTCACCCTGATTTGAAAACGGAAGAACTAAGAGTTGCACTCAGCAGGACTAGGTGCCTTCCAGTCCTGGTTGAAAAGCCAGCCTAGATGTCCCAGCAGAAGGGGTGACTTGCCTGTTTCTCTGCACTCCACTTCTTCACTGTATTTGGCAAAATACATCACTTTATCAAGAGGAGAGAAAAGAGGAAGAGGAAGGAGCTACAGTGAGGGTCTTCCTGTGATCACATGAGAAAGAAGGAATAGGACAGAGGCAGAGCACCTCTTACCATATAAGCCATGCCCTAGTACTACAGCTTCCTTTAAAACCCCCAGTGCAGTCAGGATGGTAGGAGTACAGTGGTGGGAATGAATGAAAGGTGGGTTAATGAGAATCCCACAGTCCTCTTGCCTCCTATTATCCTCCTTTGTCATCTCTTCCCTCTTCATTTCATCCAGGCTTTAAAAAAGCCCATAAAACCAAACTTGAATGGTTATACTTCCCTCCTGCCCCTATGTTTCATTTTGTTTTTTTGGGGTATTTTTTGGGTTGTTTTTTTTGCTAGCTTTCTTCTGTCCACTATAAGAAGTTAAAACAAGAAAAACCAAACAAAACAACAACAAACCCAAACCAAAACAAAAAACAGCAACACATTTAACCAACAGTAATATAGTTTAACACCTGGATCATTCTGCAGGTTCACATGAACATCTGGCCATCATTTCCATAAAATGCAGTTTTTATTTGGTTGGAGAAGGAGGTTACAGAATAACGCATTGTACCAAAAAATTCTTCATGTCACAGACAACCTTCTTTGTGAAGGTTGTTGCAAAATACACTGAAGAAGAAGTTTGGGAGGATCTAGAGTTCGAATTACTACCCCTTAACAGGACACCATGTGCAGACAGAGCTGCAGGGAAAACCACGTGTGCACATTTTTAGCCAATAGCCCACACAATAAAATTATTTAATTTAGCTTGCAAGGAATGAGAATTAAGTTAAATTGCATTACATTGCTTTTGGCAGGATCTATGGATGTTGCGTATGCAGCTACTGCACCATAACTGACTCATAGTGTCTTGATGAGCTGTGTTATCTGAGTTGTGTGGCTGAGACCCAAGATAGCAAATGCACAATGAGCTCTGCTGAGAAGCCGCATACCACGAGCATGATTAGATTAAGCAGGATGGTTATTCCCATGTAGCCACTTGAGACTTGTTGCAGAACCAGTTTATTCTCCAGTGACTGTTCCCCAACTAGTTTCTCCCTGAGGAAAAGCACTTGAAGGAACCCATTTTCTGCATTGGAGTCTTTACAAAGTTGTAAGGGATGAAGAAGACCATCTATATAAATTTTGGATAATTTGCCAAAAGCACGAACTGAGGAACCAGCCTGTATTTCCTGAAGGACAAAGCAGCTTTTTGCTCCCACAGTTATCAAAGCAACACTTCCAAAGCCCCACAGCTGAAACAAATTATTTACTTGTCAATGACCTAAGTAATTTGATATTATAAACAGCTGAACTCCCACTGATAATTGATTCTCTAACAGCAAGCAACAAGTGATGAGAAACGGGTAATAAATGCACACATTTCCATTTCTGGTTGAAAAATAGCTCAGCAGAGAAAGACACCACCAACTGCCTATGTGCAACCTGTGCTCTGACCATGGCAGAAATCCATGGGAGTGAGGGATGTCTGGGAAGGGAAAGAACAGTACAGTGGGTCCTCTCCATCACTGTATCTCCTTATGAGACCTGCTGGGATAACTCAGGGGTTTGTCTGACTTCCTGTAGAGGCTTCATGGCAAACTCCTCTCTGATAATAGTGTAGTCTGTCATAGACTGGGATGAAGTAAATCGATTGCAGGGCATTATTGGCAAGAATGAATATGAGCTAATGTCCTATCCACATGAGTTGTTGATCCCTTACAAGCTCATACACCAAATGTTTCAGGCCCAGGGAAAGAGTTGATAGAAACAACTTGACAGAGCTGAGTGGGATTTTGCTGTCTGCATTGCCCTCTGTACTGGACACAACCATTTGACAAGGACAACACATCCTATAATTAGTTTAAAAGACAATGTGTACTCAACTCTAGGATGGCCTGATCAGTCACAGAAAACACAGAACTCTGCACGCCTGCTCTTTAAATTAGTTGATGCCTTTAAACTTTCAACACAGCATGTGTGGCTCTGTCCTCTGGTGATAGCCTAGCTTGAGTCTTTCCCTCCAAAGGTAACAGCCTTAGGACTTGTTAAAGGTCTATGGTCCCAAGTTACAGTCCAAAACAAGGCTAAGTATGTTTCAGCCATCTCTCAACGTAACATAAAACACAGGTTGCTTTAGAACACCAAAAACTGAACCTTGGTCTTTAATCATCCACCAGCAGCATTCCTTGCACTCTTTTCCTATGTCATGGTTTAACCCCAGTCAGCATCACATAGCTGCTCACTCACTCCTCCTGCCCCACCCCCAGTGGGATGAGGAGAAGAACTGAGAACAAAAAAAGCAAACACGTTGGTTAATAACAGTCTAATATTAAAATAAAATTAAAATAATCATAATGGTAATGAAATGCAAGATAACAAAAAGAGAGAAGAAAATAAATAAATAAAGACAGGTGATGCACAAAGCAAGTGCTCACCACCCCNGCTCACTCACTCCTCCTGCCCCACCCCCAGTGGGATGAGGAGAAGAACTGAGAACAAAAAAAGCAAACACGTTGGTTAATAACAGTCTAATATTAAAATAAAGTTAAAATAATCATAATGGTAATGAAATGGAAGATAACAAAAAGAGAAGAAAATAAATAAATAAAGACAGGTGATGCACAAAGCAAGTGCTCACCACCCCTTGACTGATGCCCAGCCAGACCTTGAACAGTGATATGCCCCTCCTAGCCAACTGCCCCCAGTTTATACACAGAGCATGTTATCCTATGGTATAGAATATCCCTTTAAGTAGCTCAGGTCTGTTGTTCTGGCCATGCTCCCTCCCAGCTTCTTGTGCACCTGCTTGCACAACATGGGAAACTGAAAAATCCTGCTCTACTTAGCAACAACTAAAACTTCGAGGTGTTATCAATATTATTCTCATACTAAATCCAAAACACAGAACTGTACCACATAAAAAGAAAAAAAATAATTCTGTACCAGCCAAAACCGGGACAATATTCTCTTATTCTATACCATTTATGTCATGTTCAGGTCACACACTTCCAATACATTCCAATATATATCACAGATATTACACC
>VZRW01003357.1:166604-306920 GCA_013398125.1 Aegotheles bennettii | reverse complement strand
TGTTGGGGATCCAGGCAAGGCGATGTGTCCGGGATCCAGGCGATGTAATCCCAAGCTGGCAGCTCCCAGAGCGCTGGGAGCACAGAGCCAGCCACCCTTCCCAGCACTCAATGTCCTTGCTGGTTTTGTAGTTTTAGCAGTTTTTCAACATCCACCACACACAGTACATCCTGCTCTCTCCTCTGGTGCTGAGGCACTGAGGTCCCCTGGTGCCCCCAGCCCTGCCTTTTAAGGTCCTTAGCATTGTTAAACAATTAGCCTTATTATTACCAAACAATTAGCACCTGAGCGTAAGATAATTCACCCTAATGTTGCCAATACAGATCCATCTGAGCCACTTCAACTAAGTCCCAGCTAAAACCAGGACATCCTATAACTCTGAAACAAATGATCTCCAACTTCAATAGTGATGGGTGATGAACATTTACTCCATTTACAGCTACCTCCTCTGCAAACAAAGGAGGAGAGAGATTTAGAAGCATTCTTGCTAGATGAGTTGTGGCAACTGTTGTCCTCCTGGTAACTCTTAAATTTTTAAAGGGACAGTTCTCCTCTCTGAAACCCCATAGTTAAAAAAGAAGAAGAAAAATACCCTGTCACTCCGAAGATGCAATTAAGAATGCAGCAACACAATTGTATGTAGTTCACAGCTCTGAGGAGTATACTGCTTGGATTTTGACCTTTAAAAACTCCATTAAGCTATGTAAATACACTACAAAAGAATGTGTACTGTTCACAAATAGTTTGCTAGAATTGGTCGGAAGAGGACCTGCACTCCTCCCTCATGCAATACAGCCAGTGATGAGACACCAACGAGGCCCTTTTATTGATCTACACAGAACAGACCTGTTGTGGAAGTTGTGTTATTACCCCCTTCCCCTATATTGTAATATCTCTTTGACTTAATCCTGATTTTAGGGCAACCACCCAACAGTGCAAAGCCTCTTCCTAGGTATCTAACTTACAAACTGAATTAACACATCTGCTTAGCTTGTTCCCACAATGGGGAGAAAGACAAAGGAGCAAAGGAATGTTTCTGTACATGTCTCATGACATTGCAGCTTTTCCATCTTTAAAATATCTGCCTTCTGCTCTACTGTAGCAGCTCTTCATTTTGTTTCTTCAAATAAACATTTCTCTGTTGCATTAGAAAGAATGAATAGTTTGGCAAAAGGGACATATGCAGAAGTGGTTTTATGAAGTAGCTGAATTATTTCCTGCAGATAAATCATCTGTAATATGACCTTTCCCACCCCTATTCGCCCATCTAACTTCTATTGAAAGTCTTCACTGTTCCCAAATATTTGCCAGATAATTGATGGTGAGGGAGTAAGACAACATTGCTCCCAGATTACAGTCCTACCCATGATGTAACACAACAGTCTCAGAGTGATCGATTTATGTACATGGATTTCTAAAAAACAAACAAAAGAAATCTTTTCAAGCTTAGCTATACAGAAACACTATCAAGAAGTCAAGGGTCCCAGGGTGCATAGATTTCTCCACTCATTTTTGCTGTTCACTCATCATATGCTACAACCAGTTTCTTTCTAGGTCTTTCTGGCAGTGTCTTAAGTTTTCAGCATCCTTCCTGGGACAATAAACAAATGAATAATCTAAACATCAAATAAAAGAGATGTATTTCCAGAACAATAGTTCTCTGACAAAATTGGACCCACAGCATAAAAAAAAAGAAAATAAGATTTAATTTAAAAAGCAAACCAAACCAAAAACCAACCCTCACTGAAAGTCTCCTCACAAGTATAGTGACCTTATCACACTTGTTTGACAAAAATGTTTTAGGATCTTTTTTTTTGCTTTAGGCAACCTGCTTTGATGAAGCCTGTGAGAATACGAACCATATTTAGGCAGACCTAACGTGTCTAGGCATCCTTCTTCCAATTGCATATTCCAGTAGAGTCCACACCACAAGCTGGCCTTTATTTGGGGACTGTATTTCCTCATCCTGCTAAAACTACTGCCTTACCTATTCGAGTTCCCTGCTGCACCTCCTTGGTAAGCTTTCTGGGCTAGATTCTTCGCTAATGCAAACCAGTGGAGCCACAATGATTTCAACAGGGCTCTGCTGGTTTTACCAGCTGAAGATATATTTCCTCTGGCTACACATTGCTCAGTGGCTTCCCTTTTTAATACTGGCAAGTTACAAAATGCTGTTTGCAATTATGCATTTCTATCACAATGTGCAGATAGGAAATTACTCTTCTGAGGCTCTCCCTTAGTCCCCCCCACTCCCTGCTCAGTCCTTGAAAAGGCCATTTGAGCATGCAATATTAATCATCTGCTGTGCAATAATCTTGGAAAAATGTAATATATTCTGGCAAATCGCAGGGCCTCCAGAGGAACGGCCTGCCTCCAAACGAATGGCTCTCATTTATTATTAGGTGTCAACGGACGCAGCTTCCCACTTATTTGCCCCATCAGCATGCAAACAGCGACTCAATTCAATTGTGAGAAATAGGAGGAAATGATCTGTATTAATAAATGGTGAGAGTGTGAGATCGCCTGATTTCAGAAAATAAGATCAAAGCCACTGAACTCCCTTCATTGTCTCATTTGATACCTTCCTTTTGCTGTAAATGCAGCACTGGGAGTAATTAAGCTTCTGAAAGAAGTTTCATAGTGAAGCCACATCACCCAAAACAATTAAGACAAATATTTTGTGCACATTGTCATCTGCCTTCATTAGTGTTTAAAGGTCAAAGTAATATTTCATTAGAGGGAAAAAAGGGAAAAAATAGGTAAACTGCAGCACATTCCCTGGGTACATTTGAGAAAAATACATGTAAAGAATCAGTCTTCAAGTTAATGAACACACAGAATACCACCCATCTGGATGGCAAACACTGTGTGAATTACTTACCGTACTCTGAAAGTGTCTGGAAATCTCGGTCAGAGGGTAAATTCTTCATGTGCAACCTTCTATAGGACAAAGAGGAGGCATGCTGCCCTTGCCTTAAACTGCTCATGATCTGATCACGCTAGTGGACCCAAAAGAGGGATCAAAGAAGACTTCAAGAGTAGTAATCAGATGAGGCTTAGCAAGAAATGAACCCAGTTAGCCCCTACTGAGAGTATTGTACCATGTAAATTGTACCATGTAAACCACTGTTACTAAGATGGAAAGGTTTTAACCGGAGAAAAACTCAACAATCAAACAAAAAAACACCAAAAGAAAAACTTCAATTACATAAAAATACATCTAAGATTCTCCCTGCTTCTTCTTTGCTCCTCCATCCCATCACCTTTCCTGCTGGGAAGAACAATAAAAAAGCTATCACGTGAGATCTGTTTTCACCAGATTTTGTTTGTTTGATGGCTGGTTTTAGCATGGATAAAAAAGCCAGTGGTGGAATCAAGTTTTAAAGCAGTTCTTTGCATGCTCTTATCAGCACACTTTAAAGAATGTAATTAGACTTCAGCAATAATACTCTCTTAATTATAGCTGCAAGCCCCCTCAGAGGGGTAGGAGAGCACATTCGTCTTTCCTGTTCCTGAAGTGCACTAAGTGATGTGAAATAAACTAATTTATGGAGCTCACACAAACATCTGTCAGATGCACTCCTACTTACTTTTATTCAGTCAACTTTGTTTCTCAGGATGAATTTGGGAGAAATTTACCCTTGGGGGAAGCAAAGTGACTTCTTCTCTCAGACATTCAACCTGGATTTTTGGGCAGGTATAGTTATCACCTGATGTTAATAGGCCAACGGGAGGGGGAAGCCAAGTGGGTAGGACATGACTGGGAAAAAGCAGTTTCAACAGAGCAGCAGGCTGTACAAACATCACATGAAAACATGCATGTTTTTATCATGTTTTCTTAGGCTGCAAAGGTCTTACAAGTCAGGAAACTGAAACCAACAGACCAAGAGCTTTGAATCAGGTCCTGCAGCTTTTCCAAAACTTGAAAGCAATGTGCTTTGGAGTGGATGTTAAAATGTTCTGCTCACTAGTGTCAGCTAGTTTCAGAGCAGTTAAAACGTTTTCACCTGCAGTCATTTTAATTTACCATTGCACTCTGCTTACATCCTTTCTTGTACTATTTGCAAAGGACCTGCTGGGTGCACAGCCTGATCAGTCTGGATGTAACATTTTAGGAATCACCTCTCACAAGGACACTGTTAGCATCTCAGCCTGCATCTCCAAATTGGAGTAGAGAGGCTTGGAACAAGTCATATCCACCAGGACTGATCTCCGTTTTAGAAAACATTAAAATCAATGCTACATTGTGTATGTCTGGCAAGGAGAACAGGCAGACTTTTTTTGCAGAACACTTTTTCCCAGCAGAGAAGAAAGTGTATTTAAAATCAAAACAGTTCACAAGAGGATGTCAATTTCAGCTTATTTTTAGACAGGAAGATGTTTAAATGAACCGTTTATATTTTCTTGTTTTGTTTTGATAAAACACAAATATTTCATTTCTATAATGTGAATGAGTTTTGTTTCTACTTTTCCAGTTCTGTTCATTTCTGCTTGTATGGCATAATAAAATATGCATGATAATAATGAATTTACACCCTGCCCTTGCTACATGTATCCAACATATAATTTTGATAATAAATAATGTAGTTCAGTTATTATAAAAATGAAATATTTTTACCTTACTGAATGAGATGTTTTCACACTATTTGAGGGAATGAAGTAGAACCCATCTAGATGAAAAACTTCTGAAATTTCAGAATCCATTTTTACCAGCATTTTTGCTCTGTGACCATTCTTTTGTTAGCAATCTGCAAAAATCACTGGTTCTGCCGATGCAAGGTGGACCGTCTTTCTCAGGCCAGTGAACCATCTCTTTGCCCTTGTTTGAACCCAATAGCATGTACCACTGCTTGTGTTTTTCCCACTATTTTTCCCATAATGGGTTAATCCCCAGGTCTCCCTCATCAGAGGACACACCTTCTCCTTCTCAGTGGGTAAATATGATCTATGAAATGCCAGCTGAAATTCTGAGTACATGAGCACAGATGCAGAAAGGGGTTGCACAGGAATCCACCCTATGTGATGCTGTTCCCATTGTGACCCTGGGAATCAAAGCTACCTTCACTGAGGCACCTATTAGGTGGATTTGTAAGCTGGGAAATCTTCCAGATTTGGGATGTTAATTATTCAAAATTAATAAAATTAAGCCAAATACATTCAGCACATGACTGTTCAGTACTAGATGTGATGAAATAGAATTTAGCACCTCTCTACTAAAACAAAATCAGAAAAAATATTTAAGATAGTAACATGAAATTCCACAGCTCTATCAACAGAAAAGAGGCATATGGCTCTTAGTGGTTTGAATAAATTATTTTAATTTTGCTAACTTGAAATTAAGGAAAAATAGTAGCCCATGCTTGGGAAAAGTTGTTTAGTTTTACTCTTTCTAGTCTCCTTTGCTAACAACTGTAAAGGTAAAATACCATTTTACATTAATAGCTTGACGTTTTTCTTTATGACTGGATTTTGACTATACATAATATTTTTCCTGTAAAATTACATATCCTAATCAATAAAACTACTAAAATAATTTCAAAGCATCATTTTAATCCAGCCTTAATTTAATTTCACCCAACATCTACTTTAAGCATACCACTTGGCATGTGATTTTGTTCCAAAAATTGGCTCTGTCAAAACATCGTTCTGGAGTGCTATGTTTATGATATTTTACTAATCCTGTATCAAAATTACTCCCTTTACAAGTAAAAGGATTCCTTTTCTTTAGCTTCTTACGTTGGTAGCAGTCTGTTCCAAATGAATCATTTGCTAGTTCCTTTTCATACATCATCATTAGTAATGAATTTCCAGTAGGTCTCACGGACTGCTTCTAATTGCCTTGTGAATGAGATCGGTGGCATGACCTAGGATGCTGTTTCCCTAAGGTCAGGGATATTCCCTGCTTCCCTCAACAATCATGCTTTTTAGCTCCCTTGCTCTGAATTTCAGACCCAGGAAGGGAGGTTGTTGCCATCAAGATATTTTTAGGGATGGGAGCTACTGGTCCTGTGGTTTACGTATGGCCTTCAGGTCCCATGGCAAATTCATGCCATTGTCAGCAAGTTTTCACTGAGGTATCAGCCAGGAGTTTAGCAATTCTGTTGGTGATGTATGATGACTGATGTCTCAATTGATGCCAAGGGCAGGACCAGGAGCTTCTATAGTCAAAAGCATAAATAGTTCATCTATTTTGCAGTGTTGTCAATAGATAACGCATACACAAAAATCCAGCGCATTCACTGCACTCTCCCATAGCTTTGTTGGTGTCCTGGAGATAATGGGAGTAGTAAAACTTATTTCAGGGTCTGAAATCAGCCTCTGATTTTAACTGATTATGCATCAAAGACAGATACATCAAACAAGTAGAAGCTGGCTCAGGTTTTCAGGAGAACCTAAAGATTCTGAGCATCTCAATTTTTGGACATCAGACTTGATGCCATCCTTGAAGGGTGTGGAAATGAGAGAGAGCATAGCACACATCTCCAAACATTAGACCTTTTCAAGGCATTTTGTTTTGTCTCCAAAACCACTTCTCACTTTTAAAGCTTCAATGACATTTTTGAAAAAATCATTTTTCAGAGTAGCACTGCATTAAAAGAGCAGAAGAAAAATATGAACACTCAAGATGTTCAGAAATCTTTTATCATGTCTAATAATAAACTAAGTATTAGTTTTCTTGTCATTCAGCTAAATATTTTTAATTGCAAGAAGTTCTAACTGAGTTTCTTTTCATGTAGCTTTAAAAACACAACCAAGACACTTCTTTAGGATGCACAGGTGAGCAAGTGACATTTTCTAACCTGATTGCAATTATTTTGGAACACATTTTATACTGCAGTTAATTATAGAATAGGTCAAAACCAGAGCAACTCTAGAGAATTCTTCACTTCTCTACATTCTTCAATGTGCAAATGTGGGGTTTTTTTGTCTGTTTGGTTGGTTATTGTATTAAGCAACTTGGAAGAGTGGCTGCATGCAAAAAAAGCTTTTAAAGGGGATATACTCTTCCCAGATCTACAGAAAACCCTATGCAGGTGAGGTGCACAGTTTAGTATGCAATTGTGATCTCATTCAAGAGGATTAGGAGTTAAAACTGTGGTGCAGTAGGTAACAGTGTGGGCGCTTCTCATTTGTTTATGTGCAAAGTAAAACAGGTTAGCTTTTTTTAGCTCTGCTGTGGCAAATGCTTCTTTCTGAGGTGTCTCATTCACACAATGGGTCCTTAGATGACCTGACATTCAGTGTTGTGATTCCTGACCCTGCTTGCCACCACCTGCTGCTTCAGTTTTCTCTGGGGATTCAACTGTACTCACATGCATCAGTCACCTCCAGAACTGTTCTGGTTTGAGCCAGGACAGAACCAATTTTCTTTTAGTTATTTTACTTTTCAGTTAAGTCTCTTCTAAGTAACTGCACCTGCTGAAGTTAACAGCATGTTTTTCAGTCAGTGTCTGCCTATAGGACTGATAATGCTCAATGTTTATAGTTACTGCTGGAGAACGGTGTGCAGAACCAAGTAGTGGCCTTAAGCAGTGACCAACCACTGTTTGGTTCTGCTAAACATCTTATGCTCTGGAAACAAAATGGAAGAAAAAGGGTCACACCTGTGACCCTTCTACAGGGAGGAGTGAACCAGACAGGAGACCAAAATTGACCAAATGAAGTATTCCATCCCATACAGGTCATACTCAGCATAAAGCTGAAGGATCATGAGGATCAAGCTCTCTTTGTGCATGGCTGGTGTTTTGGGAGGATTCCATCCGTTTGTCTGCCTTTGATCCTGATCCATGCGTTCCTGACCCTGTGTGATTCTGACTTCAGCTCCTGTCTGTCGCTGACTCCAGGATCACAACCAGGGACTTTCCTGGAGCCAACCTAAGGCCTCCGTGGTGAAGTGAGCATTATTGGTGGGTGGGGGATACACAGACATGAAAATATTGGTTTTGTATATATCTGTATATATAATTTCATTATTTTCTTTTTCATCATTACTCTTTCATTAAAGCTGGGTTTAGTTTCCAACCTGTAAGTCTCTCTCCCTTATTCTCTTTCTTTTCCCTTTCTGGGAAGGGAGAGGGGTTAATAAAGAGCATCATCCATTTATTTAATTGCCAGCCCAGAGTTAAACTGTCACAACAACTTTGTGGATGGGTTATTGCTGCCAACAGCAATATTTGAGAGAGAGGGAAAACAAAAAAACAAACCCACACCCTCCAGGAATTCTGCACCATTCTGAGGTTATATTCCCTGACTTGTCGTGGCATAACCTTGGAAACAACACAGTGCACAGCACATCAACAAAACCATTTCCACTGGAAGTCCTTGCTGTGGCCTACCATCTTCTCAACCACTTGGGAGAATTCACTGAGTGTTATCCTTGTGACAAGGCCTGCTTCCTTCTGCTTGAGACCTCCTCTGCAAGGTCTTTTTTCCTCTTAAAAAGACTATACAAGTTGAATACAATTTTGTCCCTTTTTTGGTCAGTCTTTTTTTGATCCATTTGATCCCCTGGATTGCTTCCTAAGTGTTTGGTTCATAATCTTTCAGTGTCGTGCTGAGTATATAGTGAATTCTTTATCCCTTGATGCTTTTCTGACCTGATCAGATATCTTTTTAAAAAGTCTACCTTTACACAGCTGGAAGATGTGAGCTTTGGGCAGGATTATCCAGCCTGAACTACCTGGGATAAAGGCGGACCTAGAGGAATCTGAATAGCATCTTTCTTCATGGGAAAATTTATTCTCATAAGAATTGAAGTACTCTGCAAATAAGCTCATTTCATACATGTTCTTTGACAGGGAAAAACCCTCCCATAATTCTGATTATTATAATTTTAATATTTTCAACACCAAATGTCGGTTCTCTATCTGAAAAGCAGTTCATGTTACATTCTATGATACTATATTTTGGGTTTTTTGCAAATAAAATTGGTGAAACAAACCAAATTCCCACTATGTTATTATTTTATTTCTTTTTCATCCATTTTCTTGAGCTCAGACAAACTTTTTCAGCATTTTGTCTCGTGGAGAATTTTCCAATAGTCAGCTTTAAGTCTTGACTGGAAAAAAGCCAAATGTCAAAAATCTCAAAATCCTGTCCTCCTCACAGCTCTAATACAGGACATCATATTAGATGATTATTTGGTCTCTCTTGGCTTTAAAAGGTATTAGTCTATTAATTATAGATCAGCATTTCTCCCTTAGACTTTAGCTTCAGCTTAATTTACCTTCCTTTTTTTCCTTTTTATTTAGGTCATGTCTCTAAAATGGACTAAAGCTCCCTCTACTTACTTTTCTCTTCCTTCTATTGCAAATATCTTTCCTCCTTATTATTTGTGTGACAGCACTCCATCCACTGGGTGCTAACTGCTTGTCAGGAGAAATCAGTGTCTATCCTGTGTTTTGCTTGTCAGATTTTATTTCAGACTAGTTATTCTTTGCATCTTGTAACATCGTCCTGGCTGATAGGTGTTTGTTGCCTTTACTGCATACCTAGAAGGCCTGGGAAAGCAGAATGGAGAAATCTCACAAGGTGGCCATTGTAGGTATCTCTTCTAGAGAAGCCATCTGAGTTTTGCTGGAGTAACACATGAAGTCATTCTGTGTTCAGTGAAACACAAAGCCCTGCTACCTGCAGTACCTAATACAGGGATGAGTTCATGTTGTGTCTCTCATCAGAGGGCACTTAGGGGATTGCTCTTCTGTCTACCTGAAAAGACAAGACATTTTCATATCTCTTTTGCACTTCTGCCATTCTTGTTTGAAAACAGCCCGCATGTTCAAATGTTACTGCTGCAAGGCTGGAGATGGCAGACATAAACAGGACAGCAGGATGAAGATGAGCAGAGTGCTTGTTAAAATTAACCAGGTCATCGTGAAAAGGCTTCTCTTGTTTAAAAGGCATTGAAGCTTCAGTGCTCTAGGCTTCATTCCCACTGAGGAAATTATTTAGAAGATGTCTGCATCACCTAGTGTAGCATCATGAAGAGGCCCTNCCTGTCTGTCGCTGACTCCAGGATCACAACCAGGGACTTTCCTGGAGCCAACCTAAGGCCTCCGTGGTGAAGTGAGCATTATTGGTGGGTGGGGGATACACAGACATGAAAATATTGGTTTTGTATATATCTGTATATATAATTTCATTATTTTCTTTTTCATCATTACTCTTTCATTAAAGCTGGGTTTAGTTTCCAACCTGTAAGTCTCTCTCCCTTATTCTCTTTCTTTTCCCTTTCTGGGAAGGGAGAGGGGTTAATAAAGAGCATCATCCATTTATTTAATTGCCAGCCCAGAGTTAAACTGTCACAACAACTTTGTGGATGGGTTATTGCTGCCAACAGCAATATTTGAGAGAGAGGGAAAACAAAAAAACAAACCCACACCCTCCAGGAATTCTGCACCATTCTGAGGTTATATTCCCTGACTTGTCGTGGCATAACCTTGGAAACAACACAGTGCACAGCACATCAACAAAACCATTTCCACTGGAAGTCCTTGCTGTGGCCTACCATCTTCTCAACCACTTGGGAGAATTCACTGAGTGTTATCCTTGTGACAAGGCCTGCTTCCTTCTGCTTGAGACCTCCTCTGCAAGGTCTTTTTTCCTCTTAAAAAGACTATACAAGTTGAATACAATTTTGTCCCTTTTTTGGTCAGTCTTTTTTTGATCCATTTGATCCCCTGGATTGCTTCCTAAGTGTTTGGTTCATAATCTTTCAGTGTCGTGCTGAGTATATAGTGAATTCTTTATCCCTTGATGCTTTTCTGACCTGATCAGATATCTTTTTAAAAAGTCTACCTTTACACAGCTGGAAGATGTGAGCTTTGGGCAGGATTATCCAGCCTGAACTACCTGGGATAAAGGCGGACCTAGAGGAATCTGAATAGCATCTTTCTTCATGGGAAAATTTATTCTCATAAGAATTGAAGTACTCTGCAAATAAGCTCATTTCATACATGTTCTTTGACAGGGAAAAACCCTCCCATAATTCTGATTATTATAATTTTAATATTTTCAACACCAAATGTCGGTTCTCTATCTGAAAAGCAGTTCATGTTACATTCTATGATACTATATTTTGGGTTTTTTGCAAATAAAATTGGTGAAACAAACCAAATTCCCACTATGTTATTATTTTATTTCTTTTTCATCCATTTTCTTGAGCTCAGACAAACTTTTTCAGCATTTTGTCTCGTGGAGAATTTTCCAATAGTCAGCTTTAAGTCTTGACTGGAAAAAAGCCAAATGTCAAAAATCTCAAAATCCTGTCCTCCTCACAGCTCTAATACAGGACATCATATTAGATGATTATTTGGTCTCTCTTGGCTTTAAAAGGTATTAGTCTATTAATTATAGATCAGCATTTCTCCCTTAGACTTTAGCTTCAGCTTAATTTACCTTCCTTTTTTTCCTTTTTATTTAGGTCATGTCTCTAAAATGGACTAAAGCTCCCTCTACTTACTTTTCTCTTCCTTCTATTGCAAATATCTTTCCTCCTTATTATTTGTGTGACAGCACTCCATCCACTGGGTGCTAACTGCTTGTCAGGAGAAATCAGTGTCTATCCTGTGTTTTGCTTGTCAGATTTTATTTCAGACTAGTTATTCTTTGCATCTTGTAACATCGTCCTGGCTGATAGGTGTTTGTTGCCTTTACTGCATACCTAGAAGGCCTGGGAAAGCAGAATGGAGAAATCTCACAAGGTGGCCATTGTAGGTATCTCTTCTAGAGAAGCCATCTGAGTTTTGCTGGAGTAACACATGAAGTCATTCTGTGTTCAGTGAAACACAAAGCCCTGCTACCTGCAGTACCTAATACAGGGATGAGTTCATGTTGTGTCTCTCATCAGAGGGCACTTAGGGGATTGCTCTTCTGTCTACCTGAAAAGACAAGACATTTTCATATCTCTTTTGCACTTCTGCCATTCTTGTTTGAAAACAGCCCGCATGTTCAAATGTTACTGCTGCAAGGCTGGAGATGGCAGACATAAACAGGACAGCAGGATGAAGATGAGCAGAGTGCTTGTTAAAATTAACCAGGTCATCGTGAAAAGGCTTCTCTTGTTTAAAAGGCATTGAAGCTTCAGTGCTCTAGGCTTCATTCCCACTGAGGAAATTATTTAGAAGATGTCTGCATCACCTAGTGTAGCATCATGAAGAGGCCCTTGAGCTGGCCAGTGTCAGTCTGGTAGCACTACAAGATAGATAGGGGCCAGTCTTGGTGCTGTACCGACACAGCCATCCTGCTTCTGGCACCTGCACTAACTACCAATCCCCAACTTTGCTCTGTAGGCATGTGGGCTTATTTATCATTAGTATGAATATTCCTAATGTGATTCTGGTAGGGATGTTCTTAGTCTCTCTATCCTCTTCCCCATCTGTCAAAAGGGTATTCGTATTTTCTTTGCCTCCTCTGTCCAGTGAACACTTTAAGTCATGGACAGCCTCCATTTTCATGCACAACAACCAGGTCTCAGTCCTGTCACAAAGTCACCTGCAAGACAGCTATGTCACAACCGTAAGTATAGTGTTACTGTTGGTAACTCCTTACCATTTTAGAGTGCTCTCAATAAATTGTGAGCAAAAATTTTGTCCATTCAAAACCTGAAGACATTTTGTTGTACTGGCTGGTTGCGTGCAGGTCTGAAGCTCTCATCTGCCAGATACTGCAAGCTTCTTGTCATGCTGTAGCAAAGTATGCTCACAAGCACTTTAAAACAATTGTGCAAACCAGCTGGCTTACATATGGGAAGTTATAATATTATTTAGCAACACTGTGATTTTATAGTGCCTGATAGTACAGCAGTGGGATTAAATATTTCTGGTTCCACTGGTGGAATTTCAGATCATTTAACTATTGTTATAATCTTTACATATCCTTAAGTAATATGTTAGAACAAAATTATGCTTTGTCTTTCTGCTCAGATTATTTTACTTCCTCTTGTAATACATTGTTCCCCATTCATTTAGATTCTCCGGAGTTTGCAGCCGAGAGCTGTAATTAGGTGTGCCTACAGCTGTGGAAAATAGGTCTTCCATCTTATTTTCATGTTTGGATTCAATTTACTATATTGAAACAATTGCTTTGCTGTGGGATCTATCAATGTTTTCTCTTCCAGGCTAATAATTGAACTTGGATCAATCACAAAAACTGTAAGCATCTTGCATGAAACCTATAGTTTATTTGGTGGTTCTCATGTCTGTCAAATGCATGTGAACTCACATAGAGCAATGCCATCACCTATCTTGTATGGGCTTATTTTTAGACATAATTTTGTTCAGTATGTGAGGAATTTAAAAACTTCCATTAGCACACACTCTGTAATTTCAAGGCACCTGGGATTTCTTTTTTGTCTCTCTTTTTGGCACAATACATACATTGAGATATCATTCTGCCTGTGCTTACATGAGTATCTAGTCATATTAAGAGTTTTACTGCTAACTTCTAGAAAAACAATACAGTGCTGTTTGCAGACACTGTGAATTTACATAAGGAAGAACTTTGTAAATATAAGGAAGAACTTTTTCACTGTAAGAGTGACAGAGCACTGGAACAGGCTGCCCAGAGAGGTTGTGGAGTCTCCTTCTCTGGAGGCATTCAAATACCAACTGGATGCATTCCTATGTGACCTGTTCTAGGCTGTCCTGCTCTGACAGGGGGGTTGAACTAGATGATCTTTCGAGATCTCTTCCAATCCCTAACATTCTGTGATTCTGTGATTCTTTGATTCTGTAACTTCCCTTTTGCTTTTCCCTTCCCTGTCCTTATCATGGATGGACAGGTGAAAGCAGAGGTGAGCCTTGAGGTAGCTCAACATTTAGAGCTCAAAAGACCATCATTGGCATCCCCAGTGGTGAGGAGCATGGCAGGATGATGCTATGCCTCTGCTTGTTTCTCTGCACCCCAAAATAGCTTTTAATGAGGTAGCCAGGTTAATTTTTTGCAATACTGACTGTGGTCAGTCTCAGGGAAAGCTGTTTGTTATGGATGTGTCCAAATGAAGGATGACTCCTTCTAGGCCTTTGACAGTGGGAAAAAAACCTCATTTCCTGGCTAACCAGAAAAGACAGAAGGCTTCTCTGAATGCATTTGCTGTTAAAACATGTTGTTACTTGGGTTATGAGCTCATTTGTGCTTGAACTGTCATTCAGCTTTGTAACTCTGCAGTGACTGACCAGGAATTGACCCAGGAATCAGTGTCTGTTGACGATGATACAATATGAAAACAAATATTAATAATAGCCACTAATGCTTTGGATTGCTCACTCAGCCTTCAAGTGCCACAGAACCACATTCTTGGTCAAATGGAGATAATGCTTACCCATCTATGGAAAGTTCTTGGAAACCTATGAAAGTAAAGCACAGTAAGCATGCTATCTTTTAGTATTTAATTTCCACCGCAGCTTGCTTGTTCAGGATATGTATGAAACCCTGAGGTAAGTTAAGGAAAGAACCTCCAAATGTACGAATTCTTCTTCATTTTCTGAGTCCTAGCACTGCCAGGTTTTGTCATTTGTTAAGATGAGTTCATATGTCTTTCTAGTGTTCTCTGCTATGAGAAAAGGATGCAGCACTCAAAAATATAACTAATCAGGCTTGTGAGTGCCCAAGAAGTCATTAGGAATAACAAAATCCCAGAAGCCTTAAATGGTCGCACACAGGGGAGTCCACCATCTACAAGACTTCCCTCCTGGAGCACCTCCCCATGGGAAGCATCCCTCTCCTCCTATTCCCCCAAGCAGATACCATCTGCAGACTGGCCATTGAAAACCAGTTAGCTGCAAAGCAACCGGCTCAGACACTTCAAAATGAGAACAAAAGTGGGAAGCATCACTTTTTTTCATCCTCAGCTGATACAAAACCAATGCGTGCATTGAGAATGTGGCTGCTCAGCTCTGTGATGTGAGAAGCTGTATCATGTGCCTGTTTTTCCTTAAGTAGTACATCCTGACAAATTACATAATCAAGAGCACAGTGAGCTAGAATTAATCTCACAAAGATGAAGTCATATTCTAGTACATCCAGCACAGAACAACAACAAAAAAATAATAAAAATGCTGTGGCAAGCTATTAAAGCCCTCTACACTTGGCAATCTCAGTAACCACAAGGAGAATCCAGATAGTGACTGTATTCATGCTTGAATCCTGCAATACATGATCTTGAGGCCAGATTTTGGATGTTTCTGCTATTTTCTGCTTTTAAAGAGGAGGAGGATTGTCACCTCCTGCTGCCTTAATATGGGGTGACTGCAGGCCTGTGTTTAGCAGATCTGGAGAGAAAACAGCAGGGCCTTCTGAGATTCCTGGGTCTGTAGCGATATCTAAATCATCCCAGTGCTCCCTCCATGCTTGCTTAACCTCATTTTTCAATCGTTGCAGGAGTCCAAGTGGAGCAATATGGCTCTTTATGTGCTTTTTACTAAGTAGTGAATAGAGGAAGAACATAGTTCATTCAGCATGTACCTCAGAAGACGTGAACATTCAGCCTGCCTGTCAATTAGCTGCTCATGCATGCAGAGAACAGCTTATATTCACTCCAAATGCTTTTGTTATAAAAAAAAAAATAAAAATGCCACATGTATGCAAGATGCTATTCTCAGTCACTTGGCCAAGTCTGAGCTCATTTTCATAAGGCTACTCACAGAGGTTTCTCTGGGAGGTCTGAGTCCCTTGTCAAGTGGGATCTGCTGGTACTCAGCTCCTGTAAACTGTCTATAAAACCTCTTAAAAATTCACGATTATTTTAAGGACCAGAAGAAGTGCATTCCTTCTCCCTTAAACACAGCATGCATTCATGTTTGCAGTATGAATTGTATTTGCTGTGTTTGCTCTAGCTTTCCAGAAAAGTTCAGTTCAGGGGAAATAACAAAAGTGCTAATGCAAGAAACATACAGTTCAAATGTTCTTGTGATCTTCATTCTGGGTGCTGGTAACAATTCAACTGCAATAAATACAGCTGCATCTTTCCCTACTAGTTATATAAAATCCTTAAGGTAAAGCACCCAGCTGATTTGCAGTGATTAATACTTCTTTCAAGCATGCTGCCCTGTCCTGAATCACAAGGGAAGTACGTAAGGACATACAGCCAGTACCACCATCCCTTTTACAACAGCAAATTAATTCCCACCATCCACAGGTCTAGGACACTGGAATGGAGATACCTACCCACCTTAGCACACTTGGGCCACATGCTGGGGCTTGCCCTCAGCTGGGGACCACAGTGCTCCTGCTCTGGGGAGCGAGTCACATTCCATCAGTGGATGCTTCAACTCGTCTACTTCATGCTAAAGATGACATATAGTCAGGTAGTCACTCACGTGCTTCCTTTGTCCAGGTTTTAGATGAGTAGTTTCCATGGAAATAGGTTGTTTCTGTTTATTCATGCTTTTGTTCTGCTGGAAATCGTGAATTTACCATCATTTCTTTGTGGGAATGATTGAAATAGACATCATGAGGCTTCCTGGTCACTTACCTTTTAATTTTTCCCATAATATTATATACAAAAAGTTTAGAAAGATCTGCCATTGAACCACAGAAAGGATTTGTAATGCATGTACAGATTTAATGAAAAATAGCAAGCAGTGTCACATATATATACTGTTGATTTTAATATTAGCACATATGTGGTCAGCAAAGCAGATAAAACATTTTTGTCTGAGTCTTTTTTTATTTATTTAAAAAGTCTTCTTAAGAGAAAACAAGGTATTTTCAACCACATCTCTTCACCAGTGTTATAATATGTTACAAAATCACAGAATCACAGAATTACAGAACATTAGGAGTCGGAAGGGACCTCGAAAGGTCATCTAGTCCAACCCTCACATGACAGTACATGACAGTAGTGGCAAGCATACTGCTATGTGTCTAGCAGAGACAGGACTAGTTATAGAAAATATATCACAGAAAAAAAGATGCCAGGGAAAAGAATATTGTCTCTTCCTTACTTCTTCAGTATATGTCTCATGACTGCATGTCATGTCTTGATTGTGGTGAAGAAATAATAATAATAATAACAACTATTATTATTGTTATTGTTAATGTTATTATTATTTCTATATTTCTGTTTTATTGTGGGGAATCTTTTAGAGGAAACTAGTGAGCTGGGTCTAGTGATGACTTTTGGAAGAAGACAGGTATTGTCTTCATTTTAGACATGATGAAAATGATAGATGAATTGTTTAAATGATGGAAGGAAAAAATCAGCTTCCCTCATCACTGAGGAGGTTTGGCATCAGGCATCTCAATTAAAGTAGTTTTGTTATACACTAGGGACCTGTATTTGGGGAAGAAATATTATGCCTCCTTGCAGGACATCCCTCATAGGTCTCCCTGGACCAGTTAAGATAAGTTAATAAACTGAGCAAATTCCTGATTTTGGGGGCATAGATATGAAATGGAGCCAAAAACAAACACTGTGTTACAGCCACGGATATCCATAACTGCAGCTCCTTGACACAACAAGAGGAGATGGTATGCAGATCTTGGCATGAAACAGAGGGATTTGGGAATCTATGTGCTTTGATTAAAAGAAATACATTTGTTCCAGAGGAACAGAGGTAGTCTAATGATATATTGTTTCAAAAAAAAGTACATGGCAGTCAAGTTGTGATGCTACCACCACAGTCATTATGTACTCACATTCTCTTCATTGCCTCTCTCAATCCCATCAACTAGAGCTGTACATTCTAGTTTTAGGGGTAATTTTATCGCTTTGGCATGGTGAAATGGTGCTTTTACCTTCCTTAAGATACACAGGTCTTTGCATCTTTCTTGGACTATTTTGAAGCTTCTTTGAGCAACACCATGCTAATTTGCTTACTTGTGTTTAATAAACCTCCTTTTATTATTTCTAGTCATTATCATTACTCTTGTCCAAACTTTGTCCAAGTTACAGCCACATTCGTTTGTCTCCTTCTACTGCACAATGAGCAAGCCCTTGATATCTGATGCAGCTGAAAAGATCATGAATGATTCAGCTATGATTTCTCTTTAATGTGTACTTCGTGGCCCCATCTCCTCTTCTGCTTTGTAGAGGTTTCTTCAGTCACATCTGAGGATCCCCAGAATAAAAGCGGAAATGTTTTGCTGAAAGCAGTGTTTGAATACATGCTGTGAATTTATCTACTCCTCCGCGCCAAACTGCTTGAGGTAGAACTGATCCCGCATGTGCAGGATAAACATTCCCTGTTGACATGGTAAATTAGGAAGCCTGCTGATTTATCCTGGGTTACAGACTACATAGTCATTATCTTCCCGAGTACTGGAGGTGGAGATCTGGGGTAGATATCTGGCACCATATCCTTAGCCTTCATATTCACCATAGATCTCTGAAATATTCTGGTTTTACAACATAAAAAACAAACAGAAAAATACCTCAAAAAAAAAGTCTACCTGGACACCTCTGTTTGGGGAACAAAGGCTGTGAAGCTTTGTATTCTTCTGCAGTGTGCAAAGAGGTTTCCACATTCATAAATCAAAATGGTGGCATTTGTAGCATCTGCTTGACTGTTTCAGCCATCATTATAACAAATGGCCATCCAATCAATACTAAAGAGCAAGAGCTGACAGTTCAGCTGCAGAACCTCATTCTATTCCATAGATTAAAATGGTTTGCTTTTAAATGAATCCTTTGTACTAAGGATTTGAGGTTTGCTAGGGAAGCTGTTTTGGGATGTGGGGATGCTGCAGAGCAGACGTTGGAATGCTGAGTCCCAGCTCTGCTTTTGATTACATGGGAACGAACTTCAGAGGTGGCATAGCTCCTACTGTCCTGGGTTGTTGTGAGTTGGCAGTGTCTGGCAGCTGCACAGAGGACCTGCCTTTGCTGCTGAAATGAAGCCACCTCTCAGCAGAAATGTGGCATCTCTTTATGGGAGCTTGAGTTCAGCGCAGGTATGAAAATGCAGCACAGGCACACTCTGTGTTTAACTCAGTCAGCCACTGGATCTGAAAGAAAATGGGACAAATGGTCCTGTGACATGCATGCAGCCTTTTAATGCAGCCATTTGCAGAGCTTTGTCTGCCCTTGTTACATTTTCTGTTTGTGCCCATATGAACCTATTCAAGCATACTGCAGACAAAAATACTGTCCTGCTTTGAGCCAGGATAGAACCAATTTTCTTTTTAGTAATTTTGCTTTTCAGTTAAGTCTCTTCTAAGTAACTGTACTTGCTGAAATTAACAGCATGTTTTTCAGTCAGTGCCTGCTTCTAGGACTGACAATGCTCGATGCTTATAGTTACTGCTGGAGGATGGTGTGCAGAACTAATGTCACTGCTTGGTTCTGTTAAACTTCTTATGATCTGGAAATTAAAGGGAGGAAAAGGGGTCACACCTGTGTCCTGGTTTGAGCCAGGACAGAACCAATTTTCTTTTAGTGATTTTACTTTTCAGATAAGTCTCTTCTAGGTAACTGCACTTGCTGAAATTAACAGCATGTTTTTCAGTCAGTGTCTGCTTCTAGGACTCGATGCTTATAGTTACTGCTGGAGGATGGTGTGCAGATCCAAGGCCACTGCTTGGTTCTGCTGAATATCTTATGCTCTGGAAACAAAAGGGAGCAAAAGGGTCACACCTGAGACCCTCCTATGGGAAGGAGCACCCAGCATAGGTGACCCAAAATGGACCAAATGAAGTATTCCATCCCATACATGTCATACTCTGTATAGATCTGGGGGATCGTGATTGCCAAGCTCTCTTTGTCCATGGCTGGTGTTCTGGGAGGAATCTGTCTGTTCATCTCCCTTTGATCCCGACCCATGTGCTTCTGCCTTTGTGTGTTCCTGCATCCAGCTTCCATCTGCTGCTGAGTCCAGGAGCCCAGTCCAGGACTTTTCCAAGGCTGCCCTGCAGCCTTGGGGGTGACGTGAGCATTATCAGGAGGAGTAAGGCTCGATATTGGTTTTGTATATATTTGTATGTATTTCATTATTTTCTTTTTCACCATTTTTGTTTCATTAAAGCTGCATAGTTTAGTTTCCAACATGTAAGCCTCTCTCCCTTATTTTCTTTCTTTTCCCTTTCTGGGAAGGGAGAGGGGTAAATAAGCAGCATCTGTCCTTCGTTTACTTGCTGGCCCAGTGCTAAACCTTGAAAAATACATAGCAAACAGCAACTTTTAAAGTTAGAGTATGAAAGGAATAAACAAAAGATTCTTCAGCTAAACACTTCTTTGTTTCTTTCATTGTGATATTCAGGTATAGTCAACAACAAAAGAGCAAGGGTGTGAACATGTGAAAGAACTTTGTGAAGCTGCCTGACAGGATTTGGAAATAAAGAGCCCTTTTTTGCCTTTCTCTGCTCTCTGATTTAGCCTCAGCACTGATGTGACAAAGTTGCCCAAGTGATCTCATTTTTTGTAGGGCAGACCAAGAGAAGGACACGTGCATTTTATTCTCGCCTAGAGTAAAACCAAAGACCTGTCACAGTTAAGGACCATTTTACCATTGGTTTTGGCTTCAGTGAAATCATGATAACAATGTCAGATGCTCTTGCTCATAGATGTCATTAAAGAGAAGATGGGGGGGACCAGCCACTAATCTGGTCCTTTCCCTCCATCATGGGCGTGTGCAACTTGTGGAGTAGGTGAGCCAGGATACCCTGAGCTGGGATACCTGTTTAGCCTTTGCAGAAGCGGGGTCAGGTTATTGTCAGCCACCCACGTGCCATTTGCCAGGATCCTTTTTTGATTTCTTACATGGTAGCCCAGAACAAAGCAGAATTTAGCTCTGATGTTTGAGATGCCTTGTAGCCTCACCACAGGTTTATGAGTAATCTGAGCAAACTGAAAACGGACCATTTAAAATGTTGCTCTTAGCAGACATTATTTACTGTCAGTCTGACAAGATGAATCCAAAGTATAAATCAAACTTTGGAGCACAAATCTTGTTAGTTGCCATGTTAGTAAATCAGCTCACCTAAATAATCTTGAGCTTTTGACAATGATGCAGTCTTCTGGGTTGAAAATTCAGCTCCTGTTTGTGCAGTGAGCTTGATCTGCTGACATTTCAAAGGATTGAGATCCTATTTCTGATGGTTCAGTTTATACTCTACTATAAACTATTTGAGCAACACTGAGCTGAATACAAACAGCTGATGTTCAGATCTGTCTCCTCTGAATAAATAGAGTAGGTTAGGGAAAGAGTGTAACTTGTACACATGTTTCAACAGAAAATAGCAAGCAAACACAGGAATGTGGGAAGACAAATATTACAGGACTGTAGAGGATGACCAGAGGGCTACCTGATTTATCCAGATTCTGGAGCGACTTCAGTATGTCCTGCATCAGCTCTCCCTGTCTCTTTACTTCTGCCAGAAGCTGGCCCTCATTTGAGTTCTGAACCTCATCTAAGTCCATATCTTCTGGCAAGGGTATATTTTCAGGGGCACTTGCAAGTCCGGCATTGCCGGGTGCCCATTCATCTTCTGGCATCAAGGGTGCTGATGGAACAACAGCTCCCTTTCCTCCCCAAAACTCTTTCTCCTCAGCTGGGAAGGCAGACAGGTTTTTCTTCGCCTCCACCTGAACAGGTGATGACTTATAAGGAGGAGGTGGTTCGGCTACCTCTTGGGGGACTGTTTGATTTAGCTCATCTGTTTCTGAGCTAACTTTTTTAAGCATTTTCATGCACTGCTTCCAGGTCTGAGCCTGCCTGAAAGCAGCTTCACTTCCATCCCCTACCGACTCCCACAACTCACTCCCAAGCCGATGCCATACTGAAAGTGAGATTACTCCCTTGGGGACCTTAAAGAATCCTTTCTCCTGTCCCCAGGCAAGCAGCTCTTCTACTTCCTGCTGCTCAATCTCCGTCTCAGTTATTTTTGCTATTAGCAGCAGGCATTCAACTAGGGGTTTTTCCATTGCCGATGCTGCATTCTCCATTGGGTTTTCAACGGCAGACACCATGTTTCCCATGCTGTTGTTTAGTATGGTCTTTATAATCCCTTTTTCAAACAGACCTGTCTTTACAAACAGCCTAACACCTTTCTCAAGGTTTTGCCAACGACAGTTTTCCCTCGCCTTTTGTTATGATCCCGAATGCTCCTTACCGGATCACGTCGGGGTCACCAGATGTTGGGGATCCAGGCAAGGCGATGTGTCCGGGATCCAGGCGAAGCTAGATGATATATTCCCAAGATGGCAGCAAGCTGCCCCGGAGCGCTGGGTACGCAGAGAGCGCAGAGCCGGCCTCCCTTCCCAGCACTCAATGTTCTTGCTGGTATCATAGGTTGAGTGGTTTCTCCAACTCACAGAGCACATCCTGCTCCTTCCCCCAGTACTCAGGCACTGAAGGTACCCTGGTGCCTCAAGCCCTGCCTTTTATGGTCCACCCCCTTGTTAGGCTATTAGCTTTATTATTACCAAACAATTAGCACCTGAGTGTGATGACCAGGAGGGCTGCTCTGTCAATCAACAATCACGTAGCCCTCTGGTCATCCTCTACACAGGACATATATAGAATGTTCCTGGGAACTGCTTTTTGTTTGTTTTAACTTTTCCATTTGGAAGGAAAATCTGATGTTTTCAATCCATACCTCCAAGCTTATTCCCAGAATAAAAAGCCTGTGTTAGAGAGATGTGATTGCTGCTTTTCACTGAAAGTCTGGTATTGTTTGGCAATTAATTGTATTCTCTACAGCTTCAATTACTAGCATGCTCAGATCTGACAGCCCTTAATTATTCAAGACATGATCTACTAAAATCTACATCTGGAAACGATGTCACTTTTTGCTTTTGGCATTGGAAAATCTGACTTAATGTGAAACACATACTCTTAAAATGCAAAGCTTTGAGAGAAGTTAGTACGGCTGAACACTCCTTCTACAGATTAAATTTTAAAATAAATTGCATGTCTTTTATTTAATATTTACAATGTTTCACCACATTTCAGTGTGCTGTATTATCTTCATAGATCTGCTTGTTGATTTTGCTTCTCCCTCAGACCTGACACTTGCTCTTATGTGATCCTTTCAGTACAGCCATAACGGAGCAGTACTCTTCAGGATTCAAAACCTGGTGGAATTGTCACTGCTGGATAGGCAGACTGGAGTTTCTGATGGATATGCGTGATCGTTTGTCATCTTTTCCAAAGCTTGTCAAGATGCTTACTCTTCAAGTAGACATGGGAAAAGTAAAACAAGGGGTTTGTGTTACTGTTCTCTTTGCATATAGCCAGGGAAGTTGCAAAACTAGTACTCTTTTGTTTTAGTGAACAAAGATTTGACCTCGACAAAGCTAAACTACTAGCTGAGCCAATAACTAATAAATTTAAGGGCTAATAATAAATATTTTAAAAAGAAAAAAGATATTTTTTAAATAAACTCTCAGGAAAGCCAGATACCAGTCTCAGCTCAGCAGCGTTCGGAGCACACGGAATAAAGTTTTCCAGCCAGTTTGCATTCTGGGCCTTTTTTTCATTAAAATGATAGACAGCTGGAATACGTTCCTGGCACATTCACCAATGGCATGGTTGGCAGAACTGGCAACTGCAGAAGATGCCTTCAGACTGAGTTTGTTTTTTTCCCCATACATAAACTGGTAAACAAGCTTAGAAAATATCTTTCTGTCTCAGCTTAATTACACTGGCATTTTATAACAGATTGTTAGAGTAAATCATCTGTTGCTTTGCTTTGATTAGAATCCATATATATGGAATAAGGTGGAGTCTGCTCAAAAAATGCATTGTTATGGACACACTAGGGTGTGCTTAGAGACCGCATGGCCACCTGCCATTCTGATTAGACCATCTACTGGTATGGAAAGGTTCACACCTAACTGGCCAATAGTATCTGACAGTGCAGCAATAGCAGTCCTGCTGCATGGAAGTGGAAAACAGCTACCATGTAAATTAAAACAACCAAAGCCTGGCATTGGGTGCTTTGTCCAGCCTGTTGAAACCAAGTGGACTTAACTGCTAAAGTCCTTGTGTCCCTGGCTGGAAAAGTACTGAAGAAGAGAGAAAAGATGAGGCTCTGTGTATGATGTAGTTACAATAGACAGATTTTTTCTTTCTCATCAAATTCTTACTGAAGATCCTAAAAGGCTTTAAATATTAAAACAGGATCAGCAGTATTTAGAACCCAGAAGTTTTTTTCTCATGAGGCTACTTATGGCTGACATGATGTGTCTGAAGGTAAATCTGTACAGTCTCTTCCATTATTATGAAGGGAATGAAAGATTTGTTAGGAATGGTGGGAACATTAGTCTTAAAAAAGTGAACATTCACAGGGTCTTCCTAGATCCACAACAAATCTGTTATGAAATAATGACTCTTTCTACTCCAACACTCCTTAGAGTTTTTCAAGGAGAGGTCCTCAACCTGCCTTAAGTCCTGGGTACCAATGCTGATGTGGTGGTAAGTAGCTCCACACCACCTTGCTTTTGACCACTGTGGGGTCCACCAGAACAGGCACTGCAGAAGACAGTTGCTACCTCCTTGCAGTGCTGCAGAGATTTTTGGATGGTGCTAATTCTTACAGAGCAACCTGAGGAAGCCAGTATAATTCAGAAGAAGCCCTAGGGCTATGTAAATCGCGCTGGCTTGTCTCTGCTTCTCTGGCAGCCCTCAAAAGTTGGAAGGTGCAAACATAGCTTGAAAATGACATCACTTCCATCCACAGGTGAGCTCTGTGCTGTATTTTTTCAAGTTGTTCTGCAGCAGGCAGAAAAACTCGTGTAAATGCTTTTTAACCTACTAAGGTCACAAGTAAAGCACTGCTTATTCCTCAGGGGTATGCCAAGTTGTTCTTTTTTTTCTTTTTGGTTTATACATCCATTTTTACATCTCATGTAAAGCCACCAAGGTTAGATTAGTCGCCCAGCAGGACAGAACCAAGAAACGAAGTTTTGTGCAGCAATTAGAGCAACTATATTAGAAAGTGTCAGCTTCTATCCTTGGTGACTGAAAGTAAGCAGAGCAGGTATGTTATTTGTAATGTTCAAGTTCTATTTAGCATGAATTCATCATTTTCACTGATCTAATTCCTTTCTGATACTTCTGGTACCTTCCTCACTTGTTATTTTTCTCCTTCCTTGTCTGTGTGCAGCAAAATTATTCCTGCTTCCTCCAATCTCCCTGGTGAGCACAGATGCGAGGAAGTCATTGAGATTCCTGGTTCTGTATGCTTGCCCTGACTTTCAAAGCCTACAGTGTTCCCTCAGCAAGATTACTACTTTATATGACTGCAAAAACCTTTATTTGTCTTCACAGCTTGTGCGGTCTTGGTTTCATTTTCACTAGTGGTTTTCTAAGGCTCTACCTTGTGTTCCCTTATCGACACATGGTTAGTGTTTCATCTACAAGGTTAGTGTCTCACACACACATCTCGTCTTTTCCTTATCAATCCCCGATCACCCATGTTTGTTGTTTACTACTTCTAATAAAAGTTTATTCCTTAATGTGTTTTTGTTGCACTGGGCCCTTGGAAAGCTGCTTCTCGGGGTCAGTTCTCCTTTCTTCCGCCTTACTCCTCTTTTCTCTAGCAGATGACTTTTAGCAGTACAAACATTCCTGCTTTCCTGCCAGATTTTAATGGCTGAATTGGACACTGGCTTTTCATTTTGGGGATTCTCCCACTCTTTGTTTCTGGCAAGCACAGACTAACACGTGAAATCCTCATGAAGTTAAGTAAGTGTTCAGTTCCACTGGTTCCCGAGCTATAAAATCCAAGCCTGATTCCCTCTTGCTTGTAACTATGTATCCATATCAAATTAAGTGGTTTCTGCAGATGAAAATGAACAAAATATGGTCGTGAGTAGAGACAGCAGAGTGTTATTTCCCATCCTCCTGCCAGGTCTTTCCTCTCAGCCAACAGCACTTCACACTCAAAAGTGCCAGAGGCATCACGAAGTCCAGAGATCATTCTGGGGCTAATCACCACCATGAGCAGACAAGACCCCCCCTGTGTGGGTTGATATAGCTCAACTTGAGCCCTGGCTGTTGTACGCATGCACTGAGGAAGAGCCATGGCTTGGCTGGGACTACAGGGGCACCAGCATTTGTTGTAAGTGGGAGGTTGGAGATCATGGACTAGATCCTCAGCTGGCCCAGGCAGGTATCATCTGGAGTCTTCACATCTCCCAGAAGGTGTTTGTTCATACTTACTGACAGCTGTAGCAAGGACAACAGAAGGCTTTACATATGCTAGTGTAGTGTGAAGATACACTAAATTGTCTCAGGGAATTTTAGAAGGGATGATCCTGGAGAAGAACAGGACAAAAAAACAGATTCAATTTTGCGTTACTCATTTGTATAAAAACTGAGAGTTAAATAGCCAGGCCCCAGGAGCAGACACCCACAATGTTGAGATGGGAACCAGAGACAAGGCCTCTGCATGTCTCAGTACAGGATTTTCAACAGAGAATGTAGATAAGGAATGCTTATATCATCTAATACCAAATACTAGAGAGAGGAGACTGAAAGGAAAACACTTTTTTAATCATGTTCATCTGAAAAACTAGAAACGACTGGAAAGCTATACTGTCCTTAGGATAAGATACTGAGCTCAGACTTTTCCTTCAAAAGTGGGACTTAGTTCATAATTTCTGTAATAGTGTAGAGGTTAGAGCTGTCAATAAAAGTATGCAGCAGAGGAGGGCTGGCCCTCTGGTAAATTCCATAATCACTGGACAAAAAGCTGTTAGAGCTGGAGTAGCTGAGCTGCTGAAAATTTCCATCTAGCAGAAAGGAATACAAGTGTCAGGGACCAGCAATAGCAGGAGAGGGAGCAGACAGGGTGTCATAGCAGGCATAGCACTTAAGTGGCAAAGGTACAAGTCTGATCTGTCATCATGGAGTTATTTCTAAGTTTTATATGAAAGAGTTACTGGAACAAACCCAGGACACTGTTTCCAAACAGCTAATTCTTAACAGCAAAGTTGTAAAGGGTTTTTTTCTCCTTCCAATTTTTTGCCTTTCTTCCTGTACCATCTAGGCAGCACAGGTACAGCTGCTTGGGATCCCAAATTCTGCCTGGGGTGGAGGAGGAAAACCATCAGAACACAAGATCACCATGTGTACATCTATTGGATTTCAGGCTTCATATCCACACTTGAAGAAAGCTATTGCATAAGAATGGTGAAAGATGATTGAATACTAGTGACTGTTTTAAAGGTTAAAAAACCTTTTTTCTTTCATTTTTTGGCCATTAAAGTAAGGTAATATTCCTAATGTCTTCTTTTTGGCTGGGGAAAAAAACAACCAACAAATCCACCATAATAAATTTAACTCAAGAGACCCTCTGATCTGTTCATTAATGATTTGTTAACTGTAAGCTACATACNGCTTTACATATGCTAGTGTAGTGTAGTTCATTAATGATTTGTTAATTGTAAGCTACATATCATTAGTGGCTCACTGCTAAGTCTACGCTCTTGGGTCTGGAGTGATAGGGGAGCTTCTGCTATGTGGGTCAGAATAGGCTTCAGAAGGCCATTTTATTTCAACATTTGAAAGTGATCTCACTCAAGCCCACCAATCTCCTGCTTATTCCCACCACTGCAAGGCAGACATCTTGTTATCTCCCCAGCTCAGGAGCAAAACACCCCATTACAAAGGAACCTTTGAAGGAGCAAGCCATAGTGGACTCACAGAGACTATGGCTGGACATACAGCAAATGTCCACACCAAACTCACTCCTTGTGTGATGGCTGTTTTCCACAGCCATGCCAAGCACCCCCTTTCACTGGAAAGAATGTTTAATAATGGTGACTGCAATTTGTAGCTGGAGGCATAAGCAAGCCATATACTTACTCTTTGTGAATAATCTGACCTAGCAACTGGAATGTTTTTTCAATTAGATGGACTTCAAGTTTAGCTCCTGGGCAATTCATTTTTGATTTACTCTGAATCCACAGACAAACTGATCTGTGAACAGCCGTTGCTTTCACAGAGGGATTTGATTTGAGGAATTATGGGCTAGATTCATCATACTGATGACACATAGATTTTCATACTTTGGATTTTATTAATGGCATGTTCTTTGCTTGTTAACATTCAAAGAAGACCAGTCACAAGGTGTTCTGCTGCTGTTGAGTTTCTCTGGAAAAAGGACACCAGATGTGGAGACAGAAGTACAGGTCAGTGTGTATCAGCCTCATAGAAATACAATACCTTTACTAGCAGGGAATTATTGGAAATAGATCCAAATTTCAGCCATTCTAAGAACATCTCTGATCTCTTGAAAAACTCTACATGGACTGAAATGCATTACACACAATGCACTTTTGTTCACAATGCCTTGATTATCCCCCACCTTCAATTAAGGGAAAACTGTGCAGGGAATATACATTTATCAAGTGCTCCTAGTGACCAGTCCTGTGCTCAGGTTACTAACTGTTAGTGCTTTTCTCCAATTACAGACTTACCTAAGTGAACTCTCCAGTCTTAAAAGCCTAGTATCCTACTTAGTCTCTGGAAAAGTCAGCTGCCACTTCTTCAAGCACGCATCATTTAATTCCTTGAACCTGTGCCACAGTAATCAGTACTATATGGGGAAATCATATTACCTTTAAGTAACCCTTTTATACAGCCCATGCCATGCATTTTCTTTTCAACATTTCTGGCATTTGATACTGTGGTTTAAAAAGTTTCATTCTCTATTAAATTAGCTGATTGAATGAACTGTATGGAGCTCTGTCCAGTTACAGATTAGCAAAGAACACTGAAGTTCTGCAGGACCGTTTTCTGTAAGATCGTTGAAATAACTACTTAGTATTTTTCAATTCTGTTCACTTTGGATGAAACTCCCTATTATGTGAAGCCAAAGCTTTACTTCACTCATCCAGCCAGTCCTGTTCTTGGGAGCTTGCAAAGAGGTGAAATGGTTCGTTTGCTGCTTGTTCCTTCCTTCNCTTCCCTCCCTCTTTCCCTCTTTCCCTCTTCCTTCCCTCCTTTCTTCCTTTCTTCCTTTCTTCCGCCATTTATTTATTTATTTATGGTAGGTGATGGCAAAAAAAAAGATTTGTCAAAGACTGGGCTAGTTCCTCTGTGCACTGTGTTCTTTTAACTGTGCCATTTGCTTCCTTTTCGGCCTTTTGGAGAAACAAAGCCAGCATTTCTTCCAATCAGACCATTTACTGCTACTGAGGCTGATGTTTTTCACTTTCCCATTGATTCCCATTGAGCCAACAGTTTTCTCTTGCGTTACTTGAGAATTGCATGCATAATTTTGAGGGCAAAGCTGGAACCAGAGAATAGCCTGGCACACACAGGAAGTGGAAATTCATAATAGGTATTTTTTGCTTGACCAGAAGCGAATGAATAGTCTTTATTACTTAGGAGTTTTTCTGCACCTCAAATTTTTTACTGAAATAAATGTTATTGTGTACTATATACTTTACAGGGAGACTAGAGCTACGTAAGCAAGTGTTGTGAATAAAATGGTAGAATCTTTTTTTTCCAAAGACATTAGTCTGTCAATTCGAAAACACTACTTATGGAAAATAAAAGTGCATTGGGCTTCATCTGAGAATCACCTTTGCTGGAAGCAGAAAAAAGACTCAATCTCCTTGGGCAAAGACCCAGAAAAGCTGACTTGACAGGATTTAGCTGTGCAGACAGACATGGAAATGAGTCTTTGACTTAGTAAGCCTGACCAGCTACCAGTTTACTGCCCAGGCAAATAGAAATTCGAAATATTATTAAGCTTAGGCATACCACATTTTAGTATGTTTCTTTCCCGTATTGGAAAACACAGGTCAGCCTTTTCCAATTGTAAACTCCTGATCATTTTACAAAGGCTGTGAAATAACACATAGAACATAAATTACAGGTAATTATTTTGTAAAGGGCTGACTGAAAACTGCAGGGCAGCGTTTTCTAAACCCCCCAATGCAAATACAACTCTGCTCCTTTCCAAAAATCAGAAGTAAGGCTTCTATTTGCCTCTGCAGGATCAGACCCATGCTGGCTGTTTTCAAAATCTCTGCCTGGGAGTCTCTATTTCCTTTTCTCTGTAGGAAAGAAAAAATAAAGAAAAACATAAAGATCAACAAGAGGCCAGTCACACTTACCACAGAAAACACAAATTTTCCATAGATATATAGGTGCTGTAAAGAATGCACCTTCCAAGGGTCAGGTTTTAAACTTAGAATGCTCTCAAAATTTCAGGCTCAATGAACTTCCTCAAACTACCATTTATCAGATGGCATCCACAATTTTTCAGATTGCTTTTCCTTACCTCGTGTTAAACAATATGCCTACTGTTCATATCTCTCTTCAGAGATGTACATATTTAAACTGGTACGCAACTGGTTTAACATCTGGCTTCAATAGAAGGTGATATGTATATTATTCTAATATATCTCTCTTAGCAAAAAAAAAATAAATACCATATCGAAGGCTGCCTTTGAGTAGAGTTGAGTGCCTACAGCCTCAGGAGTGCTTAAGGAGGCAGTGAAAATGCAGATTGCAACTGCTCAGTCTGAGCCTTTCCCTCAAGCTCACATCAGCCTTGCAATAGAGAGTTCTGTGGGTGTATTGCAGGACTTGGGATGTGCTGAACATGACACGTATCTTACTTCATAAGATCACAGCTGGCTTTTGGCCAAATGATACCTTAGTTCAACTGCAAGTGGAAAACACTTGATTAGATGAATATACATCTTAATGAACTGCCTGCTGCACATCATCACTTGGAAAAATTGTATGCTAAACACTTACTAAAAAAACCAACAGTTTCACAGGTGGTCTATTTGCCTTGTAGTGAAGAAGGTCTGGGTTATTACAGATGCTTGCTTGCTTGCTTGAGGATTAGCTGCAATTGCAAAGGACACGTAAACAAGTTGAGGATGGGATGACCCCTCTGCAGTTTCCCATAATAGTCCTTTCCTTCCCTATTGCTGCAGATTAAGAAATAGGCACACAAGGCTGTAGCAGACATATTCTTTGCCCCCAGCCCCAAGACGCACAGATGAGGGGGAAAGTCTCATGTTACTTCAAACCTTTTCATCATTCCTGAGTCTTTGCCAAAATCTGCAGGGCTGGATTGCATCACAATCTCTCTGTAAATAATAATGCCTCTGTCAGTTCAGTGTAGTCTGCAAGCACGGTGGGGTGAGTAAATGCTTTACCCTTTTATAAAGTTGTTTCAGCACGTGATTTATTCAAAAGCAGAGAGGGGAGGGAAAGCTAGTAATAGAAATCCATCCCGCGTCCTCTGCTAAGGCATAGTGACCTTTATGAACCTAATGATTTATTACCTTTATTATGTGGGAGAAAGCAGTCACTAGAATCTTATTTCATGTCTTATTTTGAAAGACAAAATTCTTCTTAATGGAAGTGAAGATGAAGTATAAGCAGCAACCTCCAGACATTACAGATTACAGGTCAGCTCTCTTCTCTCTCCCCGAATCACAAGACTGACCCAAAGATCATGAGGATTGTTGTTTCCTTTTCTTGAATAGATGCTGCATTCTTATTTGTCCCCTCTATTTCAAGGGGTTCATTCTTCTGCTATTTTCTTGAACCATCCACTCAAAGCTTCTCAATACAGTTTTGGAGCTGCTTTGCCTGTTCCTGTTCACAATGATCTGTATCTAGAGGGAAGAGAAGGGCTGTGCCTCCTACAAGCAAGAGGAGGAAGAAGAGTGAGGAAGAGGAATGACACTGAAATTTTCCAAATGACAGTGCCAACAACCCTTGCAGTGTTTCTTGCACTGCCCACTGCTAACAGTAGCTGGGTGGCAGCAAACTTGTGTCAGGGTACAGCAGCCACAGCCAGATACAGGTGTCTGAATTCCATCAGCAGAGGCACTTTCAGATCAGAAGACACATCAAGTTTGCTGCTTGTTGCCTGGTGCCAAAACTAGAGCAACCTTTTCACATCATACATGTGGCAATGTGTATTAGTGAGGAGGCAGAGGACACCTCTGGACAAGCTGTGCCAGTGTCTCACCACCCTCACACACTAATTAAATATTAGGGAGAAGAATTTCTTCCTAATATATAATCTTTCAGTTTAAAACTCTTCCCCCTCATCCTATCAATATATGTCCTTGTGAAAAGTCTCTCTCCAGCCTTCTTGTAGGCCTCATTCAGGTACTGGAAGGCTACTACAAAGTCTTCGGGAGCCATCTCTTCTCCAGGCTGAACGACCCCAACTGTCTCAGTCCATCTTCACAGGACAGATGATCCCATCCTCTGATCATCTTAGTGGCCCTCCTCTGGACTCGCTCCAAGCTCTATGTCCTTCTTATGCTGAGGACTCCAGATGTGGATGCAGTACTCCAGGTGGGGTCTCACCAGAGCGGGGTGTGTGTGTGTGAATCCCCTCCCTTGACCTGCTGGTCATGCTTCTTTTGATGCAGCCCATGATACCATTGGCTTTTTGAGCTACAAGCGCTCACTGCCAGCTCATGTTGAGCTTCTCATCAACCAACATCCACAAGTCCTTGTCCAAGGACTGTTCTCAATCCAATCTCCACTCAGGCTGTATTTGTGCTTGGGATTGCCCTGACCCACATGTATTTTGAAGTCACATTCCACTAATAGCTGTCAGGCTCAATTTTGTAAATCTATCTGTACTCTGACAACAAATTCAAAGTATTATCCTTTTCCAATTTTGGTCTGCCATCCACAAGTTTCAGATGCTTCCAGCATATTATTTTTTCATCATCTCCAAAAATGTTTGTGTCCTTCAACTTCAGTGTTATTTTCCCATCCGTGTTTTTTCAGCAAAAAAGATTGTTTGTGGGCATTTGGTTTGTTTCTTCCGTCAGCAGACTAGGAGTGAAGATTCATATGTTTATTAGGTTAACTGGTTTAGGTGATCAGTTCTCTTCCCAAAAAGGAGGTATTAGAGACAAGACCATTAAACAAGACAGTTACAGTGATGGTGTCTCCGAGCTCCATGTTTTAGGTGGCTTTCATAGGCATCTGAGTGAATTTTAATTCCAGATTCTATCACTAGACTGAAATATTCTTCCTTGAAACTTGAAGGAATTTTGGATTTGTTGATAGGACTCACAACTAAGATACAGGGTCCCTTTGTTTTCAATGCTAAAAGTGACAAGTCGAGATTTAAATTAATTGTTCAACTTCATGTGGCCTCAGCTTCTCATCTCTTGTTTGTGTGTCTTGATCTGACTGTCCAAACCCACATTCTCCAAACCCATTTTACCTGGGGACAGGATAACCCACAGGAGCAGTGGATTAATAGTTCCCTTATCTGGTACTGTTACAACTGACAGCAAAGCTTCCCTGTAGCTTTGCCAAATTTCTGTAGACCCAAGCAGGCACCCATGGGAATATGTGAGTATAATATTAAGTGTCTGAATTGTAGATGATTCAAATAATTAACTCAACCAGCTACTTGGTGATCTACCTTGAATGATTAAATCTCTGGAGATGCATGCGAAATCAGATTTAAAATGACAGATATGCCTAATTACAATAATTGCAAGCAGAGTATTTTATCACAGATTTTTGTGGACTATTAAATGACTGGTGTAAGTGATAAACTAGTTGATCAGAGAAGGTGGCTTTGGTGAAGTTGTGTAATGACACTAGTCTGGAAGGGTTTTATGGTTTGAAGCCCGTGCTTTGTCATTGGGGCTTTCTGAGGGTATTGGTGAGATTTACTCTATATAGTGTCAAAGGAAATTCAAGGCAAGAAGGCAGAAAGATGTTCCCTATGCATTCATGTGCCCAAACTCACATTGCTGCAGCGATATTCCCAGTTTCTGGTACCTGGTTTCTCCGAACACCTGCACAAGAAACTTTTAGCTTATAAAGATATCTTCCAAAACAAGATGCGTGAAAGAATAAACCTGCTGTGACTATGCAGCTGTTGAGACTCAGGAGACTTATGTGGTCAAGCAGAGAAACTGTGGCCAGTTTGGAGGTTAGTAGTTTTCAGAATCACTTACGATTGTGGTAGGATCTCTATGATCTGAGGAGTTCCTTGCTGAATCTCTTTCTATGACCTGGGTGTCCAGCTCCAATAGATATTCCTGGAAATCTGAATAAGGAAGAGAGACTTCAAGGCTGGAAGTTAAAACTAGAATAGGTTTAATAGAACAGGGAAGGGATAGTAACACACGGGAAAATAATGAAAAATATATTAATGTATACAAAACCCAGTTTCAATAGTCACTGGTGTAAGTGTCCAAAAGTCACTCATGGCAGAGCTGACTCAGGAAAAGGAGCTGGGGTTCCTCCCAGCAACTGGTGGAGTCAGATCCTGCAGAACCCCTGGAGAGCTGGAGACAAAGAGCATGAGCAAGATGTCCCTGGATGAATGAAGGGAGGAAGGCAGCAAGAAGGGACCAACTTTCCCACCCTCCTGGCTTTATAGGGTATGGCAAGAAACAGGAGGAAATACTGATCCCTCTCTACTCTGTCCCCTGGATACTTCAGGGTCCTAAATAACACCCCCTTTCTAGGTTCTCATGTTAATACCATCAAATTAGCCTGTGCCCCCTCAAACCATAACAGCAACAAAAACTGTAAGGGATTCCATGCTCTTATCCTTGTGATTCTTGATATTTATTATGTGGATAATAAATTGACTAGTTTGTTACAATATGAATGTTCAACACCTACAAAATTAATGAGTTTGAATCTAGAATATTCCACTTAATGTATTCTCCATTACTTTGTTGGGGTTTTTTTTCAGATTCTTAAAGTGTATCTATTTAAAGATTATTTTAATGTATTTCATTAAGCTTCCAAAATAAAGCCCATCTTACTTTTTCCTTTTTGGAAGGAAGAAGACGGTATTTTCTACATCAGAGATACAATGATGGGTTAAACTGCATTGTCCTACATAGTATAATAAATAAGATGCACAAATAGTCTGAAATGAGATAAAAATTTAAAGGTCAAAAACATGCTCATGGGAGAGAAAAATGTATGCAAGAAATACCATTCAAGGCTTTTCCGTGTTCGTATGTTCTGGAAGATCTGGCTACAGATGTTATTCCTGAGTGAATTCCCAGAACAGGGAACAGTGATGAGTTATGCCTTCTCTGATGATTGTAATTAAAAATTCAATTGGTAATGTTGAAATGGAGAAAGTGTTGGTTTGGACAGATCAAAACCCAAATTTATTGAACCAAAAATCTAACAAAAACCAGTGGAGTATATTTGCAACATGTTGACAAGTCTTAAAGTAAATAAGTTCTTCCAGGGCCTCAGATTGTTGATTTTTTTCCATTTTGAATTATGAACAGAACTCCCAAATAAAAAAGTGGAAAACTCTACTTTAGAAAACATTGAAATGCTTTGATGTTACAACCTACAATTTTTTCCTCAAAACAATTTGTCAACTTCAGCCCAAAAATTCATGAAACCACATTTTTGAGCTTACTATCTTTCGAAAAGAATTTGCCCAGCTGTATTTTCAGACTTCAGTGATAAAGAATACATCCTTCAAGTCTCAATGCATGTTTGCTGAATCAGGGTCTTAAACATTATTATAACATTGCACTGACAGTAGTTTTCAGGCATGCTCCACACTGTGTTGTAATCCAGATAACACTTCTGGTTATAACAGTTTCTAGGATAGGAATTCTGGAAAAGGACCATACTGAATTAGACGTGCAGTTTTCATCTATCTCTGAGTTGCAATGCCTCTAGACTTTTCAATGGAGATGTGGTTGTTAAATGAATTTAGTTTACTGAAACTCAGCTTAGTTTTAATTGTCTTTTGCAAGACTTACAAGTAGTCCATAGATTTCCCAGTGACTGCAGTACAAAGGGCCACTGAACTAGGCATAGCAAGAAGTCTGTGCTCCATTTTGACTAGATGGGCTAAATGGCAACTGTATTTAAGCACACCATGTAGGAACTATTGGAATGGAGCCCTAACCTGTCTCTTCCAATGTATAGTATGCCATCTCTATAGTATACCAAAGGGAGAAAATAAATATCTGCTTTCCCAGCTTTACTATGCATAGTGTGTGTGATCGTGTTATTGAAAGTTACACAGACTGCTAAGGTATCAACAAACATACAGACAGCAGATCTTGATGGACAAGAGTCTTGAAGCCGAAATCCTGTCCTGAAATTGGTTGGAGATTTAGATAGATCAAGACTAAGCACTACAGAGAATCCCACTTATCATGTTCCATCATTGAAATAAGAGCAGAACATCTCCCTTTTGTACAGCTTCAGTGTTAGGAATTTGAAAATCATAGTGGGTGCCGAAACATTGTACTTCTGAACAATTGTAGCACTATGTGTTTTTTTAAAAAAACCCAAAATGTTCTTTGCTTTGGCTCCACCTTTGTGCTCTAAGATAACATCAAAACCTGCCATTTGTTTCAGAACCTGTTCTTACTCTTTCATTGCCCTAGAAAATATCTATATTTGTAAATTGTTAGAATGGATCAAATTATATAAACTTGATTTCTGCAAATACTCTATACTTGTATTTTATCTGTTAATTACAGCAAACAGAAAATCTAGACAAGCATGAGTGCAATAAGATAATGTCTTTTAACAGTAAGTAATGAAACCATAAAACAAGATGTGTTAGTTGAGGGATAATGTTTATGGCACTTGAACACACAAAGCAATAAGATGTGTTTGTAGTTGATTAAATGTCAGAATGAACCTGAAGCATCTGATAACTACAAAAATAGTTTCCGACAAGTATACTAATAATATGAAATAGTGGAGCTTCCCAATGTATTATATATGGATGGAAACACCTTGGATTTGCAAGGAGAAGGAAAGGTTTGATCCATAGCCAGTAGTCTGTCTGTGAGCTCTGTGGTTCAGGACAAGCATCAGCTGAGCACGCAGTGTTGCGCACACCTGTGACAGCATTCTTCTGTTCCTGTACTGTACAAGTGCTTTCACATGGCAAGACCCACACTGATTTCAGCATGAATGGCTTTGCTTTTGAGAAATGAGGGTGTATGTTCCACACTTGTAACATTTTCCCAAGTCCTAAGGACATGAAGCGCATTGTGACAGAGTATGGACAGGACAAGCTAATAGTTCCCTGCATCTAGAATTTCTTCTCATGGTTACAATTTGATAAATTAAGCTTTGGGTCTTTCCCTGTCTTGGTTTCTAGTGATGATAAGAAAGTTCATTACAAAAAGCTGAGTTTTAATCCCAAGGTAAAAAAAAGCTCCTTATTTCATGTAGCATTAGTTTACAAAAACCTGTAAGATATGCTTTCTTAAGTATAATTATTTATTGTCCAAGATCTTGCATGGAAGGAAGGCATTTTAATTACTTTTCTTTTGCAGAACTATGGACAGCACTTCTCACTGATTAGTAATAAATTTGTTGCCCTTCCTTGAGCCACAGATCTCAAGTTTCAGTGTATAAATATTAATGGCAGCATTCTGTTTGGAGAAATGTGTAAGCTGTTTGATCACACAGGCCCATATATTCTGGACCCAACCTTATTTGCTCACATTTGAAATTCTGCACCCTGTTGTGTTGCCGATAAGTGTCAGACTCATTTAAGAGGGTATGTTACGCACTCTCTGGCCCACAATTGGATGTAATCCCTTGTCTGTCATCACGCAACTCCATAAAGTGTCTTGAAATGGGAGAAATCTGGCTCACAGCATCTCAATGCCATATAATTATCAGACGGTAACTACCCACGCTGATTACCAGTCAAATTAAACAGAGAGTTTAAAGACACATTTGTATATGTATGTGTGGGTGGAGCTGGTGGCTCATCTCTGCCCAGACTCTTCACCAGTAGGAAGCTCAGGTACTACATTTCCTCTAGCAAGAATGCTTGCTGTGAATTCATAGCTATAGCACAGAAGAATAAAATGAGCTTCACTCCAAACTGTTCTAAGAGGAAATAAAAAAAATATTTTTCCTAACTGGCTTTGGTTCTTGTTTAACATCTTGGGGAGTTATTGCTTCTGGAGTCTCTGAACTGAAAGTTACTGCATTCGTGCAGGTTGCTCTGTTTGCCTTCTGTTGCCTCTTGGCCAAGTGATGGTTCATGTCTGAGCTTGTAGCAGATCAATATATATTACTGGAGAGAAAGTCATGTCACAAAACCCAGCCTGGTGCTTTTTACTCACACAGACATAGTGGGTGGATGCTCTGACTATAGACTACAGGAGAAAAATGGGAGCTACATTCAGAGACTCAGGTAGTAAAACCAACTTTAGCCCTTTAAGGATCTCCAGCTGCTTAGTACATTACAGGAAGGAAACAAAAGAGAGCCTTGACTATCTTTGTAGCTGAACTCCTCAAAAGGATGTATGACTATATATTTAAGTTATCCTTCTGATATAGGGCACAGATTTTTAACTGAGACTTCTACTGGTGTTTTACCATCCTGCTGCACTTATCAAAGTAAATCAGAACACTATCCACAATGGTATTAATCTTACACCTAGGTTTTTAAACTAGATGAACGTGTATTCAAGCTGGATTCTTCCAATCAAAGCATTTGCAGTAAGGGGATTTGTGGACAGATGCAGAAGATAGAAACACCACTATGCATCAGTCCATTTAAAAGGAGATTGTTTCATAACTTCAGCCAAGTTTTTCTGAGAGGCAAACCAGCTTCACTCCAAAGAGCACCTGCAGTAGACATACCTATTTCCAGACTTCAGAGAGAAGAGAATAAAAGTTTGTGGCATCCTTAAAAAGGAGCAGTTAGAGGACAGTAATCCCCACCTATAAATACTCGTTGTAAGCCCTGTCCATCAGTAGTCTCTAAAGCCTATTTTCAGGACTGAAAAGTCTCCATATGGTGAACTTGAATGCTTTCTCAAGTAAGCAGGGGTGTTTTTGAACGTTCTCCTGTTAAAACCCATCTTTTTTAGTGACTGGTATGGTTGTGGACAAGTAGAACAGAAGTTAAAGGACTAAGGGAAAATCATGGTAAATACCAAATGGTCTTGGTCATTGCCAGAGGATTCAATAGGCTGATTTTGCCTCAGTGTAATTGGAACAAGCATACAGTACATGCTATTGTTCTAGTGATTTCTGGATGAATACTACAGACACCCAGGTACTACAGTGTAATGAAATATCGTGTTGGCAAAACCAAAACAGAACAATTTTATTAGTATTACATATGTCTGTCTGCATGTTAAGATGGTTAAAGTTGCCAAGGTGTATGATGGTTGTGATACAGGTGAGATTTCTCAGCTGACTGTAGGAGAAATTCCTGTCTCTGTTTATTATGAACAGTTATACCATTTTCCCTTGTGCAGCAGTCAAAAACCTGGAGTATTTCTTCAATTAGTAATTTAGGATTTTAAAATTTTTATTTTTTTTTAAAAGAACTTCTGCTAGCGTAACTTGGTTTATAGCCCTATTACTTTGGGTTGCTAAAGTGTTACACAAAGTAACAGTAATGTTCAGACAGATTTCTGAGGTGCAGAGTCATAAATTTTGACGACATTTTATTTGATGAAAGTAAATAGTGTAATTTTCCACTTTATGAACTCTATTTGACATACACTCTGATCTTAAAAAATTTATTGCGTTTGGAGAATGGAGAAGATGGGCTGTTCAAATTCTCCATGACCAATAATTTATCAAATCTGTCTCCCATTTATTCTTCACATACAAAAGACTGTTCTGCTAATGTCCTTCAGTATTTAAAGCTAATGGTCTATATTTGGGGTATTCTACATTAAAAAATATTAAGCATTAAAGATGTCTACTGGAAGGGTAACATGATTTATTATTAATCAAAATAATAAATCAGGTTTTCCTATCCTATGGCAATCTTTGTCTATTAGAAAAAGTTGTTAATATTCTAGTTCTCACATTTCATTGTTAGTGGAGCTCCAGATTTTTCTGCTCCTGAGGGGTTTTAGAAAGTTTTCACCAATTCTACATGTAGCTTCCAAGAAAAGGGACAGACACTTTCTCTGGTTCGGGGCTGAAAATTGCGTGATAATATCATAATATTAAGCTTCAATGTCAATGGCAGAATATGAGGCTAGCTAGTTACAAGGTAGGTCTTTCTTGCAGCATGATGAAAGAAGGTCAAATCACACTCAGAAGTAAGAATTGTGTGGTCCAGAGAATGTGACTCCTGGGAAACACTACTGGAAGTAATGAAAGCTTTCCGGCTGGAAAGACCTAGTACCTCTTGTTGCTGGAAAGCAAGATGAAAATATGACTGTTGTTCAACACTCTGTGCTCCTCCCTAAGCATCCAGCTAGAGGGTACAAGACCTGATGAACCTTTTATTGAAGTCAATATGGCAACACTTATGTAAAGAAACACTGCTTTGGGTTGATGATAGTTTTGCAAATAAACCAACAGTGTCAGATGGAGATGAGGGCTGTAGAAATCAGACTCCTAGTTCATTACATTTTTTGTGAAATATAACTGTGCTTGGCTTTTCTCCCTCAAGGGAGGGATCCTATTTAAAAGAAAAATGCAATTTCTTCTACTTGGGGAAGCTGGGAGTAGAGAATAAGGCAAGGCAAAAAAAGCCTTTTGACAGACTTATTTTCTGATTCTTAGTGTATTTCCTCTGATCCCTAATGTACCACTCTACACCAGGAACTGCAATTTGATTAATGACACCATGACTGCTCTAAGCCAGCGAAAAGGAGATAGAAGAATAAGCATAAAATGCTGCTGAACATCCCAGCTCAGTCTGCAGTACAGCTACCATGCCAAAAGGGCTAACGGTGCTTCTGTTCAAGCACAAGGAGGAATCATTTCCCTGCAAGCCACCAATCCCCACCCTCCCCATGGTACATGGACAAGACACATCAGTGAGGGCTCTTCAGGGAAAAGAGAACTTTCTCCATCCCATCTATCCTCCCTCTCACACATGCTTACACTACCTGCTCCCTGTGCTCTCCCCCAACCCCCGCCCCAGGATTAGGCTAAAATTCTCAATGAAAAGGAAAACAGATTTCTCTCCTATCTTCCCTACAAGCAATCTTTGACTGTGCAGTCCACAGACCACAAATCAGTGTTCAAAGGCATATTGCCACATCATCCACCTTCACCATCCAACTCAGGTGTCCCAAATTACACTCAGGAAACACCTCCTTTGACCAGCTGAAATTCTCACATGATCAGCTTCAGATACTCTGATCCAGCTGAAGCCACTGATGCCATAGAGGGTTTTTGATCCTCATTCTTGCTCATGGTCTGAAGTGTATTTCCATGTGTATTGCTAAATTAAAATAGCATGAGAAAGGGTAGAAATTGAACAAAAGAAAACATTAAGAGGATCTTAAATATAGCCTCAAGTCTGATGCAAAGATCTCACTGCAGAGATAAAGCACTTTTGTTGTTTTACTGTATATTTTAAGAAAGAATAACGTCTTAATTCTGGGCCTGTAATCATTTGCCTTTGAGATGTTTAGAAGCCTTGATCCCTGCCACAACATAATTATACAGCACAAAAAAAATATTTTACAGTCAATTAAGTACACTAAATGTGCATATTTAAAAAACCTGATTTAAACATAATCTCCAATATGCTACATGGAATACTGCAAATCTTGCATCTGAACCAGAGACCAAGTACTTCACTAATAAAGTTCAGTGGTTCAGACAACTCCTGAAGCAGTGCTTAAAACCTTGTTTTGTCATGGAAATTATGCATACCAGACACCATAACAGGGTTCGACTCTAGGTTTCTGCTGATTCTGTAAGTCAAAAAGGAAATTCTTCTATAAAATTCTCTTTTATTAGCACTACAGCTCAAGCTGGGTGCCTCCAAAGAGGCCTCCTGAACAAAGAATTCTCTGGGAAACCATACACTTACAGTCTTAGTTCCCCACCCTTCACATGGGTGTTTAGACTAATAGTAATATTAGGGTCTGAGGTCTTCCCATTTTTCATTGGGTTCTTTCATTACCTCTAGGTGGACTGTTTCTTTTCTTATCTCTAAGGTTGCTGCTAATGATTGTAGCTGCCTCATCTTCTGGCTTGAACCAGAAGTTGTCAAAATTCAACATATCTAGGTGAAAATTCACAGCTTGTGGTCTAAGGCTTCAGCAAATTTAGCCACTAATGCTAAGCAAGTTTTTCTATGGAGAAGCAACATACAATTTAGTACTTCAGCCCACAGAACAAGTTTTCTTATGGCAAAGAAGTAAATTTTTCAATCACGTATCCTATCAGTCAATGAAAACTAACTGCAAGGGCTCTCCATTAACTCCAGAGGCCAGAGCATCTTTGCTTTGAGTGCATATGCTATTTCTGCTCTGTAACATTAATTATCTACTCAAATGCAATAAAATTTCTTTAGCTAACCTTGAAATAAAACCAGATTGATTAATCCTGACATACGATATTGAAATCAACACCCTACTGTGGGAGAGGTATTGAAGAAGAGCCTCTGCCTTAAATGAAATACTGTTTCACTTGTGTAGGGAAGAGATTAAAATCCTCATAATGTAAACTCTGGCAAATTGATCATCAAGATAAAGAGATAGCAGAGGCTTGACCTTTCAGCCAAGCACAATATCTTTTCTAACACTTGCATTTGTTGAATGCTGCCAATTACTGCAAACTAGCCATTGCTTTCATAGAGCTGCCTTCCCATCATTCAGCAGCTGTAGTGTAAATACTGGCTGGAAAGGGAGGAGCTGAACTGAAGATGGATGATTGCTGTAATCCCCAGTCCACACTAGAGGAGATGTCTTAATGGTGTGGAGGAACCCTTAGACCTTTGCAAAAGTTCAGGACGGTTCCAGTTCTCAGGTGGATCTAGTTCTCAGACAGGAGTCTAGTGGCACTGATGTTTCAGTATGAAAACAGATGGTGTCCATTCAGATAAAAGAACACAGCATTCCCACTCCAGCTCAACAGCAAGCAATAGCAAGAAAAAAATCTAGACACTTGCCTGGAGCAGCTCTGGAGAGTTTAGTAACTCCAGAGTATGCTATAATTCTCTCTTTCAAAGTTGCTCTGGGAGTATATGAGCATTTTTGCAACTGTGACTCTATAATATTCCCTATAAAAAGCTTAGTCCTGGGAAAGAAATCAGAATAGTCTACATGTGATCTGTAAAAGATAATTTTTAAAGCATAAGGCCTTGATGTTAGTGTACCTTTTGTAGAGTCGCTGCATCTTCTCCAGCTGCTAGAACCTGATCCAAAGTGTATCAAAATGATCCTTTTTTACATGGGACTGTAAAAGAAACTCTATCAAAGAAAGACTATGTATGTAAACATCTATATTCCATATCTGAATAGTTGATATTCACCTAGAAATTCACTGGATAAAAATATGGATTGCAAGTACACTACAGAAAATCAAAGATGAAATAAAACTGGGGGAGTCTTTGGCAGTTAGAGTTACACACACACACACACAAAAGCCCAAACATGTAGAAGTTTGAGAAGTTTTCAGAATCAAGAACTGGGAGCTGAGAAATTCTAGAAATGTAAGTATCTGTGGAATTTATTCTGCTCCCCAGTAAGTATGATTTTTAACAAAACAATTACACACTGTGGTGGTTTTTTTCCCACAGGACACCTGCTCCTCCAGAGCACAGAAGGGACGGTGTCTATGGATGAATCAGGTTTGCAGAGTGAAGGAGACTGTTGTTTGTGGGTTTGCCTCCTTCAATTTGATTAAAACCATGCCAAGCAATTTTTGGCATATTGGTACTTTTAATAAATTGTTCCACCAGATGGTTATTATTCAGCTTATGAGGGAGGCACTGGGGGAGTTGTTTAGGAATCCAGAGCTTTTGTATGTGCATGTCATCAAATTAATAAGGACTGTTTCTCTCAAAGGATAGCTTGATTTGATCTGGTACAATGCAGGGGCCTCGAGACAGGGCTGGAAATAGAAATGCGATGCCAGTGTCTGCTGGTCTCCTCTTGCTGTAGTTACCTTGCATTGGCTGTATTCTATCAGCAATGTGGGATGTGCCACAGAATGACCTGCTAAAAGGTGAGGGTGTAGGACATAAAAACTGTACTAAGAGGTCACATGAGTGAGTCAGGGTCTTGAATGAGGGTTCCTATGGGGAGGGCAATATATTCACAGTGACTCCTTGTAGACAGTGTCTGTCAGCTCCCTCCATGTTCTGTGGAGAGGGATGGAGACTTCTGTCAAGGACAGTTCAGTCCAAGTTCACATGTCAGTGGACCTGAGATATCCTTCAGGGTACCTGTTTTCCCTCTGTTGCCAACAGAAGAGTGACAGGAAAGGGAAGCTCACTAGATGTACCAAGAATTATTCACAGACACCCATATCAACCCAGTACTTCTTGACAATGCTTTCTTCCCCTGTCACCACTCATCTTGCTGATGAATGAAAGTCAAAGTGGAGATATGTCTGAATTTTCTTTGACAAAAGGAGAGCTCAAGCACATTTCTGGGACCAGAGGTCAAACTGTTCCTGAGCCCAATGAGGAACACAAAACTGCAAGTGTGTTATCCTTCAGATGGGGAAAATAGCCAGGAACTGGCTTCTCTGTGTTTAGATTTTCATAGCAAACTTCTGTCCTGAAAAATTCCCCAATGCCAGATTTTGTTCTGTTGTGGTTTTTTTTCTCTTTTAGTGCACACTCAGACTATTATTTTAGTATCTTTCTTTCATCAGAAATTATTTTTTACAAATTAAAGGAGGAGCAGAAGAAGAGGTGAAAAATTAGAGAGAGTTTTCTTATCAAGGTTTGGAAAGGCCAAACATCTCTGTATAGGGGAGAATCCACAGTTGTTTTCTTGCTCTAAGTCTCTTGTTCAGATGGGCTTTTATCAGCCAGACTAGTTTCATTTAGAAGTTCATATGTGGCATGTTCTGTATGTAGCCTCTGATGAAGAAAATTTGCTCAGCTAAGATTGAAATAAAAATATTAATTAAGAAAGAGCAATCTAATAAAAGTGGACAACAGTATCTTGGGAATATCCAGTACATTCTTTTTAATGGCTTGTGATGAGTGCAGAGTCCTATCCTCATATCTGTCTGACAAAAACATGCAAAATTTCTGCATGCAAAAACAGCTACCAAGGATTCCTATAAGTACATGCCATGTGCTTACATTTTTATTCAGTTACTCAGGTAGTCCCATCAGACTCCTGTTTTAGTTTGACTCAGTGAACAGAAGCCAGCAGGTGTTGAGTGTCTCTGCAAGTTTGACAGATTTGTTTTCAGGCAGGTTTTGTCATCTTGTTTATTTAGAAAATAAGGTTTTTGAGTCACAGACTGTCTCTCTGGGTCCAATTCTAAACCACTGAATCTAAGAGATATATCTTTAACAGGGGCTTGGGCAGAGCCTATTATGTAGGAAAGAACATCTAGGTACTCAAGTAGTAGTAACAATTATTATTAAAGATAACTCATTTGTGTAGACAAGGACTGTATTCTGCAAAGAGGTGCTCCCAGTTGTGTATGCTGAGTACTTCTGACACGTGCATCTTCGATTTAACCTCACACAATCCATTTGAATAAATGTGTGTGTGTATGTGGGTTCTTTCAAAGCACTCATCATTGTCCTGACTCTGCTGGCACCGATGTCAATAGAAGACTCTCCCTGGAGATCAGATAGCTGATACAGGCAAACGCTAAGTTCTTCTGAAAACCGCAGGCTTCTGAAAATCGCAGGCTTATAGTCCATTTATTTGAATGAATCCATTTCCTTTGAAAATTGAAAACTAAACAGGAATTTTAAAGGCATAATGCTACTGTCATCACAAATGTTACACACTTGCTTAACATCTTCCACCCCAAAGAGTATAAATATGCTAAGGCTTTATATGGAACGCTGGGCTATCCTGATGAACAAGTGAATGCGTCAGTGAATTCTGCTTGGCAAAAATTTGTAGGCAACTGGCACACATCAGTCGTTGAGTTGCTGAACAGTTGCTGCAATTGAGCAAGAACATCAAACCATTCTTAGCTATTATCTCCTGAGCAGTTTAATATCCATGCAAAGAGGCTAGGACTTTTTGAACTCTTATCTGGCAGACCCTCTACCGCACTTTACCTGCTTTTGCAGAATAAAGGCAGAAATTGACCCTACTAGGATAGGTAGCCATGTATTTTAGGGACTGGTAAGCATTTGTCTCCAAATCTGGCAGGACACAAATTTTCCTCTCTGAACAGCAGAAGCAAATTGAGATTTTTATATGCATCTCCGTATGGAAAACTGTCATCATTGTGTCCTCTTAACCTACTCCTGTAGCAGAAGAGTGCAGTAGACACACATGAACAAAGTAAGTACAAATGAAACTACACATCAGGGGAACAACAACAGTAGTACTGACTGTGTAAACACATGTGATGCCTCCATATTATATACCACAGGCAATACCCTACATCTGTTTTACTGTGCAGTGCATAGGCTCCTGAACTGGAGCAAAAAACGGGGAAAAAAAATCTGCCAAAACAAGAGTTATCTGACAGAGGAAATGGAGACAAGGTTGCTGGTAAATACCTGCAGGTATTTGTCTCAAACTGGAGGAGGTGCAGAAGGCAAAGATCAACAAAGCAGAGAGATCCACATGCTACGACCTACCACAGTAGAGAGGCAAGTGAAAATTGAACCAAAATATGGAAAAGAGAAATACATTTGGTGAAGGGAAAATAGCTGCCAGCTGGAGACTTTCAGAGTAGGTCTTAAATATTGCTGAGGCTACATTGCTCAGAAGTTAACTGAATCTTCTGGGCATAAAATTTCATTTAGCACATTGCATTAAAGTCTTGCAGCTGTCTGCAAGGGTGTCAGAGTTTCTTACACAGCGTTGTATATAACACCCATCATGTTATCTGACAAGTTTGTGCATAAGGTAATCTAACATGCATCTTCTCAGGTTATTTCTCCTTCCAGTGGGACAACTGCATGTGTATTATTAATGGCTAAATTTTATATTATCTTGGCTTTTACTTCTTTTGTATTTCCCTTATTAGACCAGGAGCAAATTTAGAAATAGCTAGGAAGTAATGTTTTTCCTCTACAAAAGTCCTAACAAAAAGCAATTTATTTTATTTTCATAGCCAATTGCAATTGAAACATGTGAGACTTTTACCATAAATCTGATGTATTTTGATTGAAAATATAACTAGCACAAGTTTCCATTTGACTGAAAATCTATTTTTTTTATAAGGAAAAAAAATCCTCACACAATTCCTTAACTGAATTGTATACACTTCAGTTTCTTACTATAATATCACTGCACTTGTCATCCTGAAGGACCTCAGACTTAGAAAACAGGCATTTCTGGGAATTAGCTGGGCAATCTAGTAGCATACATAAGGCAGTGGGTGGGTTTAGGTCAGAAATATAATCTTTCAAGTGATATAAAAGAGGATATTTAAATATAGGAATATTACTTAAGTTGGAGCTTCAACCTTGGCCTAGGCTCCTAACTTGTCTGAAGGTGAATTCTAACTGTTTAACATGCCTAAATTCTTTTTCTGTATCTCAGTAGCTGGCAAGTAGGTGTGAAGGTGAGCATTAATATGGCTGTTCCCCTGTCATTTAGAAATGTCCCAGGTCTTGGTAATTTATGCCTTTAAATGTGTATCAGAAGAGTCACATATCAATGAAATGCCTTTGAGAAAGTCAGAATGATTGAAAAAACAAAACTTGTTTGAATCTGTATTGTAAATGCATGATAAAGCACTGATGGACACTTTACTAGGGTTTTGAGGGTTTTTTTTTGACCTCTTTTTTGTAACAGAGAAAATCTGTCATGAATTTTAGTTGGGAAGTTTACAGAGGCCTGCTAATTCAGTGCTTTGTTTATCTGTGGCTTCTGTGTGCAGCTGCAGAGCATTATTGTGTCAAATATATTAAAATGAGGCACTGATTTAGTTAAAAGGCCTGCAGGAACTGATGAAAGCAATCTCTCGAAAAAGAGAGAAATATGCTTCTCCAGAGCTCTTAAAAGGGACAGTTTGACAACGCACCAAGCAATTTAGAAACCTAAATGAAAACCCACAAATCCCCACCAGGCAGTTATCCTTAGTTATCGTTCTTTAATGCCATAACTCAGTACTCTCTTCTCATTCAAGATAGATTAGCATGTGTTTAATCTTAGGTCTGAGTTTAGTCCTTCCTGATTTCACTGGGAGTTAAATCCACACCTAAGTTAACAGCAAATATGAGAAACAGAAAGGCCCTTGTGAGATGCAGCAGATATGGAATATCAGATGTTGTATGTATATCAAGGGTGTATGCAATAAATATGCCCCTTGGGCTTGAAAATATTAGCTTTATACTATAGGAAACCTGAACCTTCACTGTGAGAGTGACAGAGCACCGGAACAGGCTGCCCAGAGAGGCTGTGGAGTCTCCTTGGCTGGAGACATTCAAACCCCGCCTGGATGCGTTCCTGTGTGATGGACTCTAGGTGACCCTGCTCTGGCAGGGGGGTTGGACTGGATGATCCTTCGAGGTCCCTTCCAACCCCTAGGATTGTGTGATTCTGTGATTCTGTGCTACTTTAAGACACTTTCCCTTCTGTTCATTTCACATTTTCTACCTACCAATTTCATCCATTTTTCTCTTGTAATTGTGTTATGGGGATAGAACTGGCTGTGGGGGAGTACCAGATCTTTTTCCCCTAAACCATTCATTATTTTAGGTGGTCCTTCTTATACTCCTGCTTTCTAAACTAAATAGCCTCGGTTCTTTTATTCATTCTCCCTATTTAATCTATCTTCCACTCATTCTCTGTCTGTGTAAAGCTTTACTGTCTATGGGACATTAGAGATTGGAGTTGAGACAGACTACCCTGTGTACAGTATTAAGGGGAAAAAATATATCCCCAAATTATAAAATCCTAGCCCTGTTCCGATATTTTGTTTAGCAATCCTTGCAAATTTTATTATAATGTCCAATCATTTCCTTGTTAAAAACTATCAGCAGCACATCAGCCTGCTAACTGTGAATTCTAGATCCTATTCCTGAAATACTCTAGGCAATTTTGATCTCTAGGTAATTTAGATCCCAGCAGCAAGTGAAAAATACTCAGGGTCTTTCTCCCTCTCCATATCACTTCACATTTATCTAATTTAAACTGTAGCTGCCACCTGACTGCATTGCTGTTAGGTTTGTTCAGTCCTGTTTGAGCTCAGATACCACCTAGCCTAGTTGCTCTTGTTTTGTTAACACTGAGTTAACACTGCCATTCTTTACTCCCTAGAGGTAAAGTGAAGCTAAAGGGATAATGGAGTTAGTTTCAGAGGCTAGAAGATAGGTGCTAGAGGATTATTATGCTTGTAATTTGCCTCATACAAAACACCCAAGATGAATGCAACACTTACTTTGCCACACAAGATATTTGTTACTATCAGTGTACCTAGGAAAGAACGTGTGAAGTTTTGTTGTTTAGGTTTGCTTACATTTTAAATTTATTTATGTATTTGATTTTTGCTAGTAGACCAGTGACAGGACAGTTCCTAGGTCTCCAAGACCTACTTATTCTTAGACTCATGTCTTCTTTCACACATGATTATCAAAACTTCATGAGGATAATTTCATGCTGTAAAAAAGTTTTATTTGCATTAGAAGACAAGGGTATGATAGCTAGTGCATGTTCTGGCAGTGTACGTTGCATTTCAGTATTAACTGAGTGAAGCATGGATGATTTAACTAAGCAGTTTTTTCAGATTTTTAATTAATTTGAGCTTGAATCTAAAACATCAGCTGGTAGGTGCATATGAATAAAAAGTGAATGTAATGGTCAAATGAAGAAAACTGGTGTAAAACTATCTGTCTCCGTGTTTTCACAGTGTCTGTTACCATGGTATCTAAACAATTATGGCATAACAACACCTGCAGCTGGGGCTGGCTTTGAGAATTCTTTTAAATTCTTTAATAAAAAACATCTGGATTTTAAATTAACAGGCTTTCGAGCCATTTTTTTTAACATGCACCTACTTTTTTTCTTGTGTTCAGCAGATTTTTACATAGACCTGACAGGATTTTGTAGTCAACAAAATGAGAAGAACCTAAAATGTAGTCAATTTTCATTCTGGGGTCATTGCCACTACTGCACGGACTGCATGAAATATATGCTCATCAGGTTGTTGAAAGTACCGATTACAAGTAAGCCAATACAATATCGCACTTGTCTTAATTGCCTGAAGTACTTATTAGTATCATGTTCACTGCTAATGAACTGAAGTGTCAAGTTATATTAGCAGCTTTATCACCGATACTGAGATAAACTGGCAAAATTTGTTCGTGGTGGCAGTTTGATTACCTTTCATTTTTCACCACCATGCAGATCTCTGTCCAGTTGACTGGGGTAGTTAACAGCTCATCAGCTACTTCTGTGTTTTCTTTTCTACTAACTGTTTGTATATGTAAGTAATACACTGTTTTTCTATAAAACATTAGATATGGAACAGTACAGTACACTTTTTTTGCTTTGGAAATTATTGGCATTTAGTAAGCACTTGACACAGATTAGGTTGATTGAGATTACTTTGACCTTTTTATTTTCAGGACATCTCAGTTTTTTAAAGGAATAGTGACTGTTAACTATAAACTCATAAAAAGAGATAATGATCAATAGAGATGGACTAAGGTCCTTAGGACCTTCAGAAATGTTGCAGTTCCTAAGGTTACATGGCTCTCTTCATCTCAGCTTCCACTGAAAAAAAACAGTCACGGTTTTAGGCCTTTTTTGGAAGGAAGGTTTAAAAAATATAGTTTAGTCATATCAGATCCTGTCTGAATCAGCAAACGGCTTGAAATGATGGCCAAAAAAGGGCTGCTAGACAATGCCTCAGTCAGTCAAACAGACAAGATAACAGGGCAGAGCTAGACAGCATACACTGCAGTATTTCATAGGAATCAGACAGCCGTAATCTGTTATGGATAACAAAGTGGTGATTGAGCTTAGATGTCCATTCCTTTTCTCCCACACTCCAGACAGATTTCACTCAGTCCCAAGAGACCATCACAAGAGTAAGCTCTTGGCTGGGAAGATGCTGAAAAAGGAATAGTCGAGCCAAGGTTGCAAGACCAGGAACTGATAGCCTGGATGTAAAAATGAGCAGGAGGGTTATATCGCCCTAGCTCAATTCTAGCTGCTGCAAATTAAGAGAACTTCAACAGTCAAGCTTCAGTGACTGAAGCAATACCATCTGGATAGGGACTGACTACCAAACACCAGTGCCAGCTCACACCTCTTTCGTAAATGTTTGAGGTTGTATTGTGCAACTCATCAAAGAGTTCTACTAGAAACATTCACTCTCCTGGACCCATAGAAACTGCTGAGCCCAAGGATCTTAGTGCTGGATGTTGTGAGTTGGTTTGTCTTCAGTCCTCTTTCTTGTGGAAGACAGTTAAGAGGTTTCTTGTCAGAAATTACAGAGGAGTTGCTTTTCCTTGTGAAATGCCATATACATTGTGCTTGGAGGAATACTGCCATTAAATATTTTCATGTCAATATGTTGGAAAAGAAAACCTGTAATTCTCAGCCTGTGAAGGAGCAACAGTTGAGTTTTTCGTGAAAAAGCTCACTGGAAAGAGAATGTCTGATAAGAAAACTGAGTCTTTTCAATTAACTACAGGCACTTAAGGAAGTACCATGGATAACCCCGAAAGGTACTTACCAGCTGCTTTGGACAGAATGACATGGTTCTGCCTCTACTAGTAAATGTCTCTCCATAATTTATAGAAGGTGACTGGTTGGTAAGCCTAGCCAAAATCCCACCTTGGGCTGCTGTAGAAATCCTTTTAGTGTAATAATGAACACTGAACTATCCAACATAAAAAAGTAGTATTACAGTCTCTTTTTGAAAACAATCCTGAGTAATTGTTAAAACACTGTCCCTACATAGAGATTAAACAAACAGTCCAACAAAGATCTAAAACATCTTGATCCAGAAAGACTACATTGATCAGGCTGGTGAAACTTGAAGAAGATGTTACATCTCTTGTCATCTTACGCAGCATCTCCTCCTGCATCTAAGACTTCCTATACTGTCCCCAGCACTCCATCAAGAGAAACCTTGCATTCCTGCTCATTGCACTCTTACTGCCCTCCTCCAGCCTGTGCTCACCAAATGGGCATGTTTATTGCAGATCAGAGCAGACTTCCTTCATAAACCACACAACATAATCCTGATTTATTAGGATCAAGCTACTTGTGACAGATGTTATCTGCTCACATGTCAAAACTCCACACCATGGAAGCCTTTAAGACTAGTACCCTAAGTACATACAACATGGAGACTAACCTTCAGAAATCCAAATTAGCCTACTTGTTTTCATTCTCACACATAACTTCACCTTTTATATCTGGTGCTGAAGGCACAGCTGCATCCCACAAAGGATCTAGCAATATCACAAACTTTTAATGAGTCACCTTGAAGAAGATATTTTAAATGTCTATTCCGTCATGCTTACGTTTATACCTGTACCTAAGACTATATAAATGACACTATGTAAATTATCATCTAGAGTCTGCCACTGAAATCCACTACAAATACAGTATGTATACCTCTGCCTAGAGGATATTTTCTAAATGTTATCACTATAGCTGCACTCTTATGGACCAATGCATACTTAAACAGACCCATCATAATAGCTGAATGTCAAATGTAAGAACTGCCAATACATCCTCTCAACTGTTACAATACCTTGTCCTCCATTACAAGACCATTACAAGAGCTGGAGCTTACACATCCCATAGGTAATATACTTTAGCAAGTACATGTCCACAAGGAAATTACATGTGTGAAATCAAACAACTACTAAAAACCAGAATGAGTGAATAGCTGGTGAAAAACAGACAGACTCAAAGACCTCAGAAAGAATATTCCTCACGAAACATGCATTTAATTTTTGTCTTTTCAGTTCTTGTCCTCAAGGGAAACCTGTGAAATACTTTCAAAATAAGTACCTGGGAACTAAGATTCATAACACTACTGAATACCAGAAATCATGAATTGGATAGAGATATACTAGTATAGCACATTATACCTTCCCTAACCCATGCCCATTAATTCCCACAAGTACAATTTATGATAAATTGCCCAGCTCTTTTTCCCACAGGAGATAGATATCTTATCATCTCTTCTTTTGCAGGTGTCATTTCTCTTTCCTGAGGTACCAGCTGCCTTTTCTCTCAAATGATCCAACTGATTAACAAATTCAAAGTGGTTGTTCTCAGCTTATATTTAACTCTGAATCTGTGCTTCTCTTTCAAGCCTGAAGAAGATCTTGTACACTTGAAAGCTTGTCTGTTTTGCCTATATCAATAATTTAAAAAAACTAATACACCAAAAACCCCATTTCTCTCTCCTTCAAATCTTGCCTAGCTTAGGAAACATAACTACAGAGTCAGTTATATAAGGTAAATTCTACATGATAAAAGAATGGAGATTTTTATTGTGCTTGGATACAGAATGAGAAAGAAAATAATAGTTTTATCCTTTGAAGTAGAGACATCTAAAATCATATCTTACCTGACTATTTGAAACAGGGTGCGAAGATAGTTATAAAGTTGATATTTATGCTACTCTCTAAAAGGTTAAAGGAGATAAAATTCTCTGATAAATGCTTCTGTTGTCTTACATGGATTTTATGAACCATCAGGGCCCATATTTCAATGATGCAATTTAGCATTCACAAACCTTTTAAATGCTCAAATGTATGCAAAAAGTATTGTGCAAACATTATACAATGTTAATCAGTCAGACCATTAAAACAGTTTTTATCCATCAGAAAATAGATTCCTTCCCTTTGCAAATATTTCTGGACATGAAAACAATTTGTTAAATTGGATAAAGCAATCTGTGGCCTATGCTTTTAAATAGATTGAAAATACACATTGTTTTTCCACTGTTTGCACTTGTTTGGTTTTGATTGAACTTACTTTCTTCGCTGTGGTTTGCTTAGTGACTGACCAAAGCTCCAACATGGTCAACTTGATGTTGGTGTAATAGATTGGCTAAACTGTATTTTGATTCTCAGTGAATTTGCTGCCTGGCAGATGTGTGAACAACATGTGCCTGAAGCAGCTGTGGATACAAAGGTAGGTTTATCAGCTAATTACAGTTTACATGGGGGATACTGGTGTTGGCCTTGGTGGTAGCATTAGTTCTAGGATTCGGGATTTAAGGCCTAGCAGAGAAGTGTTTTCTTGCCTCTGGGGAGTAGGAAAAATTGTGAATATCGAGGCTCTGTAGTGGAAACACCCCAAGTTGTGCCTTTATAAAAATTCCTGCCTTTTCCTTTCTGCATTTCACTCTGTAGAGCTATTTGTTTGAATGATTTGTTGATGCTCACAGAACAGGCCAGGGTATAATGCTGTCTAATGTCATCTATTTTCTGCATTTCAAAACACACTCTCATAAACGTTTTGGGGAGTAAATATAACACTAAACCACAGCAGTAGCAGCTTAAATCACTTGTACACAACATGGTCTATTCTTTCTTAATGCAGTTGCACTTGCTGTGAGGGAATTAGGTTGAATTTGCAACAGAGAGAGTATGCCACATAGGAGAATTGGAACTGAAATACTTTTACAAAAGCAACCTAAAGATAAGTGTTTGCCATTTACTCCTTCCCATCTCCTGCATCAACTACTCTTCTGGAGAAAAAAATAACATTAATTCACACAGTAATGGCTGTTGTTAGTTGGCACATCCAAGTTCAGAACATCAAAAAGATGAGCAACGTATAAATCCTCCTGCCCTTAAATATGGTAAAACTTAAAACATCCCTGATCTGTGCACTGCACCAGCTGATGGCTGGGATGAATCAGAGCAACCATATGGCAGGGAGAGAGCTGAATGAAGAAACAGGAGGCTTAGTTTCTAAGCTTAAGAAGGGATGTCAAATAGCCACTAAATTAAATAAATAAGTAGATAAATAAATAATGGAAACTGCCTGAGTTCAAATGATGAAGAATGTTTTGAGTTGGCTACATACACAAGCACCAGATACAAACACACCCAATGTTTTTTTAATGATGTACTCATCTGCTCTTTTGAGCAGCCGGTCGAACACTTTGGATATATAAATATCCTGCTCTTGTGATGCATTCTGTGTCTTGTGCTTATGATTACAACAACAATAACATGTGCTGGTTTGTTGTGGTAGGGTCACCTCGGGTGCAGTGGTAAATCAAGTGGATTTTGTGGACCATTAGGGATTCTTGTACTTAGGGAGGAATCAAGGATCTTATTTCACTGAAAAACTAGAGTAGAATGACTCTTAATTCAGATACAGCCTTTGTTGTTTTGAGATGGCAGTGTTCCTTTCAGAGTGCTTCTCTGATGCAGCAATATCTGGGCTGCTCTCTGGTTCATATATTTAGTAGAAACGGTAGGGAAAACCTTTAATATTTTTTGGCAGAGAAGATACTGACATTTCCATCTTGTAAGAGTAAGCAGGAAGAAGAGACTAGTCTCTAACTCTTTTTATGGTCTAAAGCTGCCTGACATGATTTTTAAAAAGTCCTGTCCATTTAAACATCCATTTAAAGAAAACAACCATTTACCAACATTCATTTAAAGAAATTTCACTGGAGTTATTTATAATCTCATGAGGATCTATAGTCCTTCCTATTAACTATGTCATTTTATGGAAACAGCATAGAAAAAAGCCTCTTCCTTGCAATTTCACCAAGTCCTTTTGATATACCTTGTACAACACTGAATCCCATTGATGTTGCTGAAAGGGAGTGGGATGACACAAATTCTGCATATTTCCACTACCAAGGAATGTGTTTCCTGATCCTGCATAGCATCTCTAAAACAGATCCTCTCCCTCCTAGTCATATACAAGTCATGACAAGGAACAACATGCTTCCCATTTTCTCCCTGAAGCTAAGAAGAATACCTTGAGTAACCACTCAAAAATATTTCCAGACATCCATAACTTTGTTATATCACATCACAACTTCTTTTCTCAAAAACAAATTCCTAGGTTTTTATCAAGGTTATTATGTGGGCCAAGACTTCTGTATTAGAAGAAATATACTCAAAAGAAAATCAAGATTTTGAAAATGTTTTAATTCTTCAAATGTCCCCCATTGATGCAGGGTCATGTATACCATGGACCTCTGGAACTGCAGGATGCAATATGTTGTATTGGATTTGGGGTTTTCATGACATTTCAAGGAGCTCCTGTGAGCTCCAAAGTCTCATCTACTCATTCCTTCACAACATAGGCTTGGCATTTGCTACCATGAAGAGGTCAAATTAAGTCAGTAGCTGTGTGAGGAAGACTAGCTGACAGCAACAGTTGCCAAATCAACTCCTCTTGTTCTTGGTCCCTTCCCCTCACTGAACAAACCTATACAAATAAGAGGCAGAATGGTTTGTGCTTCTTTCAGAGAGCCATTGAACATGAAATGAACTGTTAATGCCATGCAAAAGTCATAGCCAGCCCAAATGTTATCAGGGGATAATGGTGTTTTTGTAGTCAGCAATGGGCCCGTGCTGTATTTGCTGACTGTGAGCCCCACAGAATAAGGCATAGTAAGCTTATAGCACTATCCATGGCTTGCAAACAGGGGAATGAACCTATGACCCCATCTCTCTTCATTGCTACAGAAAAGCCACATTTCTCATGCAAATGTGACTCTTTTGTTTCCTGGTGTTAGCATTGATGATGTCATATATTCAACAATCTCCTCTGTGCCAGAGTGTGTAAAGCACTCATGAATGAAGGACCTGCAGTGGTTTGAAAAGAAAGTCACAACAGTCGTCAGAATTGGAGTCCAGCATTACTAAATACCATGTGCCTTGCTCTCAGTACCCTCTTGGCAGAAATGGCGAATGCATCTTTGTGTTTTTGTTAGAATGTGTGAAGGTAGAAAAACAGCCACCCCAAAAGCCTTGGGAGCTCTAAAAAAATGTGGTTTTTTTCTTTTTATTTTTGAAAAATACTCTAATTTATTTTTCATTTTTGTGTGATTCAAGATCAACTAAATTTTCTCACCTAAGATATAATGTACTGTTTGTCAATATCATTTAAAGTCATGTGGCTACACAGGAGAGCTGTATTGGAAGTGTTTCTTTTGGCACCCAGCTGTACTTTTTGATTTATTGTAGTAGGATTTCTTGCCAGTTACCACAGTATGTAAGACCACATCCAAAAAAATCACAAGAACCTGGAAAGCAAAACCTATGGTGTTTAGTTAGATAATCCTCTCTCTTTTAAAGGAAAAATTCATCCAGGAAACTTAAAAAAATATTTTGGGAAGTAATTTAGTTTTAAATTGAAGTTGAGTGGTTAATTATTCATTGATTACAAACCTACTGTAGTAGATTAACTTTGTGGTGTTGCACTGCAAGAGGGAATACGAATCTGAAAGTCAATTGAGAAGGAAAAACAGTAACATTTCTATAATGCAACAGGGGGTTTTACAAAGCATTTTCTCATTCTATACACCAGGATTCAGCCAGAATTAGCATGTTCTAAAAATAATAAGAAAATCCCTTAATTATTTATATCTTCTTACTTGATTATTCATTAGAAGGTTTTTGTTGTCACTGTAAAGACAAAACTCAAGAATTTACTGCTACCAAACCTATTCCGGTATTCCAGTTTGCTATAGGAAAAACAGACCAAAGTGTGCACAGGCTGTAGGGGAACATCTTTTTCTGCATGCAGGGGACAGTATGGAAATCAGAGGGTAGTCAAAGGTGCAATAAATAGTATTTATGAACCAATACGTGTACATCAGTTGTATTTGTTCAGGCTTCAAACCCTCAAGGATTTAGTCCGAGGGACATCCTGGAGTACATAAAGTCTTTCTTTTAGTATCACTGCCTATGTTGTCACTGGATGCTGAATTTAAATGTTTAGGTGTCAGTTGCAGAAATGCAAGAACATAGCAGTGTACAGCTAGGTAACAAAAAATTTTATTATTTTTTTTTCTGAAAATAGTGCCTGCTGTCAACTTACACTCCTTAAAGGTAGGTCAGTTCCTCAGCTGGCATAAAGCAGTGCAGCTTTACTGAAGTAAATGAGTCCATCAATGTATACAGGGTAAACTTTTAGCCCTCAAGGCAGATTCAGGACAGTAGAGAATACAGCAACTGAAATTCCTGTGCCAGAAAATAACAATCACCATGGTAAGAAAGGAAGAAAGCCAGGATTTTGGAGAGCTGATTTAGGACTAAATCAAAGGACAACTATAGTAGATGGAAAATGAAGGTGGATTTGTTCGAATAGTGCACCTATCGTCTCATAACTAAATCTGATCCAGAAATCAAGTACTTCTCTGTGTACATTCCATTCCACAAGGATTCACATGAGGTTGTCTACCAGGAAACCCTTGCTGCATGAGTAGATTAGATGCCCGTGAATTGTGCACATTCCTACAAAGCGCAGAAGGTGCAGGTGAATATTAAACTAAAAGTCTGTCTCTTGGAGTTCAGCACCATCTCTTTTACTGCCCAACACAGCTGCATGGCCATCAAGGAAGTCTACTTTTCAGAAAGCCTGTGGTCTGTGTGAAAGGACATTTTCTACTTTTTTTTTTTTTTTTGGCTTTATGCCTATGAAAATCCTTTGGCCAGAAAAAGAGAGCAAAACCAGGTGTGATCTTCTCTCCTGATGATTTGGGCAGTCACCCTGGATAGTTAATGTTAAGTGATGTACAGCAGCTGGGGAACAGGCATAGGCTTTATAAGTAATGATGTTCTCTTTTTTACATTTAACAGTCACCAGATAAAACTGTGAAAGTTAAAGTTTAAGAGCCTCTGAAGTACACTACCATGCATGTTTTAATCTAATGATCCATTCAGCTAGTGGAGCAGTTTGTAAAAAGAAATGTTTTATCTGTTGGTTACTAGAAAGGATTCAGTTAGATTTCAGAAAATATTAATGAATTAATTCTCTTTTAAAATCTTACTTAATATTCACTTTTCAGGCAGTGGCACTTTCACTTGAGTGGATGCTTCATGTGAACTCCAGACTTACTTTGGATTGTGTTATTCAATTAATTGCATTTATTCGTTCACTCCTGTGGGCCCACTCGGAGAATAGGGTCTTAATGGAGGACAAGCAACAATTTGAGCTCTAGACCCTATTTAAGTTCACCTAGTGGTTGAAAATAAACTTTTTTAATTAAAAAAACCCTACTATAACATTAATTTAATCTTAGTTTTCTCTCCAATCTAACTTGCAATTTTTCATAATTTCTGACTATCAGTCTCCAATACATTTATGGCAGAAAACAATAGAAGACATCCTTGCAAATACTAAATATTCATCTGGAATATTCTGTCACATTTACCCAGATCTTATCATTAATAACAAAAAAAAATAATAATGTCATCTTTGAACTTAAATTTCTGATAAAGATAACATATTATGGAGCTGATGACGCACTATGATAAGGTATTTCCCACTGCAAGGAATTAATTCAAATAATTCAGGTGTTTTCTGACCAACTGGATTATGCCTGTGATTTATTGTGATTGTGATTTATTAATGTCAGAAATCTCCTATTAGCATATTCAATGTTAAATGAAAGGCTAAGTGATAACAGCAGCTCAGAGACCAGAGGCTGAAAACCAGAGGCGCTGAAGGAAAGGTTGTCAGCAGGACCTCTTAAATCCTAAAATTCGAGGGCTGAATGCTGCAAAGACCCCTGTCTGTAGGGCCAGACCTGCATTTACACTTCATATTTTTAAGAAAAGTATTGTAGTAAGAGGTAGATGTTCATCAAAACTGTTGCTTATAGTTGCTCATTCTGCCTCTTTCCTACAGTCAGAAAGAGGTGTATACACAGTGTATGTGCAGCATGCATACAGTTACAAGAACAGAGCCATGTGTGTTCACTGCGTTATCAGGGCTGTTGTGTGGAGCAAACTAGGATCTCAGGAGGGTCCAGTATCAAAATAAGCTAACAGCATTTGCTCTTTGCCATATAGTTCACTAGAGTCTATTTTTTGTAATATTTGTGTTGCATTTTTTCTTGTATTGTATTTAATTATTTCAAAACTACGTATATTTTTATATATCCTCTGTTTTCTTAAGCTGTAGTGTAAAGGAAACAAAGTGATAGAACATTAAAGCAATAAATGACACGTAATAGCTCCCAGAGAATACAGGCAGTGTTTTTTACAAGAAGGAAAGGAGAGACAGAGACATAAAACAGAAGACAAAAGAAAGATTTTTATGATGGGTTTTAAAAGAAGAATCATAAAAGTGATGACAGGAGCAAAAAAAGCCCCAAAGAGATGAACCTGAAAGAGAAAACGATATTTAGGAAAAAGGGAGCCATATTTATGGCAAAAGAGAAGAAAATATGCCAAGGTCATATGAAAAGGATGAACTAAGAAAGACAAAGAGAAGGGAAGAGTTTGAGCACAGCAATTTCTGTCAGGCTGGGGACAGATAGGCCAAGAAAAAGGAAGAAATGGAAGAATAAAACAAATAAATGCAGTAACTAGAGTAGCACAGATGCACATTCAGAAAAATACATGTGCACAGTTGTTGTATCCTCACTGAAATAATCTGACTTGCAGAAAGTTTAGAAAGGATAGTAATAAACTGTGAATGTGTTTCTGAGCAATCTTGATCTCTGGCAAGAATGTACGGCTACTGCTTTTGTTTGGAATTTTTGTCTGGTTAAGTCCTTATACAATAATAATAAAAATAATAATAATAATAATAATAATAATAATAATAGTAATAATAATATTCTGTGTATGAACATAGAAGACTGAAAATCCTGATATAGAAATGGAAGTTTGCTGTTGTTTATCAGTTGCTCCAGTAAATCAGAATAAGCAAATATTTAATGTAGCACTGCAGGTTATAATCAGTATAAACAAGGCTGTTACTTAAATCACTATGTACTTCCAGAGTACAGGAAGCAGATTCCAAAACTGCATGGATACACTGCCATAGATTTGGAGCTTATGATCGCAGCATAATGACGTCATTTCCAGACTACTCCTTATATTACAATACAAAGAACAAGCTTTTCCCATTTCTTTGAGAGTACAATTTATGCCAAACCCCCAAGTAACTTTGGACAATTGCCTTTAAATACTCTCTAGTGTAGTGCCTATCATGATGTTGATTTTACATCTGTTGGAATAATAACACAAAGAACTCATAATAGGCTTTCTAAGTGAAATGATAGCTTCAGCCATCTGGAAATAGTTATAAGGTTTCTATTTGCACTTCTGATTTTCCTAGAGTATTCCTATCAAAATTCAGTGCAAAACTTGAAAATACATGCATAATGTGTACATTTGCTTCTCTGTTAAGTGTGACGTACAGGAACTTCTACGTGCCTCTTTTTTTTTCAAGGGAAAAACTGTTGAGTGCTTTTTCAGTCAATGGCATCCTAAGTAGCCTGTGCTAGTGTGCAGCACAACCCTTTAGCATTTCATATGAAAATTTGCATCCAACTCTCTGGGTGCTGACTCATACCCTGCAGTATCTCTCAGTAGCCACTGCTTCTACCTGAACAACTCCCCAAGCTTGCTACAGCACTTCATCTTCAGACACTGAGTTCCCATTTATACAATGTATAATGATTACTTGTGTTTTGACAAGATCATTTCACTTTGGACTAAAACCTGGCCATCTCTATGGGCCCTAAATTATTATTTACTGTCTCCTTTGAGCAGTACTGTTCTTTCCTCCTCCAGAGCTATTGGTGAGATTGCTGTCTGCTCATGAACAGTTTAAGGCCCAGTGTAGTCAGGGCACTCCTCCAGAAAGTGAAATATACAGGGTGTTTCAAAAAGATGGACCCAAATTGAAATCACTGTATCTCTGCAACCACGAACCACCCATGAATGAAACTCTTACCACTTGAAAGGGTGGGACATAAAGGGACATAAAGCATCCATTAGATGCCTCTCCCAGGGCAGAAGCAGCCCCTAGTCTCAGTCATTTGCAAGACGGTGACTCTGCAACACAAGGTTTTTTGTTTGAAATTGGGGGCATCATTTTGAAACACCCTGTGTTGTCTGAGAGGGCCTGATTCAGTCTAGAGCCTTAGACTTTAGACAAGAACAGGAACCAGTAGTCATCAGCGTCCTGGGTAGAGGAGTGATTATATTAATATCAAACAGAAAAATCTGTGGTTGAGAAGTTTTCAAAAGAAAGAAAAATTAATTGACACTTCTGTTTACAGCATCTGGACTCATTGCTGCTCAATTTAGTGGCAAAGTTTACGCTGATGTTTTACATACTGGCCAGTGTTGAGACAGTATCTGCTTCAATATTCAGCTGAACTTTTGGTTAATTCAACCATACTTATTTCAAGCCAGGATTAGGCTCTAAGGGATGGGTAGGCCATGACAACCTAGCCTCTCAGACATGCAATCCATATGCTTCTGTCCTCAGCACAGTCGTTTGTTCCCCTCTGAACACACCTGCCTGGAAGTTAGAAGTGGATTGCTTTTGTAGGCTACATTGTACAGTATTGAATCTGAATTTCCTGTATCCATTTCCATTTGAATCATCAATCCTAACAATGAAGTTACCCAAAGGACCTAAGGGAATAGGCCAGGGTGAAATACAAAGCCTCACTGAGAAGGAGCTATCAATTAGCAGCCGCACATTTACTATTCAGGTTGCATTAGAAAGTAATTAAATTTAAGCGGTTCTTCATTCAAAGCTGCAGGGACAAGTAAATAAACTTAACAGAAGCCACAGCTATTAAATGAAGACACATGACACAGGCAGTCAACAGCAGTAAAAGACCTCAAGAAAAGAAACTCTTTCAGATTAGGCTTGGGGAGGGGACATAGCAGTGGACTCTGCCCACAGAAACTATGCTCTAGACTTGTGAGATACTTGCTCATGGCATCATAAAGTTGAGTTTTGTTCTTAGCAAAGTGCTGGGGTTATAAAACCACAGTGTAACTTCTGCAAGCTGAAGTTACATAGTTACATGCAACAGGAAGAATTTTTCAAGGCGTTACAAGTAAACTGTTAGTTTACATGTTCCGATGAATTAAACTGAACTCCTTAAAACACATGTGAAGTTTAATGGTGTGGGCATGCATGATCAGACCAGCCGCGCAAGATAATTTCTCTTTGCTGATGCCAGTGGAAAACAGGGAAATAAATCATGGTGTCTTTAACAAAATTGTTTCTTTTCATCTGGATCAAAGGTATTCAAGTGCTTTTGTTGAAATCACATTTGTATTGGATGATATTCCAAAAGGACAAGTTAAAATTTCATTAGTGCCAAGAGTATGTACTTCCAAGTCTTAACGTGTTTGAGTTTTTCATGTTTAACACTGATTTTGCTGGGTTTGAAGATGTTTGTTCGTTGTTCATGATAGCTAAGCAGCATCATGTGTTGCTATACTTATTCTAGAGCCTGTAAAGCAAGTTAGAGCTCTAACAGTTACTGGCTCAAATCAAAATGTTTCATGTCCTTAATGGGGCAATTATTTTACACTTACCTCTTGCAGTGGAAAGCTAGTACAAGCAGTATAGTTTGTGCATTAAGAATTCTTGGGTACAGAATTCTTGGGTAAGTCTCTTTCACCACAGACATATCTGAGACATCTTGTGGGCTTTAGTTCCATACTGCTCTGGTCAGTAACCTCTGCCAACGCTGTTTGGTACTTTGACTTCCTTCATGAGATACGGATTTTTAAAACTCTTCAATGGGATCCATCCCAGCTAACTTTACCCATCTTTATATTAGACATACAATCTAAGTTGTCCTTTTGGGCCACTGTATTTTCAAGGAAGTTTGGTAGGTGTCTCTCTTCAGAGATTAATTTATATATTTCCTTAGGACTAACTGCAGATTAATCCTTTCTGTTTCAGGCTAGATAACTTATTTTTGAGCTGGCAAAGCCTGAGCCAGAGGAAACACTCCCTTGTTGTCCTTTGTGTACTGTGGTGGAAGAAGCTGAAGGTGTTTCTCGTTCTTCCTGATGTCTTTCCCTTCTTCAGAATACAGCCCCTGCCAAGAAGGCAAATCTCTGGGAAAATTGCCTGTATTCACACTTAGGTTTCACTTCAGCTTCTGGTACGATGGCAGGCTCATATATTCATTTCATCAAAACATATTTTTAAATTGTTTTGTTTTGATTTTCTGTTTATAAAACTTTACAATAGTCTTTATGGTCACACAAGTGATCATATTACCTGGTAGCTGAGCTCTCAGCTGTCTATCAACAACTCAGGAAGGGACAGGGTGCATTTCAAAGGTGCTGTGCAGTGATTTGGTAGGATTAATTGTCGAACTGTAATCGTGTTGCTGACATTATCAGAATTGATGTGCATAATTTAGAAAATACCCACTTCATGCATCAGAATCCTGACACCATTGTTTCTGGATAGCTGGGATAACATTGCAGGATCCTTATGCAACATATATAAATCTGTGACAACGTTTGGTCATGGATCTTGTGTTCTCTTGAGTATTATTATATATACAAAATTATATTGTGCTATTTATTCTACCTTTCTGCTGTTACCAAACTTTTAATTATACTGAAAATATTTATTGTAGGACTTTTAAGTGTGGAATTTGCATATACTTTGGAAAATTGCCTTTTCTTTATTATTTCCAGATTTACGTTCAGTTCAGTTTTCCTCTATCTAAATTTTTTAATGTGGACTTCTGTCCCTCTACAATACATTTCATCTCTGTGCAACCTGGTTTCAGGCTTATTTTCAGCCTCCATCCATTTCCTACAAAAGCAACAACCTTTGCTTTTTTCAATATTTGTTTTTAGCTCTGTCTCAGGACTGGATGCCACTACGCTTGTGCTCAAAATGAGAAGCAAGCAATCTTTCATGCTCCTTATTCTAGTCCAGTCTTGGCTGAATTTTTAAGGCTCTTTATGCTCTCTCTTTTGTTTTGATTCTGTGAAATTTGTGATTTGGTAATCTATTCTACTGAGCACTGAGATTTCTCTCCAACATGTTGAGGCTGATCTGTCTCTGTTCTACATCTGCCTCTGCTCTTTTTTCTAAGCTTCAGTCAAGAACATCTAATAATCATTTCTATATGACTCCTTAGAAATCCTCTAGAAACTAACATTAAATTCTGAGTGCTACAAACTCTCCCAATGTAAGAACATTGCTTGTGTGACTCAAAAGTCCCAGAACTTTTATAAAGGCTTGAAATATTGCTTCTTTTTGTTTTCATGTACAAAATTTATCTTTCAAAGCTGAAATTCTTTCTTATAATGCAGGAAATTTTGGAATCCATATCTGATAAAATGAATTAATCTTTTTTACCTAAGCTGGGCTGTTAAACAAATCTAGTGACACTGCCCTGATCATGCTAAATTTAACAAGTCTTCATTGTTAATCCTTTTCTCTCAAATGTTAACTAATTTAGTACTCAAGCAGCTACTGGATTTCTGTGTCTGTGCTGGAGCCTCTCTTCATTACCTTCTCCCCAGTGGCTCTCATAATTAAGCAATGGCTTTTTGTAGTGAACTTTATATTTCAACACACAATAAAAATGAGTCTTCATCAGAATAACAGATTCAATAATATTAAAAAAAAGGAAAAACATTGTAAAGGATTAAGAATGTGTCTCTGTCTCCTAATTAACATTGGTACTGTGCATTGTGGGAATAAATTTTCTGGCAAAAAGAAAGAGCAAGATATTGTGGGAGGTTTCCGGCCTATATTTGTAACTTAATAACACATCACATAGGCTTTGACCTTTATCTGTCTACATAAATTTGGGTTAAAACCTCTAGGTGGTTCACTGTAGCTTTCCAGAGCCCCCCTGTGGACCAGCGCTCAATACTGAGCATGTCCACCTGCCACACAGAATCACAAACAACAAAATCAGGGAAACCATGAACCTAAAGCAACATGAAAATCAAAGAAAATCCTTCTTCACTGTCATTTGACAGAGACTCAATTACCAGAAGATACTGTTATCTTTTGGCTGAACCCTGCTGCTATCATCAATATCCATAGGGAAAAAAAAGTGTGAAAAATCCCCAAAGCACCCAATGTTAAGCCTGACCATTTAAAACAACACTCTTAAAAAGCTGATGTCAATTACAGCCTTAACATTACACCCATAACTCTGCACATGCTTCCATATTAAACAGAAATCAGAGGCACCATTAAAGCTCAGGAAGAAATATCAAATTCCCTGTGGTTTTTTTATAACTTTTTTTAGGATTCAAACAATTGCTTCTTTTTATCTTAAATCCTCCAGGTCTGTGATGCCTTAAAATGCTTAATGTATTTGACATGACACATTATTCTGTGTCACTCTCTGTTACACAGACTGCTTCTTCAACTTGTATGACACAGTGTCACAGGGGGAGAGACATCAAGAGGGAATATGAGAAAGGAAATACGCATTTGAATTTCACCAAGGTAGCCAGGATGTGAAGCAAGGACGGGTACATTGTATTACATTGTATGTGTGATAGTCTGCAAAGTGAAGTCCTTACACTAGACAGGAAAAAGAACAATTTGGGGGTGGTTGTTCCACAGTCAAGACATCTGGTTTTTAACTATATGGGACTAGAATGTCTAAAATTATAATTCTCCACAGTGTGGGCCAAATTTTTTAAGGGTACTTAATGCAAACTAGTGGAATTCTAGCCAAATTCTCCCTGAAAATGCTGATACTGTATCTAGAGGCTTAAATACATTCTGAGCGCCTTTGAAAATTTAGCCTCTTTTTTTCTTCTTTTCTTTTTTTTTCTTCTTTAAATCAAAAACATTCATACATACAAGGGCAAGGCAAGTAGACCAGGCGACGAGGGTGCCTTGTAATGAAGTATAAATCAGATGTCCAGTGCACCTGGATGGGCTGTGATATATCTTTCATGAAACCACTGGCAACAGGGTGGCAGATAAGAAGCATGAAACAGGAAATCATCAGCGGTTTTTGTTCTGTGATTTGCTCCAGCAATACCAAGACAGTATTTGCTGCATTCCCACAAGGCACAAATAATGTAGCAGTTCAGGAAGCCTGACATTATTTCACAAAAACCTGACGACATTCACCGAATTTCCCAGTGCTGTGATAATGTAGCTTCAGCCAGCTGCTCAATTTACTTCCTGAAAATCCCTTTCAAAGTATAGGAGAAAAAAACCCACCGTGGGCAGTGTCCAAACCTGATGAATGTCTTCCATTTTTCACCCTTTAGTGTATCCATCTGGACTTTGGAGGTGAGACTGAAGAAACTATGGCTTGTCCAACCTTTAGTATTCCCTTACCAAGCACTCATAGAGACCTACAGTGCCTCTATGCTTACCAGAGCTCCCAGTGGCAGATATTGACCCAAGTAGCAGCCACTGGAGGAAGGGTAACGTTGCCCCTATTAGACAAAGCATTTGGATAAGCCTTGCCATATGAAACAGCAGTATACTCCATATCCATTGTCAAGGATTTTTTGGAAACTTATGAAGAAATCAGCCAGGAATTTATGGTCTAGGTGCTTCTAGCCTCACATTTTGAGCTTGGGTATTCACTGGCACTAGGAGCATAGACTATGCACTACAATCGAGTAAGTTAAGCTTGAGAGCTGTATGTGATTGAAATTAACAGAAACATTCTTACAAGAGTCTGAATGGAGTATGGTTTATCTTTCTGGTCTCTGAGCAAATTTCTAATTCCCCTCCCTTCCCTCACCCAATTATATCTGTTTTTTCCACATTTAGTACGTTTCATTACTTGACTCAAAACCTTCAAGAATAATGGTAAACTAGAAAAAGAGTTGCTGAATTATATAAGCCAAATTTTGGTTATGGAACATTTAGTTTTCTCTAAATTAATTTTTTTTTTTCAGCTCAAATTTTTGTCCAGTTGGAAGAAGGAATGTAGGTACATGTCTGGGATTGATGGCACCCCATTGAACTGTCTGACCAGCAGAGCTCTGGTTTGACTTGGGACGTGCCAATCAAATGTTGATGGTAGTATGCTCAATAAAGCTGACCTCTCAGGATTTCCTGCAAAGGTAGTGCTCACACACAGCAAATCAAACACTTCGCAAAGTATTGGACTCAGAAATATAAAGTACACATTCCAGCCAGGAAACACTGGAAGAAAATGTGTGGCTGCTCTATCACTGCACCACACTCTAGGACCACCATCAGTCTGCAGTGTAAATGCAGCAATTCTGTTATCTTTGGCTATGCATGGGAACATCACAGTTGAGTTATAGAAAGAGAAGAGTTGTAAATTGGTTGTGCCTTTTATCAGGCATGAGTGCAGTAATACATTGGCAAAGGGCAGGAGCACTCTGTGGGTTGTTACCAACCATATATCTAAAAAGATCCCTAAATCTCTTAACAGGCCTTGGGTTATTCATTTTGCCCTAAAAGTTTGGGGCAACCATGTGAATAGCACATACTCAATACATGCAATTTTGTTAGCTTTTTTACTGGTATAGCAAACTAGTACCAAGCTTTTTAAAAAGAAAGATTTATTAACTTTTATGACTAGTAGTTCAGATTTAAAGTAAAATTGTTACAATAATAATGATATTTTGTCAAGTTGACTCTTCAATCTGGGATAGAAAAAGTCATTCTGGTTTGAAATTAAGCATGCAAAATTCTCGTGCAAAATAAAAACAATTAAAAGCAAAATAAATGGACTATTTTTGCATGATACAGCTAAGGTCAGAATAAACGTGCCAGTTTCAGGTATCATTTTGAAAAACAGAAAATAATTTGTCAAGGGAGTGGCTCGTCATATTGTTTTATTTGGCTTTACAGTTAGCTTTGAATTTTTAATATTAAAATATAAAGAGTTACTTCCAAAAGAGCTCAGTAATGTCATACAGATCACTTTGTAGGTCGACTGCCACCAAAATGTATAGCCAAAGAGAGCTACTTCACATTGCAGGTGCTAACACTGTTTGCACAACTGTCTCCATCTGTTAAATGAAAACAACTCTGAATTAAATGGATTAGAATGTAAATTGTTTTAAATACTCATAAAAATAAAATCTTCCACACTCTTGTAACTATGCTGATTACCTAGAGGAAACCTCCTTGTCTTGTAAAGTGGGTTTTTTTTAACAACTTAATATCTCATGGCTCCCAGGTGGGACGCTTTGAGATGGATTTTGAATTAATACATTTAATTATATAATGGAGAGATGTGCAGAAGACATACTGTAGATCACATTTGCAGAGCAAGACTAGGTTGTGCTTTAAAACAACTTAAATTGTCACGTGACAATAATTTACTCTGTCTTGACAAACTTAAACACGAGGTAGGCATCATACGTACAGCTTGAGATTTTGCCCCTGAAATCATACAGGCACCTCATCCCAAGGTGATAGTACTGAAAATTTGAAGGAACTGAGGAATAGCTGATCAAAATTCAAACAAAATTTTTTATAATACCAGAATAATCCTAAATATCTTTCCTCAAATTTCACAGAAATGTCCTCATTAATTTTCAGCATGACTAGAGCAATTTTCATTCTAAAACTATCTTTCCAATAGAAATGAAAGAAAATTATTGGATAAATTTAAAATAGGAATTAATTACCATGAAAGCAGTCTATAACTGCACTGTGGAAGAAAAACTTACTGTTTCTTCAAAATACACACCAATCTCTCTGTCAACTCCCTTAACATAGAGTATATATAAATTTGTGTATTAAAAAGTATATACTTGGGTACCTAAGGGTTTGCTTCTGACAGGTGCTGAGTGCCTGCCAGAAGCATCTCAGAAGCTGTCAGGATTCTCCTCAAAATACATACTTTTCACAGACAGCAGAATAACTGTGAAAGAACATTTCTAACCTCAAATAAATACTAGTTTATGAACTTCACTTTCTGATCTGAATTGAAACAAACCAATATTGTTTATATGCAAGACATCTCTTCTCTTCTCACGTTTGCCAAGTCAATTCCCAAATCCAAAATAGTGTTGTGTGTGTGTGTATGTGTGCTTGTTTTTCTTGTTTGACTATTTTTGTAAACTGTAAAAAACAAATTTCAGATTGCACTGACAGATTATATCATACAATTTATACAGAGGAAAGTATTCAAATAGACTTTTTTTCTTCAGATTAGATATGTGCTTATTACAAAATCTTCAACTGTCTGTGTCTGAGACAAAGTAAAAAAGAAAATTCACACAGCTTAACACATTCCATTTAAATCTTAGTTCTTAATTTTATGCAGATTAGCATGTAGACACAGATAAGTATAAAAAGACATAGCATTGCTGAAGGCTACTAACATTTTTGGGTACGTGAGAAAATTAACTGACACTACGAGAACTTTATTGTGGAGCTATGCCAGGTAACTTCCTGAATACATGATTCTGAAATAAAATTTATTTTATTCCGGAATGATTATGCCCCCTGGAAATCAGAGTAACTATTCTGGAATAAAATCACTTTTATTCTGGAACTGAATATCTGCACTGGGAAGTTTTTCCAGAATAGCCACATTATATCAAGATAGCAAAACTGGAAGTTATTGTGAATAACTCTGCTGGTTAATTTCCCCCATGTAATGCAGACAAAAGGTCGAGTTACACCAGAATGTATAAGCATGTGACTGCTGTAGGGTAAAGGGGGGGGGTGTATGTCTTAAAAGGGGATGACTCCCATTTAAGACAATTCCTCCTGCTCCTCCTTCTCCAAGAACTAAAATCCCAGTTAATTAAACCCTGCAGCTAAGAAAGCTTTGATAAAAAAAATGACTGGTTCCAGAACAGGACAATAAATTATTGGAATAAATTCCATCCAAATTAGAAGGACCATCTACCATTGGCAGTACCCTGTTTACAGTCTCATACATGTGTCATCCGATCTGTTTGTCCTCGTTTCTATTCACAGTGACAGCTGTCATCACCCTTGGGAAACAAAAACCTTTTGTGTCTGTTCTTACTAAACTATGGCTGTTTCAATAGGTTTCACTGTGTGTCCTGCAAAGTGTGAAAAACCAAGGAACATCATGTGAATCTGCCTTTCTGAAACAAGCCTTGCACTTGGTGCCTTATCTAGCTAATGAGAAACAAGGGAGAGAGGAAAGACAGAACTTCCAGCATTTAAGAACAGGTACGTAGAAGTAATTAAATGGAATAAACTGAAGGTCTGTAGATAGGACACATCTCAGCCTTTATAAGGAGACAACATAGTAAGGATAAGCTTGTGGGGTTTTGTCAAGCGTCTACCTAAGGCTTTTCTTTTCCTTTCAGTCATAGGAGCTGGGTAGTTGGGTGAAGTCCAGGGTATCAACTTCATAAAAACTAATGCTGGTCCACACAGTCAGGGCTGTGGACAGAGTTTTAAAATAAGAAATATCCACTTGCACTCCAAGGGCTCACTCCATTTTGCTGTGGTGTACACCAGCTGTAGCTTAGCCCCCGTGACTCCCCAGGGATGTTAAATGGCACAGTCCCACTCTACAGAGCTCTGGTATTGCTCTGGAAGCCTCTGAAAGATTTAAGTTAGCTACACATAAAAGCAATTCAGAGAACAGGTGTGGGAGGGGAGAGGTGAGGGGGAGCTTGGTGACATCTATGTACACCACACTGGGGAAAAACCCTGCTGCAACAGGCTGCTCCTGGATCTGAGATCTAAGTGTTTTGACAGGCATGTGTAGGTGCCTTCCCTGCTCATGCTCTGACTTGGAAACTCCTCTTTCCATGCCAGGTAATCTAACCTTTGTAAACTATCTGGCCTTCCATTAAGCCCTTATTTTTTTGCCTGCAACCCACTTGTGGTATGTTAGTATTTTGTTGGCAACGAGTCTTTGTTGGCTGTCATTATTTTTAGTGTGAATTAGCACTTTGAGGAGTGAAAACTCACTTGCAAGAGATAGTGTATATCCACAAACATGATGCATGTTTTATTTTGGAAGTCACATTCTCATCTGCTCCCAGGTGTTTTTCAAGTAATTGGATTAATCCTGAAAGACCCAAGAACCCAGGACTTTCATCATGGCTGTGACCAGCTGTGTGTTTAACAAATGTCCTCTTTACACTTGTCTCACATACTCAATGTGTGCAAAATATTGGGTGTGCACACTCCTTTCTCCATTCCTCTTCCCAGAAAGACAGGCAAAAGGGTATTACCAGCAATGTTCTAGCGTAGCATTTATCAAAAATAGATGATCTGTGTTACAACTTTGTTCATTATTTCTCATATAGTTCATCAGGATGATGGTAACAGAGGGTACTACTGTGGAGAACACCCACTGTTTGGCTTCTCCATTGTTGAGAGATAATATTTGTTTAGCTTAAATAAGTTTTAATTAGAATAAATTACTTAGAGTTATAATATTGTATGATTCATGCTGTTTGTCTTGTTTTACTTACTTAGCATGAGTAGCTAGATTTACTGAAGCCTTAGGCCACAACAGAGTTAATTTTCTTTGTAATTTTCCTAGTGGCTGGTACAGTGCTGTGTTTTGTATTTTTAGTATGAGAAAAATGTGGATAACACACTGATATTTTGGTCATTGTTAAGAAAGGTTTTTCCTAAATCTGGGACTTTACAGTTCCCCATGTTCTGCTAGCAAACTCATGTGTGAAAGAAGCTTAAACCTAAAAGAAGACTAAGGAGGCTACAACCCTCAGCAGAGATTGCAAAACAAGAGAAGAGCAGTCAACAGCCTGCCTGCCTGGACGCAGAATAAGAATCCAGTAAGGTATTAGAAGACCTTAGACCAAAAGTCACCATTGGACTAAAAGATGCATGAACAGTGCATGAGGGGTGGGTGTATAATCCACAAGGGTATAATTGCCCAGGGATTTCTATATTTGGGGTCCCTTTCTGAAGGGCTCCAGCTCAAGCTGACCTTGCTGCTGCACCTTTCAATTAAATTATTTATTTTTATAAGATCTGGTGCCTGAGACTCTGCTTTGGGAAACTTAGGTTTAAGGCTGAAGAAAGATGAAGTGTGTCCAAGAGTAAGTGTGTGTGTGTATGTGTGGAGTCAAAAGGGACATCCACCAGCTCTCTGGAGTTGTCCACCCCAAAGTGTCTCTGGTCCTACCAGTTAAAGACTCAGGTGATGTATGTGACTCCTTGAATGGTGTGCGAATGCTCAGAGAGCAGCTTCTCCTTTAACAGTTTGGCATTCCAGATGGAACCCCAGGCCATTACCTTTAGATCATCTTGCCTCCAAACATCCATCTGCCAGCAGTGGGTGAGTTCACCTGGAATCTTTGGAGCGGAAATTATTGAAGGGTGAATATTAAAATGCCCTAAGTAGTTTTGGAGAAAATACTGTAGGGGATTCGAATCCCTCTTCAATATCAGGATGGGTTTGAGTCACACCCTTGCTGCAGCTTAATCATGATAGTGCATGAGTGTGCAGTGCACAGATTTATGAAATTATTAAACATAGAATTTATTTTAAATCAATCAAACAGTAGATGTACTGGCTACACTTATATGTACTTGTCATGAAAGAATTCAAGTGAGTCTTTTCTATTTCATTTTTACTGCATCTCCTGAGAAACTCCAAGTCTGGGATACTTTGTCCCTTCTTTGCAGGTGTCGTTCATGCCTTTGTTTTACATGGCCTTACATCTCTAGTTTTACTGTATCCCATCCACAGGAACTGAGGGTCTGAACTTTCACCTGTCTGTACTGAGAAAATGATGGGCGTCATCTGCTGGTTTAAGGAAAGTGAGGTCTATGGACACAGTAAGGTGTTACTGATGCATAGTCAGACTGAAAAAAATCAGTGTTTCCCTACCCTGGCCCCTGGTATTGGGTTCCTTTCAGCTCTGGCAGTTACTCCTTTCAACACTGAAGTTACTTTACCATTTTACGCCAACCTAACACACGGATGCCGAATCTGCTATGATAACTTGGGTTACCATGTTACTCCAAAAACTACTACTGACAAGTTACCCAGCAGTTTTCATAAATTCAAGGACTTTCAGATTACAGGGTCTGCTATGATCTTTTAATACGACCTTCAGCACAAAACAGACCATACTGATTATACTTTTCCTCCTTGGACTATGTCTTTGCAAGGACAAGCAACAGCCAGGAAAGCAAAACAAGATGCTACATGCTAGGTATTCTCCAACTAACTTGATTGTCTCTTACCCTTAAGCCACATATCTGAGGGGATTTGGTTTCTGCCCTTTAATAGCTTCTCAGTTACCAAAAACAGATTTAAGAAGGACAGTGTTCTTTCTCAGGACAGATTTTGATGAATACTAACACATTAAATGTCAAACACAAGAGAAATTTTCTTGTTGGGGCCATTTGCTATTGTACTGTATTGTACAGTGTGACTGCTTGTCTCCGGTTGCAGAGGTTATTTGCTGCAGGGAAGGCTGAGAATGTCATTAGTGCACTGTGCCCTGAGATAACCTGCAGCATATCATTAAACCATCTAATGACTGTATGGCCCATTGACCTCCATCACTCATTTGCTAACAATGTTTGTTATTTACAGGCACTAGGGAAATTACTGTTGAGTTATTATTCACTCTTCTCTGGTTGCTGCCATCACAATACTTGGTGATATCCAACAGGAAAATTTAGAAAGACAGTAAATTTTCTTTCATGATGATATGATGTGGTGTATATATGAACTAAGTCTGTGGTGTACTTACTGAATCCCCACTGTCATAATTTCCTCCCTCCCCCCATCCCCCCAATATTCTGGTATACCAATATTGTCACTGAAATAATATTTTCACTTAGCTATGTCTTGCCATCCAGCTTCCAGTTCCACTAGCTGCATTTTTTTTTTAAAAGCAGGTTATGCAACAATCTGGAATGGAGATGAATACATTGGTGGAAGAAACTGAATACATAAATAATTGACATCTGTACTGAAAGTGTCACTTTACCCTAAGACTGTTAAAATAGAGCAATTGGTATTCTTTTATTACTATATTTTTCTGCTAATGTGAAGTATTTGCTATCCTTCTTATTAAAACACTTCTTCCATTAAACCAAGCATTTTCAAAGGCACTTAAGGCTGTTAGGCAGTTAAACCTTACTGAAGCTGAATGATATTTGCTTTGAATTTTGTTTTTGTGGGGCTTTGGAACAGGGGTGGATGTCAAGAAAGTGAAGATGAGGTAGTTGTTTATTTAAACTATTTTGCAGTTAAAATGCAATAAAAAATATTGTTGATCTTTTCAGTAAATATTAAGCTTTCCTTCTGGTTAAAGGTCTATTCAGCAAGCTAAATTAACTTGTTGTTTATCCCTATTATGAGAAATTGTACTTTCCTTTGAGGTAAAACAGGGTTAAAGAAGAATGTGAAATACATGTGGAGTAATATTCCAATCACGTGCTTGCTTGAAACCTCACAGAAAGGGGCATAGCTTTCACTGCCTTCGGTGAATTATGACAGTACAGAACGAGGCATTGTGTACTGCTAGAATTAATTAGCATTGCTGGCTCCATTTGAGGGTGACCAGATGTCCACAGCCTAAGCAGGACACCTATTTCTGGCTGCCAGGATTTCAAAAGTGATGGGACAACAATGTTCAAGTAAAGCAAAACTATGTTGGTACAGCAAAAATTGCTTCAGCTTTTGGGACTTTCCTGTGCAAAAGGGAGCAGCAACATAAGCGAGGGTGCTTGCATGGCTTCAGTGGTGTTTGTGCTTGAGAGAGTTTGATTCTGTTACCAGACCAACAGCAGTTTTGCTTTTCGAAGCAGGAGTAAGTATGCTATGTTCTTCAAAGTCCCACTCACTATCACTTCATCAATTCACCATCTGTAAAGTGGTGTTAAAAAATAACTATATTGTAAAGGTAACAGTGTGAAATACACAGGAATGCATGTCTGGGATTCAGGTCCAGCAAGAATAAATAATCAGGCCAGCCAGTGACATTCTGGATATCAGCTCATAACAGTCTGAAGAGTGCCACAGTTTAAGGAGGGAATTAACAAGACATAGTATTAAGAGAATAAAAATAGCATTTTACAAAGCTGAATAAAGTTGCAACTAAACAGGTCAGTTGTTGCAGTCTAGTAATATATTGTTGGTAATCTAGGATACACCAACAGCCAGGAAAAGCTTAGCATGAAGATGCGCAAATGAATTACTGCAGCTTAATGACATATTGTGCATCAGCTGAGCTACAGGAACTGACTATAACAGCATTCTTCACCACCAGCAAATGCTATCTAAAATGCATTAATTTAAACCACAGTAAACTGGGTATGCTGCAGTAATTCCACTGATTTGTGTCACAACACTTAAAACTTTTCACTGGTTTCATTTAGGCCAATACAGATTTAGCCACTAACTTCAAATCTCAAACCCAGGGTATTCAGTGGAGACACTCAATTGAATGTTGCCTGTGCTAAATTCCAGAGTGAAGACCCTCACATCCAAGTCTCCAAACTCTTGAAGAAATACTGACCCAACACAAGTCCCTTTATTTTCTTTCAATCTAGTCAGTCATTTAATAGAAAAGCTCTCTATAGTTCTCTATATTTTACTGTTGATTTTCTTCAAGGTTATAACCTGATGCGCTAGTACCAAGTTCCTATGAAATAGCTCATGTGGTCCGAAGAAGCTATGTCAAAGTGAATGATCCTAGACCCCTTCAAAAATACTCATCTTCAAAGAATGGCCAGTCATGATGAAGAAACTGAGTTAAGTAAATAAGACAGCAATGTACTTATACTATCAGATTCCAGATGTATAGAATCACTTATGTGGGCTTTGTGTCTGTAGCTTTTAACTACTAATTACAGTGTTCTCAGACCAAAGGCAGGCATGGAACTGGCTTCTTGGAATTTGAACACATCACCCTGGTAAGGTCTTAGGCAGGAAAGGCTTATCCAAAGCCAGTGACAGAAATCTCTTATCTTATAAACACTTGCAAACTGTGACAAAACTATTTCTTGCTTTTCTCTCAGCTTAATTGAGGACGCTAACAAGTGTGAGGCTGACCAGTCTGGATGCCAGTGAGGGATCCAAATCCAAGCTGAAAAAATGTGAGAACAAATGATCACCTTTTAGCTCAGATTTTATCTCTTTTGGATGCTAGCCCCTCTGGATCCTATCATTAAAGGCACAACAGTCTGCTTTTCAATGGCAGTTACACAATAATTGGTATGGTGCTGATATTAACTATGTTGGATACCACACTTCTCTTTTTGGTATCCTTCAGTACTCTACTGCTTCCTTGGCAGTCTACAGAGGTGATAATTGCGTGTACAGTGGGTTTGCTGAGGTTTTTATTTAAAAAAACTTAGTAGCTATTGTGTATTTCTGTCACAGCTTTTATTATGTTCCAATGATGGTTTGACAATTTTTATTTTCAAATTGACAGTTCCGATAATGATGTACTACTCAGGAAATCTGCAAATCTTCTGGTGGATAAATCCTCTGTATGTTTTTGTTTAATGTATTTGGCAGCATTATAATGGATTTAAAATTACATTTATTGTGCATGTTACTGTGTGACAAGGGATGGATTTCAACCACTCATTTCCCAGGAAACACAGCGTTATTACTTGATGCAGAAATACTGCTTTTACATATAGGCTACTTATCACAATTTAAACTTGCCCTCTGACAGTGATTCACATAAAACTTACGTGCTCTGTGGCCAAACTGGAAAGCTCAGCAAGCACTGAGTATTATCAGATTCTCATGCTTCATGGGAAAATGTACAGATTATGATTACATTAAAGTTACTGTTCCTGTTTCCTGCTGTACCACCTTAATATTGCCCAGTCTGAGAGCATCTCCCGCTGTGACCTACATGGAGCCTCTCTGTCTGACCATGGGAAGAGAAGGGCAGGACACCCAAGCATCTCTCTGCTCTTGGGCATGTCAAGGGAAGATTTTTTCTAGGAGCCCTAATCACTCTGATTAGTTGTTCAGGAGCCTTTTTGCATCTGAAAGTTCTAACCTACTCGAACATTCTAACCTACTCGAGAAAAGTTAGCAAACAAGCCAATCTCACAGGTATGTGCCATGGGAAAGGCAATGATATCACCAACCACAGAATTGCACAGGATCCCTTTCCATCAAATTCCCATTCAGGTTCCTTAGAAACCATTCTCCATCTTTATGTAACACCCTTCTTCATACTGAAAGACTTCTGTGAGGCACGTTCTGTGAGAGGCTTTGAATACCCTAGGGGTCCAGAGGTAGCCCACAGGACATTTGATTAGCTTTCATAAGTTAATCACGAGTCATGATGGCTTCAACCCACACTTACTTATTCCTGGCAGAGATCCTCTTAACAGCAGCTACTCTTAACAGCACCTTGGTTCTTTTCTAGCCTCCCACCAAATTGGAGAAACATCAGTGAGACTTAAAATCCTTAAACAGACCCTCTTACCGAATGAATGCCCCTAATTTTGTTAGGACAACAAATGCGTTCATGCTTCTTCATAAGTTATGTTCTGTGAGACTATTGGCTTGTCAGTTAATTAGGCAGCATGAGCTAAACAACAGTCATTAGATAGGCTTCCATGCTTTTTCCCTTCTTCTCCCTCCTTATCCACTGTACATCCAAGAGGCACTGCCTGTGTATAACCATGGATGATGTTACTAACATGTGGTGGCACATGTTAAACTTGGGGCACAACTTCCTCTCTACTCTCTACCTGTGTTATGCCCATGGTTCCCACTGGCCTGGGGCCACCAAGGGAAGAATGTTCCCCCCAGATTCCTGTCCTTTTTGTTCCTTACAAAGAAAAAGCAAAAAAAGAATTAAACATTTTCATTCCAAAATGTTCCAGAAAGGGCATGGGAAATGGCAACATTACAATTAAATCAGAAGATTTTATTTTGGCTTTGATGTTTTTGCCCTGTGATATAGACCTGGCTTTCCTCAGTATTCATTTATTTAGTGTGTGGGTGCGAGGACAAGAACATAGAGAAAATTGATTTTTCTCTTTCTTTCATTCCTCCTGGTGAAACTTGCAGAACAATTTTTGTTTTGTTTCTTAAAAAATAATAAAAACTAAAAAATAAAAAGAAAGTTGCAAGAAAATCCCTTAACTCTCTAGTTTGAGAAAATCAGGTGTTGGCCTGTTTGTACTCTAGTGAGACAAAACATTGTTACTGCCAAACAGAGTGACTTTTTATCTAGATAAAGATCTCTGATGCAGACATTTTACCAGTAAAACTAAAATAGATTCAGTTTTGATTTTTCCTTATTCACAGTAGCTGTAGCTGCCAACAAGCTACACAAACAAGCCATCCTAATGTCATACCTGGACCATGGTTTTGCAGAAACCCTTGAGACAGCTGTCCTCACCTATTAGTTTCAAAGTGTTTGTGTGGTAGCCTAGCTAAACATACAGTGGGGTGATTAATGTAGTCTAATTTGGCTATAGAAACCTACAGAGGGTGGAAGCAAGAACAGATAGCCTGGGAAGAATATAGAGAAATTCTCCATGCAGCCAGGGGTCAGGTTAGGAAGGCTAAAGCCCTGGTAGAATGAAATCTGACCAGAGATATCAAGGGCAATAAGAGCTTCTATAGATATATCAGTGATAAAAGAAAGGCTAGGGATGTGGGCCCTCTCTGGAAGGAAACAGGAGGTGCAAAAGTCCATGGGACCTGATAAAATACATTCATGGGTCCTGAAAGAACTGGCGGATGAAGTTGCTAAGCCACTATCCATTATATTTGAGAAGTCGTGGCACTCCGGTGAACTTCCCACTGAGTGGAAGAGGGGAAACATAGCCCCCATTTTTAAAAAGGGAAAAAAGAAGACCCAGAGAACTACAGGTAAGTCACACTCAGCTCTGTGCATGGTAAGATCATGGAGCGGATCCTCCTGGAAACTATGTAAGGCACATGGAAAATAAGGGGGTGATTGGTGACAGCCAACATGGCTTCATTAAGGGCAATTTCTTTCCTGTGAGGGTGGTGAGATGCTGGAACAAGTTGCCCGGAGTAGTTGTGGATGTCCCTCCCTGGAAGTGTTCAAGGCCAGGTTGGAAGGGGCTTTGAGCAACCTGGTGTAGTGAAAGGTGTCCCTGCCCATGGCAGGGGGGGTTGAAACTAGATGATCTTATCTTTAAGGTCCCTTCCAACTCAAACCATTCCATGATTCTATGATCACCACTAAAAACAGGAAGTTAGGCAATCTTAAAGACCTTTGCCTTGTAAATATTGAACCAGAGACCTTACTGAGCGAACCTGTATGGTTAATTTAAATGTACTAGTGAAATCTCCATTTATAATGACAGAAAAGGTGTTGCCTGCCTGGGATGAAAGGATTATTGCTTGAATGTTCCCATTTTTATCTGCTCTTCCTTTTTCATAATTTTCTTTACAATCTTTTCTAGGTGTGATGATAATAACTTATTAGAGAGCTGCTAATGTGAAGGGAGGTAGTATATACATCTTCACTCTGCTTTTTCCAGGGATTTGGGCTCATTATGAACCACCTAATTTCAATGTACTTTTTGTCCCTTTTTTTTGTCTCATACTCATTTGCTCTTTATAAAAAAAAATGTTTTATTTCACTTCAGAATTCACACAACTAATCACAATTTCCCAGAAAGAAGTTAGCAGAGGATATGTTATAAACTAAATTAAAATTCAAATAGAAGTGCATGGTAAAATTCACTAGAATACACTCATCATTAAATCATCCTTGAAACTACATAAATGTTTTTTAAAAATGTTAACTTTGATGTTATTCATTGGGACTTTAAAGACCGTGAGCATTTTTTTTCCTTTGACACCATGACTGATATTCTCTGGTCTTGCCTGAGAATTTCTCAGAAATGCAACAAAATATCATGAAGAAATAATATGAAATTAAGTGTGAGTGACAGGAACTATGCCTAGTGTTGTGATATAATTTCTCACTTCCATCAGCAACTGCTCACACAAGTTACATTTAGGAAGGTCACGATCCACTGAACACAAATTTTTTATCCACTGAACACAAATTTTTTACTTTCTGCTGCATGCTACCCATGAATTCCTTCATCTTGCATTTAGTCTAGGGCTCTGAGCACTTGTTCTCTTCTACAGAGAGGATTAAAGAGGTTTGTATATCCTGCAAGCAGTCACCCATTCCATTGCTGGTGGTTACCATCCTTCCAGGTTTCCAAGGGAAGAACAAAGCTAAACACCTGTGGGATTTAAATATTTCCTCTGGTATGGATAGAAAGAGAAGGTTATTCCTAGCAGGACTCTCCTGGTGTTCAATTTCATCTCCCTTCACAATAAAAGCTTTTGCTTTTGTGTCCACAAATGAGAGTAGTCTCAAAATTGAGGAAGGCCATTATCTAATGAGATCAGAAGAAAACACTTTCACCTATGCTCGTAACCTTTAATTCAGTCTCCTACTAGTTATTTTTAAGGTGTGTATCCTCATGACCTAAGGCAATCCATAAATTGTACATTACTAAAAGCCTTGAAATGTCTAGAGATAAGACTTTCCTGTAACAAGAACAGACTGAAAAATTATTTCCAAGAACTTTTATAAGTTCCTGTATTATTATTTGATTATTCCATTTCCTCTATGTCTATGTTTAGCTCTCATCCGGGACTAAACTGTAGCAGTTGCTCTCTCACCCAATGACTCTCCCCAGACTCTTGTCCCCTTCTTAGGGGAATTGGGAAAAAGAGAGAAGCCCCATGGGTTGAAATGATAAGGGATTTAATGAAATAACAAAACTAAAACAAACACCAAGTAAAGTATACAGGGTTATACTCAACCTAGTTCTCAGGAGCAGCAGAGGGAACACGAGGCCAAGAAGGAAAAGCCCCAAGAAGAGGAACTCTCCACCTTCTGCAGACTTCCTCCTTTTATGATGAACATCATGTAAGTGGGGTGTGATACACGTTAGTTAACTTGGGTCAGCTGCCCTGACTTAAACTCCCAGCTGACTTGGGGCTACTGATGTCCTGCCTTCCATGCCTGGCCCATTATTCTGTTCCCACGAAACCATGACACTCTGTAACTGCACAACTGTAAGACAGCACTGCAATTGTAAGTATTTGGTACCTTAAAGCAGACTTTTATCACCTGTATGGAGAACTGGGTTCTTTTTACTTAATGTGATTAGTCTAAAATGTTAGGCATCTTATCCAAACTATTCTCCTTTGTTGTTCACTTTACAGTCTATGGACAAACAATCCATCATACCTCATTAGGCTGAACAGCTTCTATGATTTTAAAAATTCCTTCAACAAGTGTCCAAAGACAGTTTAGCTGAGACAAAACACCAATTTTTAGATGATGAAACTTAGATTTGATGAATCCTACACTAAAGGAACAAAAATTGCATTAAAAATCTTCCAAAGTTGTTTTAAACTGTTATTTTTAAGTGATATTATTTACTTTTGTGAAATAAACACAGAAATTACTTGAGTGTTTTATAAAAATCTAAATTTATTATGCATTATTCTAAAATTGGTGTGATCTTTGAAAAAACTCTTGGTTGCCTTCCTAATTCTTCTCCTTCCTGCTGTTTAAATTCCTGGTGAAAAATGTGCTCACTCTTAGACAAAGATAGCCCAACTTAATTCTATGCTTTCTTTCCAAGTGTCCCGATTCAAAAATCTATTGACGACATTGCTTTACAAAAATTGTTTTAGCCTCCAATGACAACACACAACAGTTCATTTTGTAGCTTCAGGCCATTTGCTGGTACAAGTGTTATTTAACCACTTCTTGGACAGAAGTCCAGCTAAAAGAGGCAGCCAAGTATTTTGGTCCAATTTTTCATGGTCTTCATGGAAATGAAAGAAGGGAACAAAATCCACTTATTAAAACTGACCCATCTCTGTTTAATTCAAATGGGTCACCATTCATTTCATACATTCCTAAAAAGATATATTTCTGCTAGCAATGATTCCAGAAATTATTTGAATGAGCAGGGATAAGATTTATCCTTATCTACAGTGACTAACTTGTGGATGGACACCAGTTTATAATGTACTTTTAGAACATTTTTCTTTTAAAATATCCATAAATATGATAAAATAGAACTCTTATTGCTTCATCCTCTTCCTGGACTACAACAGCATATTCAATGTGACTAATCCATTCCTAACTCAGTAAACACATGCAATTAGAACATTCAGTGACACAACATAAAGTTAAAAGACAAAAAAAATCACAATTCCTTCTCTAAGATTAGCCATATGAGAAATGAATTAATAAATAAAACCCAATTAGTGGCACAATAAAACATTCAAAATACAATCCCTAGATGTATCCAAGCTGAATATTCAGATCTTGCTACAGATGAATAGACGTACTAGTCTGGGATGATTTTCAAAATGTGATTACAAATGTCAAGCAGAGAGTAGTTTTTAATACCTAAACTTTTCACTGTCTCCCTCCCTGTCTCTGTCCTCATTTTACTTTATATTTTTAACCTCCAAAGATCTTATTAAGTAAAGGCTTTGAGTTTTTGAACCTATCCTCTGGTCACGATGTTGAAATGTTAATGACCTCTGCTTGTCATCCAAGCAGACTCCTTGCAACCGCTAATAACTCTATGCTGAAGAAGGAACTGCTGCTTCCTTACACTGCCTTTTCTATAGATCTTGCAATGCTGAATCTCTTGCCTAACTTTATCCTTTCCTTAAACTCTTCATATCCCCATCACAGTGAGAGCTGTGGATCTGTTTCTTCCATAGAAAAATAAATATTCAGCTATCTAATCTAAAACTTTGAAAACAGTGTTTGGAAACAGTGGCCTTGTAAGTGCATTTGTAAGTGCATTTCTAAGTGCCAGACACATTTAAATGTATGTGTGCTGTCAGTACCTTTGAGACAAATTTTCTTTCTTGGACCTGAATCTAAGCTGAATTTATTTTGTAACTAGAGCTGTCCAGAGAATGAGAACTACTTTTTGTGGCAATTTTGGAAGCTTCCAAATTTGTCCTTTTTCTTCATTAGAACAAAAGGGTAAAGAGAGAGTCCAAAGATGGTTGGGAATGAGGAACTTCAGAAAAACTTCTGTCTACACTCGAAGAGTAAATAGATGCCCATACTCTGGATATAGAATGCAAAACTTTCTTTCAAGAAGAGAAATTAATGAAGAGGGACATGCCATGGAGGTAGGCAGCCTTCTCTTACCTAGGATGATAATTCAATGCCTCCTTTTCTTGTGGTGTTTTGCACACAAATATCAACAGAGCTAGGACATTGTAAACAAGAGTGTAGCAGCAAGTGCCTTGAGTAACCACTGAAGAGGAAAGATTTACTGCTGAATAGATGTGTTGGCTGACAACACTGAGTCTAACTCAGTTAGAGTTAACACTGAGCCCTCCTAAAACACTTTGGTTTTGATAGAGTGTAAAATCCTGAGCAGTTTCCATATCCACATCTTACCATGAATGCTTCTGAGTTGCTGATTCTGATAAAAATTTCTAGCATGAGTTTCATAAGAGAATGCATAGGGTGGAAAAATTTTTCTCATAGTCAACTTTTCAATCTTCAGATTTCAGTTCCCAATTGTGAAGAAGAGCTGCTTCCCTTTACAACATATTTGGATACTGTGGGAACGTTTATCATGGTAGGTCTGCAGTTTTGTTTCCTGAAATTAACAACTCAAATGTTTGGCTCTCCTTAAAGAGACATTTATTTACACTTAGTTAATTCTCAGGGTTAATTTCTACCTTTGGCATATAGTTCTTTGTGACCCCTTTGATAAAGAACCACTACTGCTGTAGTATTTTCAGAATAGGCTTCTTTAGTGTCTTAAAATTTTTGTAGCTGTGATTTGCTTGAGTAGGAGGAACAGTCTGGGTTTTTAATTTTTATTTTTAGGTTTAAATAGCAAATTTAAAACTTAGCAGGACTATAAGTTACTCTTACTGCATAGATTATTTTGTCAACATTAAATTTCACTAGTCATTGCTCCTCATGTTCTCCCTGGATGAGGCACCTTGGTGGCACTTGGGATGGCTGCAGACAGGGCTGGTGCAACTGGACAGGCCACTGGGCAGCAGCTGGGACAGGTGCAGCAGCTGGGGAAGTTGCTGCTGATGGGGTAGGAGCAGCAGTTGGGACAACTGTGGCATTTGGGGATATTTAGCTTTTTTAGCTATTAAAAATGCATTTGAGGGGTCAGTTCTCTAAGAGGAATGTCCATGTTTTCAGATTTCTACACTGCTGGTACAAGCAGGATTGTCACTCTCCAGATATTTTTAACCAGCCTTTCACTTTTAATAATATATTTCCTCCATAGGAACTGTTAAGAAATTTCAGGATTGAGAAGGCTGCAGGTGCCCACACGTTCATTGCACAGCTCTTACCAAAACAGAGCCTCTCTGAGAGGCATCCAGAAACTGAGACTGCTGTGGGTGACTGTGGAGTAAACAATTCTTTAAAATGCCTGCAAGGCATGGCACATTGTATGGCACTGGTGCTGTAAACAGACACAGCAAGTACAGCAGTCCTTCAGTTTATCTTACAGTTTCCCCTATATCAGCCTTGTCTCCTTTTTGCAATGTCCAGGGCCAGCTGGGTAGCTTTTACCTCTGCAAATTAGCTCAACTCACCTTCTCCCTCAACTGCTTACAGGACTCATTGTTTAGGACTCCATAGAGCAGCTTTCCTCTTCTGTTGATTTTGTACAAGATAGAAGGATCCACCAGTGAAAGGAGAAAATTGTTTCTCATTATCACTATTCATTATGAGGGGCATTCCTCAGCATGGGTCACTACCTCATCTGATGGCATTCCAAAATCCTTACCCACTGGCCAGTCCATGATCACTTGGACAATCCTGGCTCCCTATTTGAGCTCACTGCGTTATGATGGTAGCCCACTTACTCCAGGTGGCATAGGTGGCATGGTGTGCAGATGTGACCTTTCCTTTAAGAATTCAGGACTGGCAGGCAAGGTGTTAGGAGGAGCTGTGCCTCAGTACCAATCACCTCTGAAGCATTTCTTTTTCAGTTGAAGTATAATTAAACTCTGATTCTTTATAACCCCAACTCCATAATCATAGAATCATAGAATGATTTGCATCGAAAGGGACCAAAAAGATCATCTAGTTCCAACTCCCCTGCCATAGACAGAGACACATCTCATTTAACCAGGTTGCTCAAAACCCCTTCCAACCTGGCCTTGAGCACTTCTAGGGAGGGACATACACAACTTCTCTGGTCAACCTGTTCCTGTGCCTCACAGCAGTCACAGGAAAGAATTCCTTCCTAACATCCAATCAAAATCTACCCTCTTTCAGTTTGAAACCATTAACCCTTGTAAAAAGTCCTTCTCCAGCTTTCTTGTAGACCACCTTCAGGTATGTATAGACACACACAAAACCTGATGTTAATAGCAACTGATAAGAATCCAAAGGTCCCTCGTGGCAGACCTAACACAAGAAAAAGGGCCAAAATTCTTCTCAGCAATGGATGGAGTCAGTTTCTGCAGACCATGTGGTGAGGGGATGACAGAGAGCCAAGACCCTCCATCCAAAATGTCTGCCAGTAGAGAAAAAAAGAACCAAGGCCCAACTTTCCTGCTCTTCTGGTGTTTTATAGAGTACGGCAGAAAATGGGAGAGAACACTGAGATCATCCTACCCTTCTCTGTTCTGCCCCCTGCTCCTCCCTGGGGTCCTAAGTAGTGCCTTCTGTCTGTCTTGGGCTTGGCCATCAGAGGTCATCACATCAATGCCACAAAATTAGTTTCTGCCCCCTCAAACCATAACACAGCCTATATTCAGCTACAGGCAACTTTGCCGTATTTGAACACTTCCAGCCAACACTTCCTACGGTGGTTTGTCTCAGCCTGATGCTTTTATCACATTTTCCTAATTTTAGAGTCTTGTTTAAGATGAGTAATTAAATTAGGGAGCGTTCTTTCTTTGGCTTTTTTATTTTTTTCCTGGAAATTCATAGCTGTTTCTGGAAAAAACTGTTCTTTTGCCTCTGAAGGGAACTTGCAGAATGGTTGCCTGGTCTCAAGACAGATGTGTTCCATCATCCCTAGGCAAATTTTAAGTTGTGTCCAACTTTGAAGTCTCTGACAAATCTTACTTCTTGAGTGCTTAATAGAGATTTGCTTGTGTGATGCACTGAAATCCCCTGAGTACTCCTCACTGCTCTGAGCACATGCTCAGCACTCACAGGGGCAGTGCTCCAGGAGCAGCCAAAGGAGGAGTGAGAGACCCCTCCAAGTGGACCAAAACAGACATCTTGATATTGTAGGGTTGAACAAAGCTTTCATGGCTACTCTTCTGCAGTGCTGCCAGGTGGTGCTGTGGCAATGGACATTGCAATAAGAAAGTGTTTTATCCCCATTTTTCTGATTTGATTTTGGGGAGGGACGACTGGGAGATGCAGAAATGTATAAGTTCTATCCCTCTCTTTTAAGGGCTGAGCACAAAGAGGATGGCAGAACCATCTACTAACCCCTTGTGAGGCAACAAATTTCCAGAAGGTAGTGATTTTTTCCCAGTAAGCCAGCAAGCTACTTTAGCAAACAGGTTGTTGCATGTACTAAGTCCTGAACTGCACTGCTCATGTGTAAAATGAATCCCAGGAAGTTCTGATATTTCTGAACTGTCTAATGCTCTGCTTTGCAATTTTTACTACATTGATACTTATAATACAATTTTGAAAGTAAGAATAATGCTAATTATGCTGAATTGCAAGAACCACATCTAACACATTTTCATATTTATGGTTTAGAGTGTGTGTGTGTGTCTCTGAGAATATGGTGCAGTGATGGGCTGTAAGGCCAAACTAAGTATTGCACTTAATATTTCTCACTAAACCCTACCCAGGCTATTTCCCTCCCAGCAACTTTGGCTGCAGTTTCTTTCTAATTGACACAATTTCTCCCCTTTTATCCCACCAAAGCTGACTGAGGCCCATGATACGCAAAATATGCACCTCGCCTAATAACAGAGCAAAAGTCCAAAATCCTAAACTCAGAAATTTCTGACTGATGGTACATACCACACACCAGCACACTGCATATGATTTAGATCCTGTCAGCATCAAGGTATTGCTTTTGGTATGCTCACACCGTTATCTATTAGCAAGATGTCAAAAAGTTGGGAAATGTCTAAAATACCGCAGATACATATTTTTCTCTGACCACAATGAATGCATCTGAGCTGATAGTACCGAAGGCACTTGCTGATTAGATAGAGGGACACATAATAACCATAACTTCTTGAATTTATTTGAAATAGATGAAGTGTAAATAGGTGGGATATACAGAATTCATAATGAGACTTCTGTGGAATAAGGAATTTGTACACATGTGTTTGGGATGTTATGGCCACTTCGCTGCTGTTTGTCTCTTGGGAGTAGCATATGAATTCAAGCCTTTCTATGACACCATCTCATCACATACTTTCTCTGTGAATTTGTATGTATGTATTTATGCATCTGTATCTCTCCCCATGTACCTACATCTGTACTGAACATCTGAATAAAAGAAGCATTCCTATTTTGCAAAGTTTTGAGGGAGTTCTCCGAGCTACCCTGTTCATCAGGAAAGAATGCAATGATAATACACAAAGTGATGCCTAGATCTCTTTTATTCTATTTAGATTCTGTGCATAAAATCTGTACATATCACCCCTCTCCCCTAGCTACCTGGATATTAGTTAACTAATGACTAGCTAATCATTTGGCACCTTGGTTTGTTCCATTTCTTTATTAGGTAACTTAATAAATAACTACAAAAATGTTCAGGTGGCTCTATATAGCATTTATTAGCATAGCTAGCATAGCAGTAAAACCATATCTATTTAAACAAAATGAAGTGAATGTGAAGCAATAAAAAGCTTTTTCATTCACTTTACAAGATTTCTGCCTTGTTTTGTCTTAGTGGCTGTGGAGCAAGGAGTGGAGGAGTCTGCTACTCTTCAAGAGAGTTTTGAGAGGTCTAGTTGATATAAGGCAGCCTTCCACATGGTAGGAAAAAAGAGAACTCTTGTACTCCTGGAATTTGGTTGAAGGGTTTTGACTGTTTTTGGAGAAAAATCACTTGTTAAAAACAGTGCTTTGTTGTATTTTTTAGTTTTTTGGGGTTTTTTTACATTTTCCAGGAAGTAACCACTGTGGTGAGTGTCTAGCCTGGGCGATGCCTTCTAACTATAGGCACTTAACAGAGGTGCCCTAACAAATATCCAATAGCAAGGTCACGAATGTTCTCCTTTCCTGTGCCCCAGACTAAAACAGCTGTTGCTGGGAATACTTGGTCAAGAAAGGCAGCAAATTTGTGACAATAATATGATTACATAAAACTGGGAGTCAGTCCTGAAGGATCAAGGAGTCCAGGAAGGCTGGATATACTCTAAGGAGGAAGTCTTAAAGGCACAGGAGCAGGCCAACCCCATGTCCCAAAAGACAAGCTGACACAGAATAAGACTGGCCTGGCCTAACAGAGAGCTTTGGCTGGAAATCAGGAAAAAAAGGAAAGTTGAAAGCCTTTGGAAAACGGGGCAGACAATTCATGAGGACTACAAAGACATAGTGAAACTATGCAGGGAGAAAATTAGAAGGGTCAGAGCCCAATTAGAGCTCAATCTGGCTACTGAGGTGAAAGATAACAAAAATGTTTCTGTAAATACATTAACAATGGAAGGAGGACTAGGGAGAAGCTTCATCCTTTATTGGATGCAAGGGGAAACGTAGTGACCAAGGATGAGGAAAAGACTGAGGTACTTAAGGCCTGCTTCACCTCAGTATTTAAGAGTAGGACTAGTCATTCCCTGGGTACCCAGCCCCCTGAGCTGGAAAACAGGGATGGGGAACAGAATTAGAAATGACTGCACCCGGGAGTCTAAGGGAAGTTAAGGGAGTTAGATACCTAGGATTCCACTCCAATGTGATGATTGATTCAAGCACTTACTGTCCATGGGTATTTAAGTCCTGGCTGCCTGTGCAGTTGAGAGAGAGATACAATTATAACTTCTGAGTTTAGAGCCTGTAATGGAACTGACTGTAGCCTCTAGGTTGTTCTGGAAATCCTGGTCAGCATCTCTACCTTTTGATGCCTTAATACCTTTGGGTTTCTGAGTCACACTGTAACTGATCTCCATGACATTCTCAAAACTGTCAAAACTTTCCTTCTTTACTGAATATATTGCTATGCTTTCAGCTATTAGTATGAAAAGGTAGTCATGCACAGTATTAAGGATGTGTATACTTTGTTTTAAATTAATAATTAGTCATAGATTTTTAATAAATTGTTTTAAGTTCTAAGAAGTCAATAGGCTGCTTATAATTGTGTATAACATTTTCCACAGATATTTTCATAAACATACATTATTCATGCTGCTCATCTTGGTAAAATATCTACTAATCAACTATTAAACCTTCAAAGACTTTATTACTTTCTTTGTGACACTGAGTGAAACCAAAGAGAGCATATTTGTCATGTGAAAAGGTATATAAACTAAAAATTTCAGTGAGCTACAGGGATAGGTATTGGTCTAAGCACTTCCATCTGTTTTGAACAGGTTCTTCTGTCTTTTTTCAGTACTAATGAGTTTAAAGGCAACCTGTGTCTAGTAGCACCATGCTTAAAGAAGCAAAGGAGGGAGGTTTCTGAGAACATTACTATTTTTTCTTTAAAAAGAAAGTTTATTAACTGATCCATTATTTTATTCATTACAGTAAAGCAGAGTCATAGAATGGTTGAGGTTGGAAGTGACCTTTGGAGATCATCTGGTCCAAACCCCCTGCTTAAGCAGGCTGCCCAGGACCATGTCCAGATATGAATATCTCCAAAGAGGGAAACTTCACAACTTCTCTGGGCTACCTGTGCCAGTGATGTCACCACCACGCTCAGAGGGTGAAAAAAAAACCCCAAAAAACAACCCAGTGTTTCAATTTCTGCCCATTGCCTCTTGTTCTGTCACTGGGTACCACTGAAAAGAGCCTGGCTCTGTCTTCTCTGCACCCTCCCTTCAGATATTTGTGCATATAGATGAGGTGCCCCTGAACAGGCTGAACAGTCCCAGCTCTCACAGGCTTTCCTCATGAGAGATTCTCCAGTCCTTTAGTCATCTTTGTGGCCCTTTGCTGGACTGTCTCCAGTAGTTTTATGTCTCTCTTTTTCTGGATGCAGAACTGAATGCAATACTCCAGACCTGGCCTTACCAATGCTGACTAAAGGGCAACAGTCATATAGTACAGGGGAAGGAAAATACAGCGTTTTGGCTTTTTAATGCCAGTTTCAACTTAACAACAAAAAAGTAAGTTTTAAAAGATGATTATCTGTGGCCTTTGTCAGTAACATGGACTTCAGCAATGACACTGACATGCCAAGCCTGAATTAATTATTTCAAAGAGTTTCTTTCCCTTTTCATGCTTCCTGTTTTCTTTACTTCTAGCTACTGCTTTTTGTTACTTCTGTAGAAGCTGATATCCCACAGCTTTATTCTCTCTACCCTCAGCATTATGGATGCCTGGCAGTGTATTTATCACTCTTTTCTTTGAAAATCTCCCCTTTTAGTCTTGTTCCCCTATTATTCTTCTTTTGTTCTAACCTGTCCCTTGCTTGGTTATTTTTCTCTCTATAGTCTTGATTTTCTTTCCCACTGGACTTTGTAAGATGGAACCTGGGGGTCTTGTCTGATCTTCTCAGGGAGCTGCAGTCACACTCAACTAAAACAAGATTTAAGCTTCCTCTAGATTTTCTTTCAGCCTTTTATAGAATCAGACCATGCTATACATTCCTGTCACTAGTCTCTTTACAGACCTAGCCCATGTTCTCCCAATGGCTGGCTGAGCCTCTGCAGGGTGAAACAGTTTCACCCTGGAAGTTCCAGAGAGTAATTTTACAATGAAAAATCACCTGTTCTGTTATTTTTGCTTCCTCTCCTTTCCATTAAAAGGTTTAAACTCTTCTGCCATTGTATCTGAAACATCTGATTGTCCTGTCCTCCGAATTTTTTCTCTCATTTAACTATAATTTGTGGCGCACTCACAAATGCCACAAGTCCATTCCATACCTTTCTTTCTGTGCTACTTTGGTAGGGACAGAATACTGTAAAATGATAAGAATGATGTCCATGGCACACTAGTCTTCTAATTATTCTTCCATATGTTTTTATTTTTTTCTTTCTTTTTTTTTTCTGCTTCATATTCTATGCATCTGTTGCTTGTTATCATCCTAGGGTGTTTTCAGGTTTGTGTTGCATTGTATAGGGCCCCAAGCTGAGGATTTCTAATACTCATTTGGAACCTGTGAATTCTATTATTGTATGTAAATACTTAAATATTAAAATATTTTTCATCGATCTGAGCAAATATTTTAATATTCAACATGTCCTAATTTCTCCAAAATAAAAACCATCTTGCTGTTTCATCAGATGTACACATATTGGTGGGTGGGGAGGTGATCAGTGAAGGCAGATGTATGGCCAGTGCTACTCACATTATTTCTTTTAGGCCCAGGGTAGGCAGAAAAAGGTAGACTGTGTGGAAAATGATGGATGATGGAAAATGAGCACTGATTCATAAGAAGGGTAGCAAACCCTAGTGATTCAACTAAAGCCAAATGATGTTAGGAAAAACACTTGTCTAATCATATCTGAACATGAATACATATCTTATTGTAAAGAGGCATTTCTGAATGGAAAACAGTCCTCTACTGTTAATAAAGGAAGTGGAGAAAAGAAAAATGAGAAGAAAGAATATTTTCATTTTATTTTACCTTGTAATATATGTAGCTTTGGTCAGTTCATTTCTTGTTTGTTTGTGTTTGGGTTTTTTTAGAGTTTATAACATTATTTTCATTCTTTCTTCTCATATTTATTCCCCTCAGCCCAACAGTGTTGATGGAGATTCTTAGTATTTTCAGTTTTATTTCAATGAGTGGAACAAAGTAGTATTCAAAATAATCAGGATGGACTGAATCTGCCCTGGCACTTTTCAAAGGACTCTTTCTCAAGGTTAAAGAGAGAGAAATATTTTGGCTGACTGTCTTCTTTAACTTCTGCCTACTTTGCAGTCTTTGATATTTGGGAATTATCCCAAATACTGTCCACTTCTCTAAGGGACTTCCTGAATAAGAAATGTCTCCTACACAAAGCAGTGTTGCTTTTGGGGAAGAATTATTGCTTGGCATGTTGATGTGTTTTCTGGTGATGTAGTGGTGTTCAGTATTTTGTAATTGTCACTTTGATATTTTTCTGTGGATTATCAATAAAAATGAGGATCAGGGAATACTGCTGATCCCACTGCAAAACAAATATTACTACAGAGAGAACTAATATGAAGTTTGTCTGTATTTGCTTGTAATATAAAGAAGGTGCATCGCAAAGAATATGGTAGTGGATTTATTATTAGAGTCTTTTTTTCACTTGTGTTTTGCCTTAGCCCTCCAAGTACTAGCACTGCACTGGATTTGCAGTTATTCTAAACCTTGTACATACAGGCTGTCTAGGTGACTTCTAAGAATTCAAAATTGTAAAGATGCTGCCTTAGGCTATGATTCAAAGTTAGAAGAACAATATCTTAAAACAATTTAACAAAAGATTTATTTGGCAGACCAATATAGTCTTTTGCTTGATCTGCACCTCTGGTAAGAGAAGGCAACAAAATAGGAAGATGCCAGAGGATAAAGAATGATATAGAAACAATTACAAATACCATTTATACTAGTAGCTCAATCTTACTTCAAAAGATATGTTCCATTCTGGGTACTTGATCTGAAGAAGGATAATGCAGAATTAATTGTGGTTCAATAAGAATGAATAGGAATATGGAAAAAAACTTGTAAAAAAGGAGGTTGAATTAATTGAGGTTTACAGATTAAGTGTAACTGTTGCAGTTCAAAGTACTGCTGAAATTGCCATTGACCTTAATTGAACAACATCAACAACCAGGCCAACCCAAAGCAACAAAATGAAAACACAGAAAATAAAAATAAAAAAAGAATATTATTAAGCATTCTGCAGGGGAGGAACTAGGAACTCTAGACAGTAGCAAGAAAGCTTAAACCCTCCTATGAAATGAATGTTTCTGCAAAACATGCAGAATTAGATTATGCTCCTCATGATCATCAGAAGCTTAAAGGTTAACAACCTTAGCAGGGGCTAGGAGAAGAACGGTCACTTTATTAAGAAGGTAAAGATCCTGAGTTACATTGGCACTTCTAAAGGAGCATCAAATTGTAAAGGCTTTGGGTCTTTTCCAAACACTCAGACCTTGAGGCATTTAGCATCTTCTATCTGATAGATGAGGATAAGCATTAAGGTTCAGATTATATCTGCTGCTTTATGGATTCTTGCATGTAAGATGATAGCCCCTCTCCAAGGAACAGGAGTTTGTGTTGGGTGTTCTGCAGCTGCCAGGCAGCTCTTGAGTTTCTAGAGCCTGGCAGAAGAAAATTCTCCTGGAGTCTGTTTCTCCTGAAACCACTGCCATTCAGCTGAGGACACTGCACTTGCACATTTATTGATTTCTAATACAGTTTAAGAAATTCCTCAAATCCTCTATCTATTCAGGAAGGATGAAAAGGAAGTCCTGGCCACCTGAACTGTTGTTTGGTCAAGAAAATGAAGCAGTGTTTGTTCTCATGGCTCTCCTTATTTTGATGATCTGCTTCTCCTCCTCATCCCTTATCCCCTCCCCTCAATCTTACTTTTAAATTGAGTGTGCTCCCCTGTCCCATTCTGTAACATTATCTTTACAGGGTTGATTGGCATAATTCCTTTTTGTCCAGTCACATGGTACCATTCTCAAAAGGGGCCTTGTTAAAGCCAAACAACAGAAGCTCCCATTTTTGTTTTCAATTACACATGTGTATTAAATCACCACCAGCAGTAACAGAACCGACCCCTGTCTGCACCTTTCAGACACGGGTGAGGCATTCTTTGATGTAAGCTTTATATTCTCCTGCTCTTGACATCACACGGGGCCTCTTACTGTCTACGGCAGTGATTGGAGACAAATGTCTATTTCCTATTCAGTGATCCTAAGACAACGTACAGTCGCAGGTATGTTTAGTTAGCTTATTTTCCAGGGATTTTGTCCTTTTGACTTTTTTCTTGCCACCATTAGTCTCTGTGGCAACCATTTTGTCCCATACTTACTACCAATTTCACAAATGTGCTTTTTAATCATAACATTATCAAGGGATTGTTTACCTTTTTATTGCCTTTAAAGAGCAGGATATAGAAAGGGAGGTAGAAACTCAGTCAAAACTAGGATGAAGGAAAAAATAGGAGAGATTATGCTTTTAAAAGCATTATCTGGATGAAAATTAACTGTAAGGAATAAAAAGTATGACTCTTAATCAGTATAATATTCTGACCCAGGATTTCTAGCATGTCAGGTTAGGTAACCTTCAGAAGCTCTTTCCAAACTAACCTTTTAGATGAGTCCATTTCATCATGTCCTGTAGTTATTGCATGGATATTAGGGTGGTATGGTTACTATGCATCCAAGAAGACAATTTTTTCCTTTTGCACACTGTCTTTGCATTTCACCCAATTTAACACATTTCAAATTTCTCTTAAACCTAACCTTATTCATGAGTTCTGTGAGTCTTCCTATGGATTGCAACAGCAGCATCATACTACTGTTACTGATGTGAATGAGCACCAGCATAGCATAGATTGTGCCTTACCCTATTTTCAGCATTTCTGAAGAATAAATTATAGCAATATATTTTTAAGAGCTCAAGTTTAGTATCAAATCTGGTAAGTTATAAACACTCAGAATATTTCAATCATAATGAGAAAATTCAGTGCTACTCCTCTCACTGCTTAAATAAATCAATTGATCTGACAGTTGTATAAACTTACAAACTAGGAGGAATTAAAATGTTACTAACATTAATTAGTGATGACTGCATTTCATCACAGGTGGGTCAGAAAAAAAAACAAAAACAGATTCCTGAGTTGCTTATGCTGAAGTGGGTTTTTTTTCCCCTTAGAAAAACAAACTATTTTTTGGCCCCATGAAAACAGGATGATGCATTTGATTTATTGTAGCAAGACCTTAAGTTTGTGACTGCTATTTGTAATCAGAAACAGTGTTTTGGTTAGGTTTTCTTTTTTTTTTAAACCATGTTCTGTGTTGGGATCAGGTGATTGATTTGATTCCAGTTTAGTTTTTCTTGTCAGATTGTATGATGTAACCATAGGATGAGTGTAGGAGATGCATGACTAGCTTTGGCTGACTCAGAAGCTGACCATGCCAAGGGAATTTTATGACTTGCTACTAGAAGAAAGTGAATTTTCAAAAATATTGCCCAAATTTTTACTTGGGTCTTAAGCAAACACCTGTATTTACATAGTGCATCTTTTGTCTGTAAGTCAGTTATGTGAACACATTAATTTCATTTCTCATCTAGTATAATTGTGACATTCACCAAGATACCAACTCTGTTTTATTGTTAGATCTTGCTAAAAATATCAGGTCTTCTGACAATGGTTTCTGAAGTTTAGGAAAGAATTGTGTTTAAAACAAACAAAAAGGACAAGCAACCAGACCTCCCTGACGTTACCTATGTTAAATGTACTGCCTGATAATTTTACAGCATTTTTTAATACTTTGGGGATGGTGAGTTAAAAGGCCTCTTGATTTTACCACTTACAGATTTACCTCAGTCTCTTATGTAGTTTCGAAGTTCATCTCTAAATTAAACAGTTACAGTCTTTTCCCTTGCAATGATATATTGAGCATCTCTCACTTTGTTGATGGTTTTCTGTTTGTGTTTTTGTTTCTTTTTAAAAAAAAACTATGGCAGGATGTACCCTGTTACGTTTCCCCTGATGTAAACTGCTTTGTTGAAGTCAATGAGTGAAGTGTAGGGTTTTTCTGCCACCATTAGGGTGGGAGGCATACTGCAGCAGCTCAGAAGCAATGTTGGAGGGTCCCTTAAAAAGGCAGAAGACTACAGATTGAAGAAGAACTTTCTTATAACTGAGAGCTTTCAGATTTATGTAGTCAAAATGAAAGAGTCTAGAGCCCCATGTTCATGTCCTGCAGTCCAGAATCAGGGAAAAAAGGTGTAATTTCAAGTAAAATAGCAATGGGTATGGTGAGTGAAAACTTTGATACTCACTTTTAATAAGTGAAAAATTTATCTGAGAACACTGCATTTGCTCCTACCTGGAACCAGCAAGTGGCACAAGAGTAGATTATCAGCTGAGATTCTTGTTAAAGCAAGCACTTTGCTGTGACTCGTTAGGAATCATTGTATAGTTAAGTTAGATCTAATACATCCAATCACTGAACAGAAGCTGAGAGCCCCATCTTTGTAAATTATCTGCCAGGAATGGCTCTCAGTCCTCTGAACTCACAATTTGTCCTAACAGGTCAGTAAATCTTGCTGTAAGTCCACCAACTGTCTGAATGGAGTTGAAGTCCATCAGTGACTCCTTGCCTTGTCAGCCAAAAACTGTGAACTAGCAAAACCATGTATTTCCAGAGTCCTCTCTTCACCAAAGACCAAACTGATCAGTGTGCACATACTCTTGAGTCAACCAATGGTACTGCTTTACCCACCCCACAAGAGGTCACATGCATAGTCAAGTTCATAACATAAAATGGAGTCACAAAAGTAAATAAAATATTTTTAGTGGAGTACCTTCATGTGTGAAAGGGTATAAGAAATGGACAACCTGAGAAAACACTTCTGTTATATTATGTATGTTATCTTATAGAAAATGGGTATATATAAACATGTATTCTGGGAAGGATCAGTTATTTTATGAACCAGTATGTTGCATGACTTATATAAAGCCTATAGTACAGTACCTATAGGAGTTCAATACTGAAAGACTGATGTATTTCATTGAAAACCTTGTTGTGCACCTGCTCTCAACAATGAAAGACTTGAACTAGCTCTTCAGAACTACTTCACAGCTTCAGGAAAATGTGATCCCTTCGGAAGAACTCAGTAGTATTCTGTAGCATGTGGCTTGCATGGAGAAGTCAGATTCTCAGATTAGTACAGCACATGAACACTTCTATGAGCCTCTCTTCTCAGTGTTTTACCTTTGTCAAACTAGCTTTCAAAAAAGTGATTGAAAGTATTAAGGAGGGTGTTCCATAGCCTTTGATGAGCTGTGGATAATGCCAGAGAGATTGGCCAGTTGTTTGAGATCCTGATAACAAGCAACATCTGCTGTCCCAGAAAGTGGTAGTGCAGTCTGGCAGCACTGATATGAGAATATTGTACCTTGATACTTATCTTCCCTGAGTACTTTTCACAATCAATCTTTTTAAATTATTTTAGGGTGATTTAGAAAGAAAAAAAAAGTTATTTGCCTTTTCTTTTATACAGGCTACAAACAGCCACAGGTAAGAATGTTCCATTATTGGAATAGATTTTTATATATTTGTGTTATATTTGCTTTCATTGCAATGAGGAGTTTGTTTTGATTTTTTCCCCTCAGGCTGACTACTAGCATTTTCCCAGAAATCAGCATAGATGGGTCTCAAGATTCTGAGATTGTAGTCATTAATTTATCAAGTAATCAAACATTGTCTTCTCAAAACTTTAAAGAAAGTATGTCTAGGAGGAATCCTTCATATTTTTCAAAGCATTAGACAAACATCCCTTTACCATAGTACAGCCCAAGAGAAACTGGATCAGATCAAATATCCATTCAGTTCTGTATCTTGTGTTTTCTAGGAGCACTGAGAAATGTCCAGGGAAAGAGCACTAAGATATAAGTTTAGATGATAGGGTGAAATCATATGTCACACATATTCCTACCACTGCTAGTCCTGAGGAGGACTCATATCTCACCCTATACTCTTCCTCCATGGCAGTAGAAGGATCAGGCAGAGAAACCCATATCTCACTTCTGACTCAGCTGCCTATCAGTTCTTGGCAAGTAACCTCACATTGCTCTGCTGTAGTTTTCCCATCTGCAAAATGGCAGTGATGATGTTTTGGCCTTGACAAAACATTCTGGGGTCTGCAGTAAAAGGAAAAAATATGGATTCTTAGAGCTGGAGCAGTCTCCTTTGTTTCACTGGTCACTTCTAACAGTCTTCTTGTCTGTATCATGCTGTCTGTCTCTATTAAACCTAATCTGAAAATATATTTTTTGTTCTTTTTTACACATTTCTAATTCTCTTTCCTCCTGGCTATTTATTAATTGTTTATCTGTGTAATTGTATTATTGAACAGTTTTAAAGACTAATTAAACTGCTATTCTGTATCTAAAATGTCTTGTATGGCATATTGAACAAGCCTCACACCTTTATTGTCCCATAGGGTCAGATTTATTCACACTAGAGCAAGCAACTGAAATTGGACTTCCTTCTTTTGTTGAAATGTGTTGCCTCCTGTATACTACAGGAAGAAAATGCATAACAATCTCTTAGCTCTTGAGTTACCCTGGGAAAATAAGTTCAAGTTTTCACTATGAACTTTTAAAAGTCCATCTGACTATGGCTTGCTATGTGTGAATTTTCCATGAACTTTCCTATACAGCAAGACCAATGTTTTGGCCCATGCTGCTCATCTCTTTAGTGTTGTTCCTGAGAAGGAACCACAGCTTTAACATGATGCTGAAGTAGAGCCAGATGAAAGTACAGACATAGCATGCAAGTGTTTGCCACCACTATAGGTATGATTGTAACAGAGGCTTAACATTCCTTTTCTGCTCAGTCAGGTAAGTTTCTGTCCTTACCTTGTTGGGGATCCAGGCAAGGCGATGTGTCCGGGATCCAGGCGAAGCTAGATGATATATTCCCAAGATAGCAGCAAGCTGCCCCGGAGCGCTGGGTGCGCAGAGCCGGCCTCCTTTCCCAGCACTCGATGTTCTTGCTGATATCGTAGGTTGAGCAGTTTCTCCAACTCACAGAGCACGTCCTGCTCCTTCCCCCAGTACTCAGGCACTGAAGGTACCCTGGTGCCTCAAGCCCTGCCTTTTATGGTCCACCCCCTTGTTAGGCCATTAGCTTTATTATTACCAAACAATTAGCACCTGAGTATGATGACCAGGAGGGCTGCTGTGTCAATCAACAATCAGGTAGCCCTCTGGTCATCCTCTACACACCTAACCACAAATAATTGAAAGAGGTAGCTGAAGTTGTCAGGCTAATAGGAACAGTACCTTTGAAGGGCAACATGGCTCTACATATCTTTAAACAAGGTTAACTCTGCACCTTACTGTTGGGAGATTTCCAGGGTACATAAAGGAAAGAGGATACAGGGTTACAGCTACAGGAAGGACCACATTAGGGCCCTGAGACCTTCATTCTTGGCTGCAAAGTACAACTTGGTGGTTATCCTACTCCTAGCACACTGGACTGCGTTGTGCTGGACAACAGACATGTCTTTGTTTCTTTTCTCATTTCATTCAAATTATTACAATTTACATGACTTTGCTGATCCCTCTCCATTAACTCTAAATACATTGCTCAGAATTTGTGGGGATTACCTTCCCTCAATATCTTCATGGCACAATCTGCTTGAAAATGTAGATTTTTTTTTTTTAATGAGTTCCCACTAGGAAATGCACAGGCCAGCTGTGAGTGAGTGATGGTTATGAGGGAAACATCTGTTCCTTCACTGTTGTACCTTACTGAAGCTCAGAATGAGATAGGTGTTCTTCCCACATTCTTGTAACCACACTCCATATCTTGTAGCAAGTTCAAAATTGCCTAAGTAAAGAAATACAAGTGGAGGTAAGGGCAGCGAAAAAGAGGAAATTTCCTAGCTTCTAGTTCTCTTATAAGTCCACAAACTCTTAACACTATTGCTTAACAAAACCAGCTGGCTATATATGTGACCATCTAATCCCACTGTCTCAGTTTAAATGGTCAGGGTGAGCCACAACCCAGAGCACAGAATTGCTCTCTGTTACTGCTCTCCACTCTCCTGGGGGAAGATAAAAAGAGAATAAGAAAGAGAGACTTAAAGGTTGGAAGTTAAAGCTAGAACAGGTTTAATGAAATGGGGAAGGGGGAGTAACAGGCTGGAAAGGACCTCCTCTTCTTCTCTCTTGTGAGACCCCACCTGGAGTACTGTGTCCATTTCTGGAGTCCCCAACATAAGAAGGACATGGAGGTGTTGGAGTGAGTCCAGAGAAGGGCCACAAGATGATCAGAGGGCTGGAGCACCTCTGCTATGAAGAGAGGCTGAGAGAATTGGGGTTCAGCCTGGAGAAGGGGAGCGTCTCGGGAGACTTTATAACAACATTCCAGTACCTGAAGGGGGCCTACAGGAAAGCTGGAGAGGGACTTTTTGCAAGGGCATGTAGTGAGAGGACAAGGGGAAACGAGTTCAAACTGAAAGAGGGTAGATTTAGATTAGATATTAGGAGGAAATTCTTTCCTATGGTGGTGGTGAGGCACTGGTCCAGGTTGCCCAGAGGAGTTGTGGCTGTCCCCTACCTGGAAGTGTTCAAGGGCAGGTTGGATAGGACTTTGAACAAGCTCATCTAGTCAAAGGTGTCCCTCTTAATGGCAGGGGGGTTGGAATTAAGTATCTTTAATGTCCTTTCCAACTCAAACCACTCTATGATTCTATGTTTCTATGGTTCTTTTGTAAAGAAACTATAGAGGAATGCAAAGGGTGAAGTATCAGGGAAACTTAAGATATTGTGCTTCATTTTCTTGCTGTGCTGTTTGAATTTCTATTGCAAAAGGTGCAGCTGAAGTGGAAAAATAAGTTAGAATAGAAGAATAGATAATAAATGTCATCCATTTTGAGAAGCTGCATCCTAAACTACAGGAGAGATATGGAAATAACTAGAAGCTAGCACTTGAGTATGTTCACAATAGAAAGATGATTCTTTTATATGTAGTGTATGATAAAAATCAGCAATGCTTTAAACCATGAGAAAAGAATCATGCTCTGCTCAGTATAACTAGTTTACCTACCTTCAATGTGGATAAAATAACACTTGATTGAATAAATAAGGAAAATATTAAGAAAGGAACAATTTTCTCAAGGAAGAAGAAACTTCACAGAAATTGGAAAAACATTTTCCAGTGGTTACTTGCCTAGGAAAAAAGGTTTGCTTTCCTCAAAGTCACATTTTTCATTCTAATTGCAGTGATCAATACAGGTGAATTGCTAGGGTTGGCTAGTCAGTTCCTACAGGAAATATTTCTATTGAAGTCCTATTTGAACTCTTAATTTGAAAGGGACAGAAAAGGGGGATGGACTCCAGAAAGACTGCAACCAAGACTACTAATGAAACACCTTTCATGATTCCTAAATTCACTGTGGGAATGAAACACTGTTGAGTTGATGTCCTTGAGCAGCCAGTGATCCCAGGACAGAAATTTTAACTACTGACACTACCTGAGATTGTCATTGGTATTCCTTTGAATGCTTTGTATATCTTATTTTCTACTAGTCAGAGTAAACTTTGTAGAATAATAGATTAGCAGAGACAATCTTTAGTTACCTATTTTTATAGTCTCGCCTGATAATAATTTAATTTAATTATTTATTTACTGCTTAAGGTATACATTTATTGTCCCAAAGTGGTTCTGTACAGCAGTAGGCAGGTAACATCTATATGGATTAAGAGTATGTTTCCATTATGAAAAAATGTTGAATGAACTGTTTGGCATCTGGAACACAGAATGACTAGGATTCACCTCAGCTAATTTTACCTGTGATTAAAAGAATGGCAAGTACAAGCTAATCATCTAGGTCCTCTTTGTAATCAGCAGAGAGAGCACTAAAACCATAGGCTGATTCATTCCCTCCCAACAGAGACTTGATGAATCACCATCTGGAGAATTGATGTCTCATTCTGTCTGTAAAGAAAGTCTAAAATTTAAGTTCAAGAAGGTAAATCCCAGCCTATCTGGATTATTTTGCATTATATAGTAATATTCTGACCTTGCATACTATGGTAAAAAGTTAACCTCAACTTTTTGGTGAGCATTGTTTTGTAACTTTCACAGTCCATCTATGAACATTTATATTCATTGCTTCAGCAGGAATTGCATCTGTTAAGCTTTGGGATAGCTGTAGGTGCTGGTGTTCTCTGTCTGCTGATTATTCAGAGTCTTTTTGGCAATAATCATGCAGCCACAGCTTGTTAGACAGAGCATGACAGAACATCCTTGCTGAATGACTTGCATGCAGCATGTGTGGTATGTGCTAGAATATGCAGCCTTTGCAAGCTGGAAACTGATCAGAGCCAACTTCCTTGTCTTTGCTGCAGAATCGATAATGTCATTCAGTGACACCAGTTGGTGTTCTTGAATGGATTACAGATTGCAAGTGAATTCCTGCAATGTGTGAAAGAGTTCCTGTAAAATCTCCCATTCTTTTCCCAGGTTGGACAAGATCTGGTAAGCATGATTTATTTGCATAAGTTCTAGGGGTGCCACCTTCCTCTTGTCCCAAAGCTGGCATTTTGTACCCCGAAAAGGTATGGCAGTCATACAGCATGTATGTTGCATACGTTTATCCCAAAGAAAGGTGCTATTAATGAATTTTAGTGAATCTTATCCAGGTACCATAATAATTGTGTTGGAAAAAAAAAAAGGTAATTCTATTTAGTCACCTGGATAAGAGATTTCTGATAAAGAGTCTAACCATCAGAACAATCTGTGTAAACATTGCACACTTGGTCCTCTATTCTCTTTTGTCTGAAGCATAGCTAGTCATAACTAGTGGATCCAGCTGCCCACCTATTCTACAGCATTTCCAAAAGCTGCAGCATCTCCTCAGTCCTTGCAAACATTAGGCACCTGCATGACTTCAAGTTGTATGGCTGCATTTTATCTCTCTTGTCTGAGACAAGTGCTTCAGTGCTCAAGTTAGACAGATACTGTCTTTTCTCACAGACAAGTGAGTGTTCATTGACTTGAGTGGGGACATAGCGGTTGCAAATGATAAAGGATTGAAATACTCTAGAAGTCTTGATTTCATTCCTTTATATATCATCATTTCTCATCTGGATATGTGAATCTCTCTGGGCTAATCACTTTTTGGATTACTGAACTTACAATTGCATGCTGTAAGGAAATCCTTCAGAAGCATAGTTGGGATCAACCACCTGAAGCACTTTACGGTCCCTTGTGTTTTAATTGATTCTGCCTTGATTCTATCAAAATCCAGTAAGGAGCCACACATACTGTCTTATGTTTACAAACAGCAAAAATATCTAATCTTAGATGAAACATAATGTTATGGATATGGAAAGGCCTTAGAGTGAACATATGCATTGCAAGTAAACACTTACCTTCAGTGAAGTAAGAATTTGCTGACAATCCAGCCAACGGAGAGATATCAGTATAGCCAAAGAAAATCAGAGAATCAGAGAATACAATGTTGGACTTTTGGGATTTTGCCTAAACACAATTTAGATCCACATTTTCTTTTTGCCAGGACTTGGTATGCTTTAGAGTCCAGTGACTAGGCCAGGTAAAGAACAGACATATGTCCACCTTTTTAAAGCCTGATATGACCAGTTTGTCTTTGCATCTCATGTTATGGCTCCGAAGACACGCTGTCTGTGGCTTATTTCATAGGACTGCCACCTAGTGTTGTTTCTGTTGACAATCACAGACCTGTCCATGTAGGGCTGTGACTCGGGGAAATTGTCCCTGGTTCCCCGTGGCTGGCATTTATGTTTAAATACACATCATTGTTCCTTAGTAGTACTTTATCAGTGCTTTGTGTGAGCACATATCATAAAACCACTCTGTGAGACTAAAGAATATTATACCTTGGGCCTGTTTTAGAGATTTCTTACTTTCACAGGAGAAGGCTGGAGTTTCAAAACATGGTCTTTGAGTAATGTTTCTGGGAACTGCTGGTGATCACAGATAGGAAATGATTTGTAGAAGGTGTTGCCAATTGGATATCATGGTAGAAATGCCAGGAACCAAGTAATGATACTTGACCTACTCATCCTCTTCCCAAAACCTCTGTGCATTGCTCAGGAATAGGGCTTTCTGCTTCACTATGCTGGCAGTTACAGCCTTCCTCCTTGTCGTGACAGTGAGACAACAAGAAACTAGCTCCATCCTCCACTTTGTATTGAAGACAAACACTACTGGAATTAAGGCTCAGTGGCTGGAAACGAATAATATCTTGTAGGCAAAAGTGGATAACAATTTGGGCAGGTGGACCAGGATATTTCTCTAACTTATACTTTTGCCTCTCCATATCCTGAGTATTTGGATGATGGGAAAGAGAGATCTGAGAGACCTCATTAGATGACACCAAACCAAAAAATTCCCAGAGGGAAGTTAGGGCATCCACAACTTCTCTGGACAACCTTGTCCACTGTCACACCAGCCTCACAGGAAAGGATTTCTTCCTAACATCTAACATAAATCTACCTTCTTTCAGCTTAAAACCATTCCCCCTTGTTCTATCACTACATGCCCTTGCAAAAAGTCCCTCTCCAGCTTTCCTGTAGGCTCCCTCCAGGCACTGGAAGGTAGCTAGAAGGTCTCCCTAGAGGCTATTCTAAGCCAGGCTGAACAACCCCAAGTCTCTCATCCCTCTGATCATCTTTGTGGCCCTCCTCTGGAGCTCTAACAGCTTCATGTCCTTCTTATATTGGGAGCTCCAGAACTGGACACAGTACTCCAGGTGGGGTCTCATGAGAATGGTGTATAGGGGGACAATTACCTCCCCTGACCTGCTGGTCATACTTCGTTGATGCAGCCCAGAACACTGTTTGCTTTCTGGGCTGCAATTGCACACTGCTGGCTCATGTTGAGCTTTTCACCTATCAACACCCCCAAGTCCTTCTTCTCAGGGCTTTTCTCAATCCATTCTCCACCCAGCCTGTATCTGAGCTTGGGGGAAATGGAAAACTGGCTGTCGCCAACTGGCCATTGCCAACTGGATGCCAAACACTTCTACAGCACAGACTCTGTGCTGTGACAACTGTATGTTGACTGGCAGATGGAGCTCATTCAGCACCATGAACAGAACCTCGGGAAGTACACAGCTCTGCTCTTGGTGCTAGGATTTTTGCAAGAGAACTGTGCATACATAGGAGAGTTCAAGTGAGTCACAAAATTTGTAACATGGAAAATGAACAATGAGACAAAGGCAACTCAATCAAATGTATTACGAACAGCTTGTTTCAGGTCACAGTCCTGAACAACACTTTTAAAAACTGTTTTGATGCTTTTTAATTACATTTCTTTAAAGTTACTTTTAGAAAATCTTTTTGAATGGTTTTTAATTGCAGTTGGTTAACATTAATTTTAGAAAATATCTCACATTTGATTGAGTTTCATTTCCACACCACATTCCTCAGGATGATGTGATGGGCTGTGGAGTAAGGTGACAGAAGGAGTGGCAGACCCACCTGAAAACTGCAAAGCCACAAGCCTCCTTGGGGGTCTTGAATTGCTGGGCTGCTGACTGCTTTAGGATGATTTTTATTCTGTTGCCCTGTTACAGCTGTGCCCTATTTCATAAGTAATTAATAATAATGTAGACAACAAGAAACACACTGATTCTAGTGCCTGGTGTATTCACCTGGGGTGAAGGACGGTGTCAACATTTTCCTCTGCCTGATTCATTACAAGGATCTCAATGTGGGTTTACTACATTCCTAGGTACTTACTGGTTTCTATAGTTCTTTTGCTGGATAGCCTTGAACAGACTTGTTTTGTTCCTTTGTATATAATCTGGAAATCTTACATGCTAAACAGATACTCAGGTTCATGAATTATCTAGACAATGTGATGGTAGCAATTATTACTGGAAAACCAGTATATAATACATATAAAAATACAAACTTTATTCTATAGTGCCTGAGATTACATATTTAAAGAGGATTTTTAACTTTGTTTTCAACTGCTCACACATAACTTGAAAGACAAACATCACAAATAAAAAGTGGTTGTATCAAAGTAATTTGACAGTCAAACTGAACAGAAGGACATTTTCTCAAGAAATAAGTTCCAGTCTAGTAGAAAGCAGTACACAAAATAGTTAAACAAGAACAGGATCCAAAACCTCTGAAACAAAAATGAAAACATGTATACATAAATGTTTCATGGAAGGGTCTGTGTTTTTTGTGTTTTCAAAGATGATCTGTTCCTTGGAATAGTACAGTGGTATTGCTAAAATACTTATGAAGTGGGAATCTGAGCAGTTCCCCAAAATCCTGCTGCAAAGGAGGACATCTTTATCTATACTGGATGTGTGGCTCCTAAGGGACTGTGGCAGTGCTCTACCCTTTTGTGAAGTTTATGAACATGTTATTAATTTTTTATTTGCAGTTAATGGATGTTCCACCAAATTTTCCTTACGTGTTAATAAGCATTTGCTAAATTTTTAATTCCAGTGGCTGCAAACTGATAAATAGTTTCTAATAAAACCCTTCAAAAATATCCTTTTTTTCTCTTTTGTAGGCCTCAAATATATTTTTACACACATTAAGGGAAAAGATCTCTGTAAAATTCCTGGATTTTTCCAGTAGAACATTATCAAATTGTTCGTCATCTTTTATGGCTATCCTTTAAAGGATGAATTATTACCTTTTGTCTATAGAATTTCTATAAGAATTATTTCACTGCCTTAAATCAATGGTCCACATAGTCCAGAGATGTTATTTAGAGCAGACATTTGAGCCTGGCTAGTACTGGTGTGCACACATGTATGTTCACTCTCACAGGTAAGGTTTTCCTTTGACATCTGGAGACATTTCAGCTTTTGGACTTGCCACTTTTTATTCTCCTGTTCTGCTTCTCATTGCTGTACCAGATGTTCCATTGATGGCTGCACATTCCCATATAATTACAGAATTTATATTGTAAACACTGGAAGTTGAAACAAAAGGAGGAAGAATCACACTGTCTGAATTTAGTCATCCCATTTAGAAAGCTTAGAAATGCTTTCTGGAAGTCTCCTTACAGTATCGTAGGGAATACTTACCAGGAAATTCAGATGAGGGAAGTGGCCCGTGGTAGATACCTTTGTAGTCTAAACTACACAGTAAATACTCTGCTGATCTAAGAGAACTTACTTTGGGAGCAGAAACTTTTACCTTCTTTGCAAGAACAAATCTAGGAGAAAACGTCTGCAGTGTGCCGTGAAGGGCTGACAAAGAGGGAAGAATAGAGGATTGTTTGCTAATTCATCCAAATAATTTGTTATGCTATTGCACTGAGACATGAGCAGGGTAGAGTTGGCTCTAATTTTTCTCATGCCTTGAGCTAGCCTAGAAAAAAATCTTTGATTTATTAGAAAAAAGATGTAAGACCAGTGCACTGCCAAAAGATACTACTGTCCTTTCTGGTGAAATGTATTTTGAAATAATTCTGGTTTAATGTGTTGCTGCTTGCATGTTTAGTATCACCTGAAAATCTACGTTTTGCCCATGCCAGACAGACTAATTTTTTCACTTCTTACTGAATCTGAATATCAGTATGTAAAACTGGTAGCATACAGGATCTTACCAGAAAGCCTATACCAACAATGGTATTAACCTTAGATTAATAGCACTGTAAGAAATCTATGGCTGATGCAAAAGTCTAACTGAGAATGAAATGATATCCATGAATTTCATAGTGATTATTTGTAGCTAATCAGCTCTCTACTCCTCTCTCCATTTTCAGTGCTACATATTCCAAACACATCTGGGTTGAAGATAATCTAAAACAAGAATCCTGTAATTCATCATCTTTGCAGGTTACTGTAGGCTTAGTCTCTCTATGGCAAAGTCCCCTTCCATGCTGTTGTATGGAATCCAGCAATCCTGAGGAGATTTGAAAAATATTTGCTGTGATTTTTTAATTTGGTAAGACTTTTAATGCCTGAAGGGGGTAGGCCCAGCTTCCCTCACCAACCATCCCAAGGCCCCGAAGTCTCTTTTGATCACTCTTGGAATATCTGTTGTGGCTTCACTGCTGCCCAGATGGAAGATCAGTAATGGGTGATAGTCTGAGGGTCATACCAGTCTAGGAAACTTCCTAGTGATGTCCTTAACCCAGGGCCCAGGGAGGCAACAGCCTTCCCTAAGAGAAAGGTCTGTACAGCATATTGAACCTTCTGTTCCCTTCAGAAGGGAGTCGCCTACAACTATAACCCATTTTTTCTTTTTCATGGAGGTGGTCATGTTATCAGGGGTAGGCCTTTCTGACTGTGGCAACATCTTTGGTGTAGATGAGCCATCATCCCCATTACCCATTGACACATCCAGAGCCTTGTACCTGTTGTACAGAGGCATCTGGGAAGGCAAGGTGGGCAAAGAGGGGGTTTGCCTGCATCCCCAAGCATGGACTTGCCTCCATTCCTCAATCCTTTCATTTAACCTACTGCCATCTGCCTGGTGGGGGGGAGGGTACAGGGACCTCTTGATCTTGTTTTTTTTCTGGTGGCTGGTGACTGTCCTGTCTGAGGGAGGGCAAGTCATGACTCCATCAGCCTATCTCTTTCTCAGACTCCCTGATGTTCCTTAACCTTTCTACTTCCTCTCATAACTCTGCCACCAGGCTCAGCAGATTGTCCACCTGTTCACACCTCACACAGCTGTTCCCACTACTGCCATCCATTCCCATTGAGAGGCTGTGGCCCTCCCTGCAGTCGGGCAGCTGCATGTTTATGCAGGAGCTCTGTCTAGGTTGCCACATCCATTCTGGCAAGCAGAGAAGACAGAGCTTTCTGATGAATAGATGCCATAGCTAAGTTCCTTTTGAGAGGGTGCTGACCACCAACTGAACTCACCTCTTGAGCTATTGTGGTCACTGAGCCCTTCCTGTCATCCTTCTGCATGAACTGCTCTGCAAACTGCCACCCCATGCTCTGGCTGCAGCACTCCCTGGGTGGCTTTTTATAGGCATGGGGGTGGTTGCCATTGACAGGAGCTGCCAGGTCCTGGTGGGTTTCTCTGCTGCCCTGGAATTTCCCTTCCTAAGGAAAAACCCCTGTATGCTGAGATCTGCCACTCACTCCACTGTGTGTTGAGCCAGCTCCAGACCAGCTTCCCTCAGCAACTGGAGGAGCTTCCCTCAGTGATCTTAAAAGTCTTTTCCAACCTAGATGATTCTGTGATCCTATGATTCTATGAATCTTTTAAAATCAGTCACTTAAATTCCCTGTATTGCTTAAGAGAAAAATCTGAGGAGAGGAGAGGAGAGGACATGTTACTATCCCTTAACTGTTCCATTAAACCTGTTCTAGTTTTAACTTCCAACTAAGTCTCTCTTCCTCATTCCCTTTTATCTTCCCCTGGGAGAGTGGAGGAGGGTAACAGAGAGCAATTCTGTTCTCTCTGTTGTAGCTTGCCCTGACCACTAAACCAAGACATCTGCTCATCCACCTTGTGAAGATTAGTCAATGAATCTTTGCTAAGCTCTGAAAGCACACAACAGGCCTTAAATCTAAGCACAACTATACCCTTCTTCTCCCTCCCCTCCAACACACAGAGGCTATGGGAGGACAGCTTCACCATAGTTAATCTCTTTGCTCTGCTGGGAAAGTCAGGCAAGTTTCTGCAGCTGTGAGTCAGGTTTGACACCAGCCATCTGGCTTCTCAGTCCTTTCTTGTTCGATGGTACATGCCTTCCATTAATTGTTCCAAGGCTGTTTATATTTTTCACTAGCTGCTGTTAAGCAGATGGTTTGAAACAAATTATTTAATAATATACATAAATTTTCAGGTAAGTAAGAGCTGTGAAAATGGCTGAAACTACCATTGGGAATGGTTGGTTTCATTCTGATGTAGGTGTTAATATTTCTGTTCCTTTGGACTGGACAGTTTTTCTCAGTCTCTTTGGATCACTTGTGGCTGTGCCGTATCTCCTTGCCAGAAGGGCTTTATTTGTGTGCTAGTCTGAATTCTGCCCTTCTTTTTGAATATTATCAGAACTAAACTAATTCCTTACTCAGCACTTGAACTTGCTTAATTTTGACAGAAATCTCAATCACTCTGCTTTAAGCTCCAATTCCCCATTCCAGATAATGATATATGTAAGTATATCACATTATTACATAATGATGTATGTAAGTATATTACATTATTATGTACCTTATCTAGTGGAAGATGACCCTGCACACGGCAGGGGAGTTGGACTAGATGACCTTTAAGGTCCCTTCCAACTCAGGCTGGGCTGTGATTCTGTGATTCTGTGAAGTAAAGGTGATAGGAAGCGTTCACCTTTCAGAATATCATTGTTCTTTTCAGAGAGCAGACAGCAGGGAAATATTTTCACTTGTCTTTTCTTTCTACAACTATCACTGGTTTTACCAGCTTTATAAACCACTAGTGCTTTTGCAACAATGTTCCTTCAGAAACCAAAATGCGGATCAACTGGAAATAGGGCATGGTTAAACTGAAGGTAACAAATTTCTTGATGCAGCTTGCAATGGGTTTTGGATAAAACCATTTGCGCTGATGATGTTGTACCTGTTTTCTCAGCTGTTATGTTCTCATTGAAGAAGCTATAGGCGTGCTGGACATGACAAGCAATTGCTCTGCTGGACGCACCTCGAAGGCAGAGAAGCAATGAGATGTACAGATGTGGTTTGCAGTTTGATTCAAGGTTCCTTTCATGCCTACTGAGAGGACCCCTTGTTACTCCTCCCATCCAAAACTGAGCTGGGAAATACCATTAAGTTAAACAGCACTGAGCTTAAAAAAATATTTAAAATGCCTATATTAAAAAAATACAGGCTTTTTCTCTTTTGGGACCCCTGGATACCAGAAGTTCTTGTGAGGCACTGCTTAACACTTTTTCTGTTCAAATGCAGTGGACTATTAAGCTTCTGGAGCTCTTTGTTTTCAAGGAAGTGACCAAACTGAACAAGATAGTACTTTTTGGTGTGTTACAAGTTGGCAGAATCACACCCAGCTCACTGCTGTTTTCTTAACTCTGTTCTTGTTGATCTCACAGCTCACATTCTAGTGCTTGTTGGATGATGAAGTAAAATCATTACCATATAAAACTTCATCAGCACCATGTTCTCCATGTATGTTTGTATCCACCCCCAGACAAACTTGTTTTTATGGATGGGGGTCTCATCTTCATGTGTCATTGCAGAAGGATGTTAGGCTTCATTGCCAATTGACATCAAAATCTTTGAAAACTGCCACCCAAACAAGTGAGTGCTCACTTCTGCTCTGATCTATTTTAACCACTGGTTTCATTGTCTGTACTCACAGTGATTTTTGCACTTACTTGGAAACTTGTTAGTCTCTATGACAACAATAGAAATAATGTGTGACATAGTTTGTCTTGCTGTGCACTCTGCTGCTGATCTGCTTAGTCTACTTAGGGGGTGACCAGCCTAAATGTATCTCCTCTTTCAGGAAGGACGAAGATGTCTGCAATGGGTGACCTGTATTTGCGTAGTGACTGAAATGAGTCTTATTATAACATTCTGACAGATGAGGGATGACTCATCTTAAAAAGAAGTGATTCATGCTACTTTAGAAGCAACTTCTACTCAAATTCCCAAGCATTTTCAGTAATCCTCCCTATCTTTTAGATGTGTGAAAGTATGGGTACATGCTGATATCCTAGCTCCTTCATGAGCCAGAGTAACAGGTTTGAAGGCTCTCCATCTTTGTTCTTCTATCAGCAGGAAGCATCTGATATATTACAGGAAGTGTTGTCATATGGAAAATATTCTTAATAAATCTTCCATTCTTCTTGACAGCAGTAAGGTCCTAGTTTAAATGCTGTTCTAGTTTTGGGCTTTGTTCTTCAAAAAAGGGGCAGGGTGCAATAGAGAATGACAGGAGATCTTCAAAAATATCCCAGGAGATTGAAAGAACTGAGGTGATAAAGTCTAAATTCTGTAGAAAAATGAGTCATATGATAAATGTCTTCTAGATATGTAAAAGAGCAAGAGAATAGACAGTCGAATATTAGGAAAAACTTTAGTTCCAGGAACACTGTCACAAGCAATAAACTACAGAATATAGAAAGGGAGACACACTGACAGTTTTTAAGTTGATAGTAGACATGCATCTGTCAGGAGGGATGTCTCTAGAGATACTAGGGAGTTCTTCATGGTTCAGCCTTATTTTTGTGGACTCCTTTGTCCAATTTTTGATGCAGTCAGTAAGATGATAAATCTACTCACCTCTGAGGCCTCCTCTCAAGGACCTGATGTTTTGACATTCTTTGGTTTTTCAGAACCTTCATAACAGCTGGTCTTCTGTAAACATGCTAGATGTTATTCAGACAAGACAGATGTGGGGCAAATACTATACTGTTGTTCAGAACTTTTCAGCCAAGGATCTCAAAGCAGTTCAACCTCAAATTGCAGAAAGGGAAAGCAAAGAACAAGGAGTGAATTGCCCAGAACGATCCACAAAGCTATAAATGGAAGCAGGAACTGATTTCAGCCTGCTAAGATGTAGCCTTGCCCATTAGACCTTCATATAGTAAAGTCTGAGGATAGGGCTTCAGTACAAAACAGGCAGCAAGAAAAATTGACCACCTAAATACAGCTACCAAGACTTATTCTCAGGGGGAATCTTATCAATGTGTATACATACTTGATGGGTGGGGGGTCTTTACAAACTGAAGTTTTTATTTCCAAAATATTTTAGTTTGACAGACTTGAAATGAAAATTTTTGGACTTTTAAAACATTATTCTTCATTAAAAATTACCTTTGTATAAAACAAAAAAACCCCAGATAATTAAGTAGCCCATAAGTAGAGAAAATACTATGCAGTGGGGAGCAAATTAAGCATACAGTCCAAAAAATACTTTTTTTCAAGAAATACCATATATTTTTGTTTGTTTGTTTCAGGAGGACATATTCTAAATTAAATGCAGTTTTGAATTAATCACTGACTGACCTGAAGAATTCAGGCACAAGTAGAAGTTCTCTGAAGATGACCTCATAAGACTGCTAATAATTTCCTTTGCACCTTCTTTCTCTACCATATCAGATATTATCAAGTACAAAAGCCTTGAAAAGAAAATATTCTGGCCTAATGCAAAGTCCTTTGAATTCAGTGGGAGTCTTTTCATTGACTTCAAAGGGCTTTAGATCAGGCCCTATTACAAAAGTTTAAATAATGCAATATGAGCAGAGTGAATTTGGGCTTGGCACATGGATGTTATGAAATCTGAAGTATTGAGTGGTTCTACATAAGACTGGCCATAATAACAATGATTTTGAAGAACAAACTTTGGATTAAATCAGTTTAAATAAATGAATTATTAAAGTTGTTAACCTTTGAGTTTATAATCTTCATTGGGCTGTAAACTTCGATGGTAGGAGTTTAGTAGGCAAAATGCTTTCACGTTGATCTGTTTGATAAAGTCTTTCAAATGCCTGTGTTTAGTTTTCAACCATTACATTATGTTTCTCTTCTGTACTTCTCATATTTTTAATGTTAACAGTTTATTTTTAGCTCTGTTTTCACTATTACATTTCAGAAAGTGCTGTGCCATTTTTCTGTTGTATCAAGTCAACACAAATTCCACCAACTCATAAAGAAGCTGTGATTAAATAATAACTGAGAGTCTCATGAAGTATTCATTAGTTCTTTGTATGCCAGAGCTACACTATGGTACTCCCACAGATGATAATTGAGAGGCATGGAAAGGAGGTAACCTGCACACTACTATCAGATCTACTAAGTGCAGAGAGAGCAGAACCACAGTTCCTTGACACCTAAACTGCACCCTGATTCAGCAAAGTATTTGAACCTGTGTTTAAACTTGTACGTATACCTTGGTCCCACTGAACCAGTGTGTAGCACAGACTTAATTTCTCTCATGAATATGGAGTAAATTTACAATTTAATGCAAGCATGTGTGTTAAGCTCATTTATTGAAGCAGTTTTCCATAATCAGCTATCTCCTGGTTAAGCCTTTCTCAAGTTTTCTTTTTTTTGCTTTTACTATCAGAATAGAAATTATAACAGAGATAAATACTGTCTGGTTGATTTGTACATGTTTCAAGAATTTGGTAAAGAAAACCTGACCTTTATTTTAAGTTATGCAGGGAGATTCTTTCAGCTTAGACTGTAATAAAATTTTCATCCCCTCATGACTCTTTTTATTACCTTTCGTTCTCATTTGGGAGTCAAGTCTATGTGCTTCACAAACTCTTCTACACACTAGCTACCCCAGTGGAAATCACACAGTTTGACTCTCTGCTGAGAATGTTTTTGGTCACTATCCCTCAGTGCATCCCATCTTGGCTGGATGGAAGTTGATTTCCCCTGAATCTACCCATTTCCCAGGGAAAGGTGCCCTCACTTGCTGTGGACTTCTGTACATTTCTGTGGGCACTGGCCTGAGACAACTAGTGAGAACCACCAGCTACACTTGCCAGTGGCACTTCATGAGCCAGTGATGACTTGCTAAAAAGAGGACATAAAGAAATACATATTTTATTTCCCAGTTGACAATCCTTATGTTGAATTGTCAAATGAGTAACTGAATCCACATTTATCAACAAGTAATTTAATTTAACTGTGCACATTATTACCTGAAATGCCAGAGCTGTGTTAGGCTGTTTGAAAGATGGAAGCACCTGGATGGATATAGCCCTAATGTAGAGCCCCACTGAACACACACATGTCAACTTGTCCTGGATTTGACTTGTATGTTTGTCATTCAAGATGATTGATGCACCTTTACCTTTTTTGCTCTGAGAAAGACCAGGATTATTTGTGAAATAGTTGCAATGATCCAACATGTATACTTCTACTTCAGAAACACTCCCATGGTTCCTATTATTCCCCAGGGGAAAAAAAAAGACACCTTCCCTCTCCCAAACAAAACCAGAAAACCGCAAACTCTGAGAAATAAAAAGCTTTTGGTTTAGATCATATAATTTCCTAGGTATTTTCCAATGCCACTTCATTTTCTTCCCTTTTGCAGGTGCACTCAGTTTTTACATGAAGTAACAGAAAACATGTTACCCACACCCTGATTTCCATTGTAAAAAAATGATCATTTCAGTCAACTGTAATCAATTGTAAATGAAAGAATAATACTTAGGTCATGCAGAATCCTCTTCTATTTTTCTGTTTACCTTCTCCTCATTCCCTTGGGTTAGAGAGGCAATTTTTCTTCTTCCCCCCTGCCCCATCTTTTTCTGTATCTTTTTGAATAAACAACTGTTTGCCCTCCCTTCTCTTCTTCCATCCCTCAACCCCCCCTTTTTTAACTTCCCTGATTTCATTACTCTTCCCTTCCACTTCATCTCCTCTAACTCCACAATCTCATTTCAGTAATGGCTAGTATGCTGGTTTCACTCTCCACCCATGTATCACAATGGAATCAATTCATCAGGTTTCTTGATCGAATACTCTTCCATCTCTACAAAAACTTTGGCTTGAAAGTGATACTATGCTGTATCAGCTCTAGTTGTCAGATTCTGGCACTATGACAACTGGTGGCACATTGGTCTTCTTCAGAATTTATGTCCAAAGAAAATAAACTTCATTGCAAGTACTGTGTGTAGGTATCAGAAAAATTCTCTGAAATAGTTTTTGCAAAAAACTTAACTACAATTCTATCTACATCAATTGTTCAGAAAACAATAGATTAAGTACTTAAAATTGTAAGAATATGTAAATTTTGGGGACATTTTACAGAAGATGGCTGCCATGCTTCCTGTCAGGTTTTTGGATAGTAGCACCCAGGGACTCTATTGTTTCTCTATCAAATTTTCAGAGCGGAGTGGGGCTCTTTTTGGTGGCAGTGGGGTGATTGCTTTTTTAATCCTGTCACCAGAATACAAAACAAACTCTGCTGATAAAACAGAAGATATTCAACTAATCACATGAATCTAGGAGTCAGGCTAAGAAGACAAGGATGAACATCGTTCTTTCTTCCAAGTCTTCCATCCCCCTTGAACTCATTCAAACCTCTTTCATCCAACCTCTTTCATCCACAAAGTCTTTGGAAGGATGTGGTGGCTCTACTATCTATTGCTTGAAGAGCCACCTCCCTTAATTTGTGCTGCAGATAGCTTTTGCTGTCCTCATTTGATTACTTTTGATGCTTGTACTGTAAGAGTGTGAATAGTCAATCCTTCTCTACCATCTGTGTGTTATTCATGGGTTTATAACCACTAAAATATCAACCTTCAGTTGTCTCTTGCCCAGGATGAAAAAATTTAGTCTTCTCATTGAATCATTCCTTTTTTGGGAGCTGCTCCAAAGTTTCAATATTGCTTGCTGCCTTTCTCAGACTTTATTCCATTTCCAAGTTTTATGCAGTATTAAAAGCGTGTGAAAACCCTGGATGCACACAGTGGCATAATTATCTTTCCTGTTTTACCACTTTCCTAAAAAATCCTACAAACTGACTTGTTTTTTTGATGGCTGTAGAGATTGCCTGATATTTTCATGGAAGAATGAAAGATCAGACTGGTATTTTAATGAAATTATCTACCTGCAACAAGCCCAGGGTCTTGTTTCTGGCTGGTGTCAGCCTAGAGCCATCACTTTTTGTGTGCAGTTAAGATTGTTTCACATTACATCTCTCTACAACAAATTTCATTTGTTACTTCATTCTTTCCACTTCACTGAGCTATCTGTAGACCAGCTGGTCTAGACAGTTTAGGTGGAATTTGTACAGGGTGGTTTTTTCTGTTGTTTTGAAAGAGTCAATTTTAGAATAATAAGACTAAAATTGAATAACTATTAAAAGAGAACTTACTAATCAGTTCTAGGTCTCAAAGGTTTTTGGTCTTACTTTTAGTTCAGCTGCAAATAACAATGGGTTCAATGAACTGTAAGTACATTCAAAATGTATTGTATAGTTTAGTATGTTTCTCTTATAGCCACTCTTAAAATACTGCAAGTTGTGACATGATATAGGGTCTGTGTGGATAAATAACACAATTTCCTTTTCTATTTAACTAATTCCCGATTGTGCATCAGTGCAGACTCATACACTCAAAAGCATATGAAAGTCTTTAGCCATAAATGGGAAATAAATTTTAGTTGAGAAATGGAGGGAGGAACTGAATGTCAGAAGTGGGGAAAATATAATTTTAATGCAATTACCACAGACTATCTGCTGAATGGACACAAAGGTCCTATTTGGAAATACTCCTCCTGACTGATGTTGATGAGGAGAATTGTCAAGACCTATGGAAAACTACTCAAGAAATATATTTCAGAAAAGAAACAGAAGTATCTTTCCATGGAGTTTGGTTCAGTAAACAATAGATTGTGAAGAGGATTCTCGTAATTTAAGTATTTTTGAAAATTAGCAGAATTTTCACCTCAAAACAAACTAAGCAAATGACATCAGATGTCTGGCATTGTGTCTATTGTCACCCAGTTAGATGGATGTTACAATTGAAGCTCCCTTCTCAGAAGTCTCAAAGATGTGTACTGCTGGCAACAAAAAATGGGATTATAAATGCACAAGGACAAGATAATGTATTTTAGAAGTTGCTGCATAACAAAGCACAGTTTTAATGTGAAGGTGATTTTTTTGACTCACAAAGTTGCATGTTTCTTCATTAGACAAATATCCAGCTCTCATCTGAAAGTGACAATGGTGGACATCAAATGGTTCTTGTGGGTAGTCTTAAAGCACTATATAACTCACTCTCGAAGTATTTCTTTAGCAACTGTATGTTTTGGACCTGTTTGGAGTAGCCAGGCAGTCCTTAGATGATTTCCAGTTCCATCTTTCAGTTTCTTTCTTCAGATTTCCAAAGTAGATAATGTTAATTAATGACCTCTGGGAACTAAATGGAGACTATAAGGTCAGTGAAAATTATTAGTCTGACAATACCTTTCAGTGGCAGATGACCCTGAACCAAATTTGTGTCAATATCCTAACAGCAAAAGGTTTTGTATCTATTAATATTTCCCTCTCCCTCCAACTATCTCTCCGATCAGCCATTCTCTAAAGCAGAGGTTCTTGCCAGGTCATTGATACCATTCTGCAGAGATAAGTACATAAAAAAGATTGTACTTTGTCTTTGGTAATTTGTTACTACAAGAATTTACACTCATCTGTGTCATAATCTTTCTAATTTGCACTTCTTACCAGTTCCTGATTGCTTGCAAAATCCCCAGTCATATTATTCAACCATTTTAAATAGTTCTAATTTCAGCTTGCAGATACAAAGGTGACATGTTTTTAATAGAGGTTCCAGATTTTTAATGAAAATGCTTTTTGACATAAAAATAATGTGTGATTTTGGGTCAGTAGCAGGCTTATGAAGATCAGAAGTTGTTATAGTTTGAGGGGGCACAGGCAAAATTTATGGTATCAATATGAGGACCTAGGGAGAGGATGGTGTTTAAGACCCTGAGGCATTGGGAAGGGGGGAAGTCTGTGTTCCCTTCCATTTCCTGCCATACTCTATAAAAGCCAGAGGACAGGAAGTTCTTTCTGTCATTCTCCCTTCTTCCTTACTGCTCTCAGATGACTTGGAGAGAGGATCCTGCTCTGCCATCAGCTCACAAGGTGAGCTTTATAACCTGGGGAATTCCACTTGTATAAAATTATTTTGCTGTTGTTTCTCTCATCTCAGGCATTTCTTCCTGACATAGATGATGCTATCAAGGTGGATTCTGCCATGCATCATGTATCTGATTTTGATCTTTTTACAATCAATTCCTCTGAAGTTTATTTAGAAGAAAATACAGGTCCTTCCCCATGTATTAAGCAGGCTCTGATTCAAGAATGGGGTTAGCCTAGCAGTTACCCATGTTCTACATTATGTCTTTCCCAAGACAGCCAAACAGCATGTAAATTCTGGAAATGAATGCAGCCTGGTCTGTAGGTGCTGTGGTCAATGCTAAATTAGGACCCAAATGGTAGATGCCGTATAAGTAGACTTTTAACTGATATGTTGGGGGAGTGGTTGTTGGGTGTTTTGTTTTTCTAGATGAGTTTCTAATGCCCTGAGGAATTTCAGGCTGTAAAATGTTGTTCAGTGTGTTATTTAATTTATTCTCTTGGTTTAATTCACAGGAGCTCAAAATCTGTGCTAATCCAGCCTAAAAAGGCTGGCTCTTTATTTCAAACTGTGGAGTTCTGCTGGAGGTGCATACCTTTAAATCTTTGCAAGAAAGAAGTACCTGGTCAGAAAGAGCTACAGGTCTTCTCTCAATAAGAGTGATTTCCTGAACCTGTGCCATGGTGGTTTGAAAACATGAGACTCTCCAGCAATTCCTTTGATAGCTCAATCAGCAAGAGTCACATTTTTTGCCTGGGGAAGCTAAGAAGCAGCAACCATGACTCCAAATTTTATGACAGATAATGTGGAGATATATTACTCAGGGAATCCTGGAATGGAAATGGAGCCAGTATTGGCATCAATCTTTATTGTCACTGTAGCTGGGTTACAGGAGACTAGGCACAGGTTCAGGTACACTAGCTTTTCTGCAAATCCTTGTGTCTGGAGAGGTTTTTGAAGTAAAACAATGGGAAACTTCAAACTGAGACAAGTTATGCTGACTCAAAATCATCTTGGAGGCTCTATATGATTTAATTATCAGAATAGCAGTCTAGTCTTCTTTTATTAGGCAAGTGTAGACTTCCAAAAGCTAATGTGACCGTAAAAAATTGCTTCTCCATTTAGCACTTTTTTGGAGGAGTTTAAATAATTCTTAATTTAATGGAGGTGCCTCTGTCCTAGTGCTTCCTCTGACAGTCACACAGCACCAATATGTTGGGCAAATGTCAGGGGTTTGGCCTGTGACAGATTAATTGGTGCCTAGCTAGCTCAGTTGGTAGAGCATGTAAGTCTCTTAATTTCAGGGTCACACGTTCAAGCCCTATGTTGGGTGCCAATTAATCTGTCACAGGATTGGCCAATAACCAGGTAAGAGGTGGTCTCTGTTATCCCCCCATCAGCCTTCCAGGGGAAGGTAGCAGTGGAATTAAGGGAGAGAGATTTGAGGTTTAAATATAAGCTAGGACAGTTTTAATGAAATAGAAAATAATAATAACAATAATAAGGACAGTGAATTATATACAAAGATGTAAATATATCCAAATATATAAATGAAAATGCAAACATGAAGCCCATGTTTCCCAGATGGTAATTATGTCCAGACCAGAAAAGTCCCAAACTGGACTCAGCAGTGATGGAGGTGCCCGAGTCCAGTGACAGCCCACAAAAACCTTGGAGTGTCTGTGCTGGTCCTGCTCAGGGAGGCAGGGGACCTGTTCTTCTCCAGGGAGAAACCAGGCTGCAGGCACACCGGCAGCACAGGGAGGGGTGGCAAGAGACAACCCCAGCCCTGCAGCCCAGCAGCCCCAGGAGCCAGGGGAGGGCTCTGAGGAGCCATTTTATACTGGGCACCATGGGCAGGAGCACCTGNTGACCCAGCCTCCCCTCCCCACAGGCACAGCTGCCCCCCTATGCAGCACAGGAGGCAGCAGCCAGGGGGGCCCAGGCAGGCTCAGGGCAGGGAATGCTCATCCTGGGGCTCTCCAACCAGGACAGCAAAAAAAGCTGCTACAGAATATTTATTTCCTTTTCCATTCTTACTTCTTTTCCATTTCCAGTGAAGTCTCCTTTTGTGTAAATCACTTTCAGAACTGTTTGCAGCACACCTGGTGTGTACAGTTATCCCATCCCTGGCCAAGCAGGGCACTGAGGCACCTGAAGCCAGACCACAGTCCGCATGGTCAGTAAAGACAAGGATAAATAGAAAAAAGAGCAAACTGTAACCAGTGACCAATGCTTCTCTCCACCTCCCCCTGCATTTTATCCATTACTTACAACCTCTGGTTTCTCCTCTTTCCCTTTCTACATGTGATTCTCTCAGTTGTGCATCTGACAGATTCACTCTTGCTGAGGTAGCAGCTCACAAAAGCTTACACTGCAATTTGCTTCTTTCATGCACTCTTTCTGTCCCTTGTTCTGCCTTTCTGAATGCCTTTGGAAGACTTCTGGTACCATTACAAAAGATTTTTTTTTTCCTTTATTGTTACTGAAGCTATCTACTGTGATAGGTGAATGATTTACTTCTGGTTTGTACTGTCTCTTGCTTTTTGCTTTCTGAGAGTGACAGAAAGCAGGGTTTAACTCATAGCTAACCAGTACTGAGACAAAAGACAAGATACTCTGGACAGCTAGAGGTCAAAGCTGCTTGTCAAATCTGACAGACAGCAATGGATTATGTAGATTGGCTGTGAAAGAAATAAATAAAAGTTTCTAGTCTGAAGCACATTGGCTGAATGGGAAATCCGAAGACTGTATTTATTAAATTTTCAGGATTCTGGCCCCTTTAACAGGCTCTAAACCACCACTGCATGATACACACTGAGAAGGGCATACAAAGAAAGACTGTATCACCCAGATCTTCTCACAGGCTGAAATCAAGATCTCAAGGAGACTTGCATTAATGAATTTGATGTCTTTGTTGTTTAACTTAAATAGATAAGAGACCAAGAGCTTTGGACATTTAAAGGAAGAAGGACAACTATTTCCTTTGGTTTGCACTAAAAAGAACCAGGGGCACTTTTCTCTGTTTCCTTTCAAGAAGGATATAACATTTCAGGAAATTCAGTCATAAAAGACTAAAATGAACCCACAGAAGAGCTATGTCTGGAATTTGTGAAGTACAAAGGAGAAGGCAATTAGTTACCCAAATCCTATTGAAAGTCAATAGCTTTAAGCCACTTTGAAAATCCCAGCGCATATAACCTACTAAAAACAAATTCTGCAGTAAATGCAAGCAAAGTATGGGAGGCAAGAAAAGAACAAAGAACAGAAGATATCTATTAGACAGAAATAGGCATGGATGTATGAAATACATGCTGTAGATACAGCTATGATGGAAGTTGCATATGCATTCAGGTTGTTCTTCACTATCTCATAACAGGAGGTTGTAATGGGGTGGGGGGTCAGTCTCTTCTGCTGTGCCTATATCAAAAGGACGAGAGGAAATGGCTTTAAATTGCAGCAGAGGAGATTCAGATTAGACATTAGGAAAACATTTTCCACTGTAAGTGTATTGGAATAGGTTGCCCAGGGAGGTGGTGGAGTCACCGTCCCTGGAGGTGTTCAAGATGTGTCTGGGTGTGGCGCTGGGTGATGTGGGTTAGTGGTGATGTAGGTGGGCAATTGGACTGGATGATCTTGAAGATCTCTTCCAACCTCGATGATTCAATGATTCTATGATTCTATATGTATTGCTCCCATTGTAAATGAATTTATCACCTTCTCTTCTTTCTTCTGAGTGTCCTGTAAACCTACTCTAATCACTAGGAGTCTGTGCCCATGGCAGCTTGCTAGCTATTTCACTGACTGTTAGTAGAGATACAAGACATAAAGCTGCTCTTATAAGAGGCTAAGGAAACAAACAAGGATGCCTTTAATCTCACTGTCCTGAAAGGTAGTGGCTAGTGAGCTGAACTTTACCAAAGCACAAGAATTTATCTAACTGCCGTTTCTTACCAGCATTACTCATGTCCCAACAGCTGAGCTGGTTTTTTATTTGTTTTTATGTTTTTAATGGGGTCCATACCTCTCTGCTGTGCTTCTAAAGGTAGCAGTGTCTGCCACTGCTTTTTTGCCTCCACCGGTGATGCCAGGAGAGTCCCCTTGCACCCTTCGTTGAAAATTGTGGATTCTGCTGTGGGAGGTATCAGCTGATGAGGATTTTGAAGAGTGCAGGTTTTGACAGAGGAGCCTAAATCCTCCATAATCCCTACTTGAGGCACATATGACTTTAAGTGGAACTGAGCACACAGGCTTTATTGCTGAAGGATGTGCAACTCTCTAGTAATTAAATAAGCAAATGTTGTCCACAATCACTTACCAATGCCTCATACTACCACAAGGGGGGTAGAATGTCACTTTCATGCAGACCATCTGGAAATGCTAGCTGCTGCTTCAGCAGTTACAAAAATCTTTTCTCCTGAATTTTAATCTCACTAATAAATGTTAAAGAGTAATCACAAAAAAAGGTTTTGGTGTGATTTGTCTACTATTTCCTTAGAAGTAGGACACAAGCATTTCCTCATAGAATGCCTTTCCACTAAAAAATAGCAGTCCAGCCATAAATCAGTAGAACAGCAGTGGAGGAATTGCTTGGATTAAGATATAGTCACAAAATCAAATCCCAGTATAAAACTGAGTAGTCATTTCAGACTTCTAGATGATACATTCACCTGATATTTGGAGGTGAGGCATTTTTATTATGGAGCACAGCAAGAAGGGTGAACTTAAATCCTTTTACACTGACTAGATGATTCACCTCCTACCTCCCCTCTTTAGCTTTTATCCCTACATGGCTATTCAGTGAAGACACTTTGCATTTCAACTAATTTGCTTTTTATAAGACAAGGTAGATATGATTGTGTAATTAACCAGGATGTAATGAAATCTGGCTTGTCATTTATCATGATTAGTTTAATATCCTATTTAATGAGTCTTAAATGCTACCAGAAAGCAGAATGCACATCCAATGAATGGCAGAGATGCCTGTGAATCCCAGTTGCTAATAGCTGAAATAGTATTGTCTTGCACTGATGTACCATTTTGGATGTTATTGCCCTTCACATATTACATCCAGGAACCACCTGACAAACCTTAGCACTTGTACTTTATTCACACACACCATCTCAGCACTACAGCAATGGCTGTTTTCTTCCTATATCTTAATGGAAGACCTGCTGAGGCCAATGTAAAGCTTCTCATTGAGCTTCCTGGGCTTTGGATCAGGCCAACAACTTACTGCTGTCAAGATAACAAATACTCCTAAATTACTTAACCATCACTTTTACAATTATGATAACATTTTTGTTATCTTCAAAGCAAGTGATTTTCACTAATTAAGACATTGATTACAGTATTCAGGTTCTAGCTGGGAAATTGTTCTTGCAAAGGAAAAATATTAAAACATACCTGATAAACAACAAAGGAGCATCTGGATATACAACAGTTTAGTTTTCATAGGTCTGTTGGGGAGCTTTGTCACTGTTGCCCAAGCAAGTTTTAAGCAGGCTGGGTGGTGATGGAGGCACATAGGAAAATATAGACAAAGTTCTTGACTTTGGCTTCCTTTTCCAGTGAGACAAGTTTTGCTGAGGTGCGCTACTTCAGTTTAACTGAACTTCTGCAGGTTTCTGGAGGGATCACCTCAGAGACAGGACAGGTGTTCCAGATCTCTGATTATTTTTGTAGCCCTTCTCTGGACTCATTACAACTGGTCAGAGACTCAGAGACTTCAGTGTCTGTGGCTACAAAGCCTACTCCCAAGGATCATAACCAAGGTCAGCTTACAGATGCAGGTCACTAGAGTTTAATCTTCTAACAATACATGGAGTAGTGTGCGTGTGTGATTGTCTCCTTTTCACAAAGCAAGCACTTCAGGAGGGTTTACAGGTCACAGAATCACAGAATAACTTGAGTTGGAAGGGACTTTAAAGGTCAGCTAGTCCAACTCTCCTGCCATGGGCAGGGACATCCCTCAGTAGACCAGGTTGCTCAGTGCCCCATCCAACCTGATCTTGAACATTTCCAGGGATGACGTAACCACCATGGCACTCTGAAGGACTAGCAGTCCTTTTCTCAAGTTTGGGAACTCCTACATACTTAAAGACACAGATATTATCACAGTGTAGCAGGGGGCTTCAAAGAAAAGGGGTTTTGAAACTCTGGGAACTCATCCCATGGATAGTGACCAAGATTTATTTTTGAATACGATCTGAAAAATTCTAAGAAGTCATTAGGAAATAACATTTTGTAGCTTGCACTGGTTTCCACAGTGGAATTATGAAGGATTACTGGTTTATTTTTTTTTGACACGAGATAGAGTTATACTATACCTGTCATAATAATATAAATAATGATAAAAAATATTACCAGTAGTAAATTGAGTCATACATTTGTAATGTAGCAATGCATGGGATCCTGTTGTATTAAATTCTGGACTATTAACATTAAGAAGGTTGGTCATTTCCCTGCGGCCTCTACTCTCCATATAATCCAGTTAATACCAGAAGCTCTGTGATTCTGAGAAGACTGCTTGGGTAAGGACACTAAGGTTTGCTTGTTTCTCTAAACCTTATCCTAATAGATTTTCTGAATTTATAAAAATTAATTCAAAATTAGCTGTGTTGGTACTTCATTCAAAATGTTATCTTGAAAAGAACCATTTTTCTGAAATATTTGGCAATATGTTCTTCTGGTATTCTTCAGGCCTAACATGTCCTGAGATATGAACAGTATAGTTTGCTGCAAACATGAAGATGAACATTTTAAAGAATGTTATTCAGGTTTGATTTTCTTGCTTTGGGGGAGAGATTTGTTCCCTTATTTTTCCATAACTAGGTTTCATGACATCAAAGGTCATGTTAGAGAAATAGTGTCTAGAAATAGGTGGGTAATAATGGCTCAAAAAATTTAGAGGAAAAATTAATGCTGACAATGTATGTAAGATGTGAAGAACATTGTCTTGAAAGAAATCAAGATGAAGAGGAATATAAGAATGAGCTTTTCAAATTTTTTTAAACTTAACTTGTCCAAATTCCAGCTGATAGGGGAGGAAAATCACTGAGACGTTTTCTCTTAAAAACTTTACAGACATTGAATGAAGAAAATTGTTTCTCAGCTTTGTGTTTTCAAAATTGTTCAATTTTAACTGAAACAATCAACACTTGCGGCCCTGCTGAAACCTTTTGTGAGGAGGAACAGAGGTTTGTTGGTGGGGATGCCTTGCAGCAGGTGGAGATCTCTGGAATGAGAGAGTCAGACAGGGCTGTCTTGGAGCTGCGGGTTGTGAAGCATGTGGAGCTTGCTAGGGAGCAAGCCATCTAGCCTCCTGCTTAGCTGCTCTTTCACGAGGAATGTCACCCAACATTCCCAGCTGCAAGATCTGTCTCACAGATGGCACCACCCCATATTGCAGAGAGGCCCAGGAGTGTGACAATAATTTTGATCCAGTAAGTGCTGCAGCTCAGCTGATACTTCCACTCTGCTCCATATCTTAGCTCCCATTCACATGGTGCCATGGAAAAAACTCTTACATAATAACTCCCAGCAAGTTCAGCTTGAATTAACCAGAATTAGGTCTATCTGGGTCACTTTCATACAAAACTAATGTTATGCAAATTTCCACTTGCCACTTATTCTCTGAATTTCTTCATGGAGCAGACAGAATGGCATGATGGTTCAATGGAGAGCAGGGCAAAGCTGAAGCAGTGCCATGCATGTGTTAGGACATAACGTAACATTAAAAGTTGAGCATGCTTCAGAACCTGCAGCCTGGATTGACCCATTTCACTTGTCCCTTGTTTGGGCTAGCTCTACAGTAGCCAGGCTATCAAATGTTCCTACTGTCAGGCCACACGAAGTTGTGCACACAACAGAGTTGTAAACAGGACAGTGCTTGCTCAGAATTACAAGAATAACTGTACTTACAATGGAGCAAATTGTGATGGCAGTTGTCCTGGGAGATTGTGTTATTAGCATCCTGTTAGTCAAAATAAAACACCTTGGATCAGGCTTCACAGACTGAAAGAGAATTGTGGCCTCACCTCTCCCAACTGGCAAACATAAAACTGAACAGCCTTGGCATGTGACATATGGGAAAGATTGAACCATGATAAAGGAGGAGGAGAGTTTCCATCTTGGCAAGCCCTGGAGGCATGCATCTGTTCTCATCCTGAACCATCCAGGATCACCTCAAGCTCTGAATCCTTCTTCTTCTCTGGCAGTAAAGGAGAAGCTCATTATGCAGCACCATCCCTTCCCTCAACATCTCCCTCAGGTGTGGACTGAAATGGCCAAGTTACTTTCATAGCAGAGATAATTGTCTGCATGTCATCCAGTAATGAGGCCATAGCAGAATTACAAATGGAGCAGATTTGGTCTATTGAGCAGAAAAAGGAAAGGGATGAAATGTAACAACTCATTTTTGTGTGACACCCTGCTGCTGTTCCTCCCTCTCAGTTCAATTCAAAGCTCAATATCTCAACACAACCAGCTTTGTGGTTTTGGTACGAAATGAGCTCTAACTGGTGGACTCAGTAGCCTGAAGCTAAGGTGTCTGAGGCCTTTCTTTCCTTACCCTCTCTAACCTCTCCTGCAGGTAACATAGACCTAGGAAGAAGCAATGTATAAACCTCCAGTGATATTGCTGTTGTGCCAGCTGCCCTGGGTCAAATACATTGGAATGTTACTGTAAGCCCCTACAGCTGATGTAGGGCATGGCATAAGGGTTGCTATGTAATTTCACAAGTGCTAACCCTCGTTAACACAATCCCATTTCACTCAAGACTACAACAACAGGATAACTTAAATTTACATTTTAGACACGGGTTCATAATTTTTATTGTTGTGTTTTCCTTTCGCTGTCAAGCATTTAGGCAAGATGGAAGATAAATATTCTGTCTCTAGTCCTCTGCCTTCTTTGTACACTGCCTTTCAGTGGAAAAGGCTTCCAGTTACATGAGCCACTGACATTCAAATCAGACACAACTATATTACATCCCAGGGATAATTTTAAGCCTGCTATCAAGACTAGACTTACTCTCTGTACAAACTGTGATTCTCTGGGTACAGGTGGCAGGTGGTATTGGAAATATATTTTGCATTTGGTAACTTGGCTTGGCACTAGTCATGCCTAGAGAGGCACCCATGGGAGGCTGGGAGTACAAGTGGACAAGGCTTCTTGTTCCTTTCAGCCACACTACGGACACACACTATAGACACAGCCTCTCTGGCAATAGCCAAGTGCCAAGAAGATGCCCACAATCCTCAGTTCTTTCTTCCTTGGACTTTCAGTCATTGCTGTCCCCTCAAGCCCATCCACAGGGTCGTGCTTTGTAGGCAGAAAAACTAGTGGCTTGTGCCATTTTTATGCTGGTTGTTTACTTTAGGCTACCTGCTTTTACAGAGCAGGTGGAAAAATGCCAGTTCAGAAAGTTTTCTTTGGAGCCATAAATCATTCCTTTGAGAGTATAATGAAAACTGTGCTCATCAAAGTTGGCATAAAAGTTTGGTAGCAAGTGACATTTATTTTTAAAAGTATATTTGATAATTAAATTTTACTTTGGCTCTGCTGTGTGCCAGAAAGCATGAAGGAATATTTGTTATGCACAACTTCCCTATGGACTACTGTTCTGCACTAGTGAGAGTGAAGATGAGAGAGAGAGAGACACAAACAGTGTGATCCCAAACAGGCTCGATGATGAGTGGATTGAGAACAGCTCTGCAGAGAAAGACTTTGGGATATTGCTGGATGAAAAAATAAATATGATCCAGCGATATATGCCTGAAGCCCGGAGAGTCAATCATATCCTGTGGCAAGCAGGTCAAGGGAGGTGATTCTTCCTCTCTACTCTGCTCTTGTGAGATCCCACCTGGAGTACTGTGTTCAGTTCTGGGGGCTCTGTGTTAGAGCAGGTCCAAAGGAGGGCCACAAAGGTGGTAAGAGGGCTGGAGCACTCCTCCTGTGAAAAGAGACTGAGAGAGTTGGGGTTCTTCAGCCTGGAGAAGAGAAGACTGCAAGGAGACCTTAGAGCAGCCTTCCAGTATCTGAAAGGACCTATAGGGAAGGTGGCAAGGGACTTCTTACACAGGCACATTGTGATAGGACATGGGGAAATGATTTCAAAAGGAAAGATGGTAGATTTAGATTAGATTATATTAGATTATATTAGATTATATTAGATATAAGGAAGAATTTCTCTACTGTTACACATTGGAACGGGTTGCCCAGAGAAATTGTGACTGCCCCCTCCCTGAAAGTGTTCAAGGCCAGGTTGGATGGGGCTTGGAGGAACCTGGTCTAGTGCGAGGTATCTCTTCCCATGGCAGGGGGGTTGGAACTAGATGTTCTCTAAGGTTCCTTCCAATCCAAACCATGCTGTGATGATTCTATGAAGATGATGATTCTTCCTGGAACTCGGTAATAAATGCCCAACAACAATTGGATTAATAAAATAGTTGTTTTAATTGAATAAAATATAATTGAGTAAAAAGGGTATAGATATCAAGAAAATCTTACATACTTTCAGATGCCAGAAACTCCACTTTTCTGCAGCATCAGGCAGACCCTGGATGGATTTTTGCACAGCATAATGTGCAGAGCAGATCTTTTTTGTTCATGGAGAGATGGATTCCTTCTTTTTGGTCCTTTGAGCTATTGTTTATAAATTCTTACAAGAAAACAACTTTATTCCTAAAGGATGTTCATGTGGGTACTTCTTGCTTCACTATGAGATAAAGTCTTATACTATAGCAAGATCAGTAGCAAGTGCATAACTCACCTCAAAGAACCAGTTAATCAGTAAAACAACACTGAAGAAGTTTTCCTGGTGAAGGAGAATTGACACTCTAGTATTGAGATAGAGGACTAAGCTTCTGCTAAATTGCAGTAATTCTTAGCACCACCTTTTTCTGACTGCTTTCCAGTGTAGATTCACATGCTTGATTGAACAGAGAATGTCACTGGATATACACTCCTCAAATTGTAATCCAACAAGGTAACCCAGTGTTAGATGTACACATAAATACATGCCTAAAGTTCATGTTCACCCTAATCTGTACTGTGATATGGGTGCATATATTGCCCTGAATGGGGAAGAAAAAAGACAAATCCAAATCTCAGAGGTGATGCTGAACAATTTCCAATAACCATGGTGAGCAATGTAAATTAAGAACTGTTTGCAAGCCCTCAACAGGAATAAACAATGAGGTCATAGAAAAGTTTGAAACAACTTAGTGGAGGGAAAGAGGATAAAAACCAAATCCCCCTGAAGTAATAACTAGCTACTGAATTTTTAACATTTTATTGGAGTCACAGCAGGTAAAATATTTAAAGAATTTAAAATGTATAATACTGAGAAAGATTTTTATTCTCTCTGTAGTCCTTATTTTTTCTCCCTTTTTCTATATATTATTTCACAAGCAAAACTCACAATTTGTCTTTCAAATTGAGTCCCTTTCTCCTTCTTTTGGGGAAAAAAAGAGACAAACACAGTTCAGATGGTTTGGGACCACAGTTACTAGGGTGCAACCTTTCTTTTGAAAGGTGGCAGGAACCCAACACGTAAATGACAGAGGGAGAGAAAGAGTAAAGAATGATCCTCTTCATGTGCAAAATCACTCTGAGTCCTCTGACAGACACAGAACTATGAAATCTGGAGGCTAGAGATGTTAATGAAGTATTAAATAAGCAAAAAAATGGCTTAATCTGGACACCTAATACATCTTTCTGAAAATCTGCTTTCAGAATTTAGAATCATGGCTGTGAAAAGAGAAGAGAAAATGCTTCAATGTTAAAGAAAATGCACATTTCATCTGCGCGTGTAACAGAGCATGCTGTGATAATTTTAAATCATAACACAGTGTAAGATGTACTGTGTCATGGAATAAAATTACAAATCTGATTAGATACATGCAACAGCTTTATCTAGTTAATATCCAGTCTGAGAAATTAGTGGTCATTCAGCAAGCTGGTTCTGTTCCAGCAGTGGGAGTTTTCAATTATTAGAGGTAGATCAGATCCAAGGATAATTTAGTATCAGCACAATTCTGATTGAAGGCTTTCTCCCATCTAACGAGGCTAAGAGGTTCTTTTCTTACTCTGTTTCCTCACAATTGATTTCTCTCTCTGCTTTGCATTTTCCCATAATTAATATTTTATCTGTGCCAATTTAATGCCTTTCTTTTTTTCTGCATATGTATTATTTCTTTCCTCTTAGGAAAACAATTCTTTCATGGTATAAGTTGAATAGAAGAAGGTTGAAAAGGAGGATGGCAGAAAGAGAAATTTTTCTTATTATTTCTGATTCCTCTCAAACCACTCACATTTCAATAATATCTGTTCCCAGTATTGCCAATCTTCCTAACCCTGTAACTGCAGTTAAAATCCCCATATGGCCAAGAGTTCAAAAACATAAACCAAATATCTCAGGCAGTTAAGGAAAGAGGTTCACAGCTCTGACCAGTTAATGTTTCTTTTGTTTGCCCTGCTCTGTCAGAGTGTGGAGTTGCAATTACAGAGCCTTGTTGTCATCACAGACTGACTGACAGTGATGTGCTCCTTAACAGGAGCTGCACCATAACTGAGCCTCTGTGGCTGCACTGAGTCTCCATAGCCATAGTTTGGTCCCTGCTCAAAGGAATGTGATCCTTTTAAAAGAGTTGTGTTGTTGCTCCCAGTCTTACTGTCTGACAAGAAGACATCCTGCCCAAATTTCTCAAGTACATTAACTCAAGACACTAAGGACACAAGCAAAGACATTGACAAAAGGAGCAAGAGAACATAATCAATCATGCCCCCAACATTTGTATTTGCCTATTTTCATTATGCTAGCTTAAGGTAGCATTTAACAAGGGGCTTGTGCATATGAGATGTGCAAATGTAGACTTGCCCCTCAGTCTGAGTCGCTCGCCATTATCATGCATAACCAATGCAAAGACATTCTAATAGTAGTGGTGGCACTAGTTTTAATTTGTTGCTTCTTGGTTGCCCAGCTTTGACCATGCTTGGTTTTCCTCCTGCTTTCTTGACAGTGCAGTCCAGTCTGCTGTGGGGCTTTACAGCAATCATAACTACCACTCTTCAAACATAGAAGCATTTTACTGTCAACCTCTACTAGTGGAGATTGCTCTGCCACATGGAGATAATGGAGATTGATGGTATATTGCAGGCATTTTTTAATATGTGTATATATATGTGTGTGTATATATATGTGTTTTAATATGTGTATATACATTCTCCAGCAGTTTTCTAGCTGCTGCTTTTTTTTTTTGCTTCTTGACCCCATTCATCCCCCCAGAAGCTACCATGAGAAATGGGGAGTTTAACCTTGGGAACACCTGCAAGAAAGGAGGTGAATACTGAAGGGAAGAATGTAATGGAGAATGAACAGAGGGAAGTAAAATACTTAGACAAGCAAATGATTGAATCAGTGACTGGAACAACCAAGTCTCTGCTGGAGATTGATATGAAAGAGATGCTGTGGTTCATTGACTAAGTTTACCTAATTTCTTTAAACATCAGTATTGTTTTTATGTTGCACTTGCTTAATTTAGCTGCAACTTGCTATTTAATCTGTAAAGCCATTATTAGCTGAATGGTGATTGGAAAGCAGCAGGAAGATATTCTGATTATACCTTAATTATTGTCCTGCACCTGATCTTCACAGAGCAGATATATGGTCCTACCCTGCTCTGTTGTTCTCAACATCTCATATCTGAGCCACAAATAACATTGTTTCATCTCTTTAAGAACAGAATTAAATATGTTTCCACTGATTTCTAGAATAAGCTGTAAGACTACAAAGCTTTGTTTGCCTTCCTTCCTTCTTGGTCCCAGGCATCAAAAGAAGATGTTTGGTTAATAGCTAATTAAACACTTCTATTTAGCAAGCCAGGGCTTTGTAAATCCACATCTTTCTCACTGCATATGGTTTGGAATCAGCTGAACATTTTGAGTTTGCATTTTGCCAAGTTAGAGGCTGAATTAACACAACTGGAAACTTTGAAGTAAGCAGAGATAAAGCAAGCCAGCAGGTTCTTAAACTGAGGGATATGAAGTGGAAAAAATCCATGACTCTCCCTTCACGTAGAGACCTGAAGATACATCCTTGATAATGAGGTGCCATGCTGGCTTATTAAATCCTTGATCATTTAAAATGTAAATCCTAATGAAAGTACAAAGACCTACAGCAAATAGGAGTGGGCTGGTTTTTAATAAATGAACATGCCATCTGCCTATCTCCCAATGTATTGAGCATTGCCATCTTTGTAATTAGCACTGACAAATAGCACACTCCCAGGAAACAGGACAGTGAGATACGGTGGATTATTTTTTCATCCCTTGCTGAGCTAGCATGGGGCCAAAACCTGGGACATTGTGGCTTTCTAGCAAGGCTGTTGTGAACTATCGCAGTTCCTGCTTAGGAAAGCACACAGGTATGGATAGCAGAGTCATAGAATCATAAAATAATTTAGGTTGGAAAAGACCTTTAAGATTATTGAATCCAACCATAAATGTAGCACTGCCAAATTCACCACTAAACCCTGTCCCTAAGTGTCACGTCTATATGTCTCTTAAGTACCCCCAGGGATGGTGAATCAACCATTTCCCTGGGCAGCATGTTGTGATGTTTGATAACCCTTTAGATGAAGAAATTTTTCATAATACCCAATCTAAACCTCCCCCAGTGCAACTTGAGGCCATTTCCTCTTTTCCTATCACTTGTTACTTGTGAGAAGGGACCAACACCCGCCTCACTACAGCATCCTTTCAGGTAGCTGTAGAAAGCAATCAGGTCTCCCCTCAGCCTTCTTTTCTCCAGACTAAACAACCCCAGCTCCCACAGCTGCTCCTCAGAGGACTTGTACTCCAGACCCTTCACCAGCTTAGTTGTTCTTCTTTGGACACACTCCAGCACCTCAATGTCTTTTTTGTAGTGTATAGGTACTATACACTACACCTAGGTATAGACATTACTACAAAAGCCTGGGAACACCTTCCTGAACCTGCAGTTACACCACACTGGTGGTGCCATTTAAAGCCCTGACAGAGGAAGGCTATGACTGGATAGGAGAAAGGCTCTTTCTGGCTCCTTTATTTCTTATGTACACTCTCATCAAGGAGCATGATAAGTGAAGAATAAATACTGCTGGAGGGCAATGATACCCTCATAAAAATTAATCTGTAGGAAATACTTGGACTGAAAAACGGAGGAAGAAGATGGTTGTCTTTTAAAAGACAAGCTTGTCTACTTTGTTGAGGGCCCTTATCAACTCTCTCTTTACAAAGCAAATCACTGGAAGAGGAACTGCTAGTTTCAGCTCCTTCCACAGTGAGCCACTGGAGAGGCACTGATATGTTAAAAGTGAACATTTTTAGTTTTTACAGACTGTAACAAATTGAACTAGCAATGTACTTCTGCTTCTTAAAGAAGAAATGGCAAACTATTCCTTTATATTACAAAGAAATTCACATCACTGCAATTTTACTGATCTGCACAGGGGGGAGACACAATTTACCTGTAAAGGCATTCACCAAAGCTTTCCTTGCTGCTTACATCCCAAGGAGATACTACTGGTCTACATGCAAACATACATTTAGGGATTCTCTGGTGAACAAAAAAAAAAACAACCCATAGGGCTGCCCATGAAACATGCAGAAAAAAATATACATATATATATAAATTTAAAAACCCCATTTCTATTTGAGGTGATTTATTACTTCTTTTAAGGAACATATATTAAACCAGTTTCACAGTTAAACTTTTCCACTTAAGCTTATCCATTTTCCTGGCTGAACTTTTTTGAGGTAATTTGTTGGAAAATATGATGCAGATTCTAAGGATGTGTGAGATACTGCTAACTGAGCTAAATACTGGCTGAAGTCAGGTCTGATTTTGTCACTGGTTCCAGGCACATGGATTTCAGAGGAGATTTGATGTTGTTCATTTGCAGTAGTTCACAGTGACACTTAGGAGAACTTCTGTCCTGAAATTATTTTCTACATGTTTGTTATGTGGTATATGAAATTAAAAAGAAAAAAAAGTAGACTAATTAAATGGGCCATATACTAACTTCAGTCCTGCAACTCCATAAAGATTTCATACTATTTCATCTGGTGACAGCTATGCAATAAAAACTCTATGACAGGAAGACTTTTTGAAAATCTATCTCTAAGTCAGGTAAATGCTGAGAACGTTAATTTTCCTTATTTATTGTTGTGTGTTCACGGAGTTCAAAATGGGTAATAAAAAAGGACAATTACGTTTTATAGGTGTGTTGTCATCAAATCTGGGTTCTTCACCCAGTGTGCAGTAAGCCAATCAACACACAAGAGTCGAAATATTCGTCTTTATTTCTAGTCTGCGGAGTAGGGTGCCAGGCATTTAACATCAGCCAACAAAATACATGATTGGTTACCAATGATTCATCTACAACTCCTAACCATACGTATGCATCTAAGTTCATGTTTAAAACATTGAGGGCAGTTACCTGATTAGAATGCTCATTATTCACAAAGGCGTGTGATTTTTAGCTAAGGTAACCAGAGTTTATACCTTCGTTCTATTAGCTACCACTAAGTCTCTTACCCTATTGTCTTGGTTTAGTGGTCAGGGTGAGCCACAATCCAGAAAACTGAATTGCTCTCTGCTACTCCCCTCTACCCTCCTGGGGGAAGATAAAAGGAGAATAAGGAAGAGAGACTTCAAGGTTTGAAGTTAGAACTATAACAGGTTTAACAGAACAGGGAAAGGACAGTAACACTTGGATGAAGGAACAAAATATACAAGTATATATACAAAACCCAATCTCAATGATCACTGATATAAGTGCCCAGAAGTCCCTCACAGCAGAGCCAACACAGGAAAGGGGTCCAAAGCCCTTCCCAGCACCAGATGCATTTGGATCCTGCAGAGCACCTGGTGAGCTGATGATAAAAGAACAGGATCCTCTCTCCAAGATGTCTGAGTGCAGCAAAGCAGCAAGGAAGGAGGGAACAGGAAGGAGTGGATTGCCTGTCCTCCTGGCTTTTATAGGGTATGGCAGGAAATGGGAGGGAATACTGACCCCTCTCTATTCTGCCCTCCCCCTTCCCCCCCCCCGATCCCTCAGGGTCCTAAACACCACCCTTTCTGTAGGTGTTCATATTGATACCATAAATTTTGCCTGTGCCCCCCAAAATGAAAAAACCTATCTTGCGCAATTTTTCATCCTATTACGGGTCTGATTCTAGACAATAGTTAACCATGAAATATGGTCTTGGGCATCCAGCCATGGGGACCCTCCATCCTTGTTGTTATGGTTTTCAAAGCAGAGATAGTCATGGTCATCCGGTTTGTAAATCTTTTACCAGCCAACATCAAGTGTGCTGGTCTTGTCTGGGATAGAGTTAATTTTCTTCATAGTAGCTAGTGTGGGGCTGTTTTGGATTTGTGTTGAAAACAGTGTTAATTATACTGGCATGTTTTTATTATTGCTGAGCAGTGCTTACGTAGAGTCAAGGCCTTTTCTGCTTCTCACACCACCTCACCGGTGAGTAAGCTGGGTGTGCACAAGATGTTGGGAGGGGACAGCTGATCCCAACTGAACAAAGATAAATTCCATACCATATGATGTCATGATCAGCATATAAAGCTGGGGGAAGAAGGAAGAAGGGGATGTTTGCAGTGATGGCATTTGTCTTCTCAAGTAACCATTACACATGATGGAGCCCTAATTTCCTGGAGATCACTGAACGCCTGCCTGCTGATGGGAAGTAATGAATTAATTCTTCGTTTCGCTTTGCTGGTATGCATGGCTTTTGCTTTATCTGGTAAACTGTCTTTATCTCAACCCACGAGTTTTCTTACTCTTACTCTTCTGATTCTCTTCCCTGTCTCACTGGGGGTTAATGAGTGAGTGACTGTGTGGTGCTTAGATGCCAGTTTGGGTTAAACCATGACAACAGGGAAAATTAACAGTTCAAAGATTAATTGCATTGTTGGAAACTTCAGAATTTTTTCATTTATAAAGAGTTCTTTAAGTATGTCTCACTTTGTTTGGATGGGCAAGACCTACTTATTTTGGGTTTTTTAACTGCTTAGCCTTTGTTAGATTCTCTTTCTCCAGAAAAAGGAAAGAGAATTAAAAGCTGAGATAAAATGAGCTCTTCCTATTTATTTTTAAGCAAAAACATTCAGAAGCTGCAAAAGATGGTTGACAAAATTATTTCATTTTTAATGTTGTTGCACTCAAAGGAACTTCAGTATTTTTTGCAAAAATGCGAAGAAATATTGCTATAGAGCTCTTTTTGATTGAAATTCCCAAACAAACAAAAGAAATTTCCACCTGCTCTACTGAGACATTTTCATATTTCAACTTTATTTAAGGATCAGTGGCTTGTCACAGCTGCAGAGTAAGATGGATACAATTTTACCCATCAGTTTGGTTTCTTATGTGACCCAAATGATCATCAGTTTACGTGATTCCCTGGTGACCACCACACTGCACCAGAAAAGATTAAGTGTTACAGTTTGAGAGGACAGAAACTAATTTCATGGCATTGATGTGATGACCTCTGATGGTCAAGCCCAAGAGAGACAGAAGGCACTACTTAGGACCCCAAGGAGGTCCAAGGGGCAGCACAGAGAAGGGTAGGATGACCTCAGTATTCCCTCCTATTTTCTGCCATACCCGATAAAACGTCAGAAGGGCAGGAAAGTGGGGCCTTGGCTCCTTTTCTCTCTTCTGGTGGGTATCTTGGATGGAAGATCCTGACTCTCTGTCATCCCCTCACCACATGCTCTGCAGAATCTGGCTCCATCCATTGCTGAGAAGAATCCTGTCCCTTTTTCCTGTGTCAGCTCTGCCATGAAGGACCTTTGGATTATTATATCAGCTACTATTAACATCAGATTTTATGTATATATATATATGTATATATTTCATTACTTTCCTACTGGTTACTATCCCTTCCCTGTTCCATTAAATTTGTTCTAGTTCTAATTTCCGACCTTGAAGTCTCTTTTCCTTAATGCCTTTTTATCCTCCCCTGGGAGGGTGGGGGGGAGTAATAGAGAGCAATTCTGTTCTCTGTGTTTCGGTTTGCCCTAACTACTAAATGGAGACATCAAATTTCAGTATTAAGAAGAACCTGAGCCAAAAGCAGACTTCTCACTGGCTACACCAAGCTTTGTTACAAACTCTCTGTGCAGAAGTGGAGCCTTGTTCCTAACAGTTAAGTTAGTTAAGCTTCCAGTCAAGTGCTTGAACACACAGAAAGAACATAGATTAGCAAAGAAAAGCAATGAAAGTAAAATAGGCCTCTAAACCCTGCAAAGAGTCAGAAGTGCTGTCAGTGAGGGTATGAAGGAAACATTCACTAAGTCATTGTAAGCTTGGGAAGAGCTATGAAGCAACAGTATTGTAAAGGACGGACATGACTGGGTTAGTTATAAGATTAAAGGATGCTGCAGGGCTGGTATAGATTTTCCAGAGGATCTCCTGATTCCTTTCATGAGGGGTCACTCACCTTTGGTTGTTTGCTTTTTGTGCTGCACAAAGCCAGACGTGGTTCAAAATAAACAGATAATTAAGTCAGTAGGGGAATCTTAGCTGCAGAACTCTGTCATGAAGTGAGAGGGACAGGCAAGGTTTTACATGGAAACATTTTCTATTCCCTGCTACAGCAAGGAGCCAGAGTGCTTTTGCCTTATAAACAAAAGACCATTAGAAATGAAAGAGCAATGATAATTTTCTACTCTGTCTGACTAGGGGCTACTGTACAACCATGGCTCTCTTCTCTCTCAGTAATACAGCCATCTTTAAGTACAACTGTCTTTCTCACAGTCAACAGCTTTCTTTGTTTCTCACTAAAAAAATGAAGGAACCCCACACTCTTTAATAGCTAGCCAGATAATTTGGTTCTGGGGCAAATGTATTAAAAAGCTCAGAGGAAAAAACAGCAATGCTAAATATAATAGCATGATTAGAACAAATTAATTATTCTGCTGCTTACAGGCAGCATAATTTGCAACGGTATTCCTGATGTGCAGCAGAATTTCTGGACAGAGCAGAAGAACAGTTCCAGTTGCAAGAGCAGCCAGAGAACCAGACGCAGACACTGGGGCAGGTGAGAGGTGGCTTTGCTTCTTTCCAATGTCAAGTGTTGGATTTAACTTGCCTAAGGTATATGTTTGCGTGGGTCAGGTGACACATGCCTCAGAAAATCCATCCATTCCAAATCAGTCCTACAACAGGAAGCTTCTGGCATGATCCACCTGTGAAGTACCCCTGTAGGTTCCCTCCTCAGTTCTCTGAGGCAGGTGTTAGGGTCCAGAGACCTTCAACTGTGTGCTAAGTGGAAGTGAAGTATGCAGCTTGTAAAGTGTGTAGGTCATCTGTTCTAGAGTAAAACATAACCACAAAAAAGCAAAGCATTAACATGCTGTAAAGGGACAACACAAAGCTGAGTGAGAGAGGGAGTTAACAAGGAGAAGGGAGAAAAATTACATGGAATCAATGAAGTAACACTTCTTAGAGGTATTTAGGTTTCTTAGAAGTCTAAAGAGGTTTTGATTTGTTCCAAAGTGGAGGAAGAATCAGTACATTCTTGTGATTGTTTCCTCACTATCTGCCACAACAGGATATCTGCTGGCTGCCTCCAACCTCATCCCGACTAACAGGTATAGAAGGTAATCAGCTGGAAGCTAGAAACCATCTCAGAGATGACACTCCAAACAAGTGGCACTTCCAGTGGTTTTGGTGGACATTATTTTGACTTGCAAATGAGTTTATCTACAACAAGATCCATGTTTTAGAGTAATGAATGCACTAGAATATTCACCAAAGATGGAGATAGAATATGTCATAGAAAGAGTTTGCTTCAAAAATTTGCAGTATTTTACAAATATCATCAGGACACAGGAATATGTCATATAACAGGTGTGTCCAGTCAAAATTGCTCTATTTTCTGAAATTTATGATTGGCAAAAAACTGTTCACAGATAATCTAAAGTCTAAGAATTATTTACAGACACTGCTCAGTGAGTAATTTTGAGTACCTTTGAGAAAATTGTCATCATGCTGTAAACACTTCACTAATGGAAAACAGCCAAAATTTATCAAAGAAATTAATTATAAATTATTTACTCAGCTTTACTCACAGTCATCTTGTGGAGGGGGAAGAAAAGATTTTCTGCAGTGCTGTTTGATCTCTCTTTTTCTGTAATATGAGCGCTTCACTGCAGAGCTGGTTGTGTAGTTAAGGCAATGGGCATAGGACTGCTTAGATCACACTCTTGGGGTCTGACCTGCTGGAGAGCAGAGAAGGACAAAGAGACCTGGGGGTCCTGGTGGACAGGAGGATGACCATGAGCCAGCAATGTGCCCTTGTGG
>VZRW01003357.1:0-166195 GCA_013398125.1 Aegotheles bennettii | reverse complement strand
CTGGATGCATTCCTGTGTGACCTCCTCTAGGTTGTCCTGTTCTGGCAGGGGTGTTGCACTAGATGATCTTTCGAGGTCCTTTCCAACACTTAACATTCTGTGATTCTGTGATTCTGTGATCCTGAGTGCAGAATTCCATGGCAATCAAGTGTAAGTTTAAAATAAAATCCAAAGATACAGATGTTACCTAACAACTAAAATTGTTTTCAGTGAATATACTCAAAAGCATAGGGTTTTAAGGTCTCATAACAAAGGATACTCACTTCTGGCAGTTCTATTGCAGTGTTAGGAGTTAGTTCACAGAAGCTTTCCCCAAAGTTTTCAGATCATTTTTCAGCTTTGTGAAGCTGATGTACATTAAGCCCATGAAGTCCTTCCTAGTACTGATAGCTAGGAACATTGCTGAATCTGGGTGTCTTGAGGATTGCACTTCAGTGGAAGAAGAGTATCTATTGCTAGAAGGATATATTTTGCTAGCACATTGAATCCCCACCTGCCCTTTCAGTGGCTTTTTGAAGTTGTGCAAAAGAACAAGGCTGAAACAATGTCACTTATTAATACCTCTCTTTCCCTCATGTGCTCAGTGCTGAGCATACAAAGAAAAGGAACTCAGGCTATCGTACAGCATATTGCTGTTGCCATAGAGGAGGCATGTGTTACAATACACACACACACGTGTCCTACACATGGAAAATCCCTGGGTTATACAGTTCTTTTGCAGATCAACTAGTGAGAAGCTAGGTGAGAACCTGACATTCCCACCTGTTGTACTGTGGCACAAAACACTGGTCACTTGCTAAGGCAGCATGCGCTACACAGTTGTGATCCATGGCACTACCACAGTAGTGGTATATATGTATATATATACATATATATATCAGAGTATATAATAAAAAATGCTCTGACAGCAGGATAAAGGATAAAGGTTTGATTGTTCTACAGTCAAATGCTAGCAAAGATGCATTCAATAAATGAAATTACCAGGAAAATGAAGAATTGATTTGAGGGTGCTTCATTATTAAAACAGGCACATACACATGAAAAAAGCAACAGCAAAACTAATTGGCCTGTTTTGTGGCAGGATAGGAATATTCATACTTATGCAGGGAGCGTAGCAGTGTACGTATCTACCTACTCATTAGAGGATATGAAACCTTTATTGACAGAAAGATTCTAATTACAGTATACCCACCTTTGGTCTGGAAATGATTATCTGCTAATGAATGTTAACGAAGACACAAGAATGACTGTTGAGCAAGACAGGCCGGCTGAGTGACCAGGGTGACAGTGTCGAAATTGCTCTCCCTGTCTGGGCTGGTAACAGAGGATAATTGTGGGAAGTACCGGGGACTAAAAGTAAGAAAGGTCCCATTTCCATAATGGTGGTCAATGCTAGTTTTTACCACCAAAGGGGCAATTTGAAACAACCTAGAGTCAATGACATAATGAAGTTGGCTTCAACAGCAAGAGGGAGTCACCTATACCTGTAGCAGAGATGGCAGAACAGAAGAGAGCGTTAAGAACTCACTCTCTTGGAATGATTCCCTCCAGCACCCTTTAAAACGAAATTTCCTTCCAAAACAGCATTTCTATTTCATCTATAAAGAGCTTACCTTGACATTCTGTTAGGAATGTAATTTGAAATATTAAAAAAAATGCAAAAAGGAGTTTTACAAAGATACCTTAGTGTTTGCACATGCTAAGCAGGAAGATCCCCCATTTTTCCCTCTACCTATATGTCATGTTGTAACTATGCTGAAGTGGTGATAAACAGCCTGATTCTCTAACCACAGTAATAAACCAATAGCCACAGAAAGGAATCTGCAATCTCAAGGGCCCTGGATTGGTTTGGTTACTAAGCTGGTAAAAAGTGAGTATCCCAAAGAGAACAGAAAAGAATTTGGTTCTAGGAGATTTTCCCTTCAGGTGAAAGTAGATTTTTTCTGCTGTGACTTTCTACTCCGTAGTGCATCCTGCCTAACACCTTTCAAAGCTGTGTGCCAACTGTCTGGCCTTTTGATTCAGTGTCAGTCCCAAGGGGTGGGAAGTGCTTTTGTAAAGTGCCTTTCATGTCGCAGGAAGATGAGTGGCTGAAGTGAGCTTTTGAAAAAGTCTGGATGCCTGGACATGCATATTTATCTCTGTCTAATTTGAGGAACTCTGCACCAGATTGTGCAGGTAAACGGATTTGTTTCTTGTCTAGAAACAGGTGCTTGCTTAGAACAAAACCACAGACATAAAATGACTCCTTTTTAGCAGTGTGAGCAATGTGGCAACACCACTTGCTTATATGTTACTAACGGAGATTGAAACTTGATGGGAATAAAAGCTTGAGCTCCAGGAAAACTAGATTTGATGCTTTGAAACCTTAGGGGAGAATACAAGTTTCTCAGCTTTTATTCTTAAATATTAAATACAAATGAAAATGTTTCAGGCTTATCTTTTCCCCGTTTTATACTACATCATTCTATATCAGTAATTTCCTCTGTGACATTACTAAGCACAGGAGGACTCAGCAATCACATGTGTGTATGTATATATATATGTGTGTGTGTATATATGTATATATATACATAAACACACACAAGTATAACAGAACCCAAATATTTAGAATCACATTCACAAATATTTAACTTAAGTTACAACAGGATATGATTTTTCCCTTTAAAAATTATTTTAAAAACACAAAATGATAAAATGCTCACTCAATATGGCTACCTTTGCCTATAATTTTTTTAGAAAACCTCTTAGAGAAGTCACAGATCAGGCTATGGCAACCTGATGCCCAGCACAGCACATAAATAAGGCAATTTTCATTTAATGCATCTCTGTCTTTAACACATGATTCCCTGAAAACAGTAATCAAACATTGTGAGGAACTGAGAAGAATATAAATAGGAAGGTGGCCTCAGCAGAAGGTAGCAGGTATTGGATCTTCCCCAGATGGTCCCAAAGCTGCTGCTTTGTCTTTGAGAGCATAGAGGTCCCCATTTTCGGTGGTGGTGATGGTGAGTGTATTTTGTGACAGCATTCACACGAAGCCAATCTGCCAGATGGGACAATTCCTGTGACCCTACCCATTTCCTAATCTCCCTATTCCCAAGGCCCATTTGCTAATTCCTGGGCAACTGTGTATTTGGGAAGCTAATGATGAAAGCCCTGCTGTGCTCTGCCTGCTATCAAGAAAGTAAAAAATTGATGGTTTAGATGGAGTGGTTCTGGGCCTCAACTCATTCACACACCACTACACTGTGTTGATATGAACACAGAGAAGTATGAAAATCAAGGCAAATTGAGGATACAGGTTGGGGCAATGAGTAATTGATTGCTAATGCACATGGTTTTTTGTAGTGAAGCAATGTTCCACTAGCAAATAGCAGGGATTTAAGATGCCTCTTGTGTTTATTTTTAGATCTCTGGGGTGAAGGGGATGCTAATCTGCATGGAGCATTCTGCACCTGATTAATTTAATAGACTGCATCAGATACACGTAGATTTATTTCTGGTTTATATATAAAGTTTAATTAAATTTGTGTTGTTTACTAGCTCGGGAACCTTAGGTGCCGTTTTGTTGGTAAGTCACTTCCTTCTTCCTGCTCTGGCAGGGGGGGTGGACTAGATGATCTTTCGAGGTCCCTTCCAACCCCTTAGATTCTGTGATTCTTTTTCATAGTTGAGTAAAACATTCCTGCATAGCTACAACATCCTCTTCTCTTGCAACTCAACAGACAATAGGTGTTTAACTAAACATCGAACATTATTAAACCCACAAATACAAACAAGTAAAACTATCAGATCTGTTTATTTCTGAGAGAAGATACATCTTCTCTTTACATTTTAGCCATTTCACCATGGTGATGAAGCAATATGAAAAGCTGCTCAAGTGTCTTCCACATAGCTCCAGAAGGAAGCTCAAGCCAGAGATAAAACCGACCCTCTCTCCTCTAACAAGATGATGCTCGATCTTGCTGCAGAAAAGCAAGTTTCAGCTGCAGAGATTAAATACATCAGAGAAAATCCCAGTTGTAGACAGTGACATGGTGCAAGGATATGGTAAGTTCTTCCTGGTGAGACCTTACTAGGTAGGGAAAACTTTTCTAGATGTACAATTTGCATGATAAGCTGCAGACCATGATAATTCTTGTTAAACTATCACACGTGTTTTTATATTCCAGCTAGGAGTGACAGTGAAAATGAGGTTATATACTTGCCACACATGTATCTCATTAAACTACATTAACTTTATTTCATTGACTTCACCTAATGGCATATGAAGTAAACAAGATATAACTTTTATGGGCCTCCATGTAATCTCATCTTTTACTGTCTCATATTCTAAGCCCTCAAAGGAGAAAATGCATACTTAAATAATCTCTCCTATCCTATTTTATCCACTGTACTGTCTGCTACAATAACACCACTTTAACCAAGCATGTATATTCCTTCTGTTACAGCTGGCAACAGTCAGAAAAGGGCCTCTCCCTTATGTTCCTACTTCCACAGGAAGTTGTCTTTGAAAAAAAGGATCACAAGGGGCATCTGGTTCTTTCTTCTGCAAACCAGGGGTAGAAAGGCCTTTAAGCTGAGATGCAGAACTCTGCTTCTGATATAGATGCTGGTGTCATCTTCGACTCCCTGTGCAACTTCTGTGGCTGTTTAGCATAAACATTGCTAGGGGCTTGGTGTAAAAAGGCTGTGCAAGAGAAACTATTTGCAGATCAGCAGAAGCAATTTTACTGGATCTACAAAGCCCAAAAGGAAAGCTATATATGCTTTGCTATTTTCTATCAACTACTGTTTACGTGCGAAATGGAGATTAAAAAACCCCACCATTCCTATAACCAATGACTTACCTTGCTCCTACACTAACTTTTGGTAATTTTACATGTCAAAAAATGCTTGGTAGGAGGTCCAGAATGCTTTATGTTATGTATTTATATGTTTATCTCTAACACTTTCTGTTTAAGTTGCCCATCCCTAAAACTGCTCCTTCCCCCCCCCCTTTTTTTTTTAATTTTCTTTTGAATTTTTTTTACTCTCTCCCTCAGTGAGGCTTGAATGATGCAATGTCTCTCATTGTCACTGCATTTAAGCTCAAAAAGTTAATAAATGTATACAGAAACAAAACTAAGAAAAATGGAGTTACTGTAGCAACATACTTTACAATTGAATCTGCTGTGACATCTAAAGGACCTCTAGGAATTGCAAGAAGACATACTTTCATGCCAGAATTGCTTGAGTTGCTTTTAAGTTCTTTTTGGGGTTGGATTCTGCCTCAGTAACTCCTTCTGATTTCGCCAAGAATACTCAATGAGTACACTGGTAAAATCTGGCACTAATGACCTGGTTTGGGTGAGAGTGTTGTTTTTCCTGATCCACACAAACTGTGAATGTTGGGTTGGTTTTTTTCCAATTCAGAGGTTAAGTGAAGGATTTGTAAAGTTTGGATTTGAACTGGATTAATTTCTGCATTTATTCTGTGAGTAGAAAAACAGAAGTAGCTGAATAGAATTTCAGAAATTCATTGAAAAATTGTAGTGATTAGAGATTAAGACAAAATCCCTTACTAGCATATTAATGCATGATAGATACTCTCCACGTGGGAAAGAAGAGATCTGCAAAAGACATTAAAGTAACCAACATGAAGAACTCCCCAGTTCACCAGATGGGGAAGGGGAATCCTGATTTAGTATGGGTTTTTTTCTGAACTGCTTAACTACTCCTCTCTCTCAGATATCACACAAAAGTTCTCTGTCACCTAGACTTCTGAGATTAGGTTTCTTTCTTCATCAGTATCAGCACTTACGTCAGCTTTAGACTGTGAAATAATAAAGGGGGGGTGGGGGTGGGAAAAGAATGTTAAGGAGAACAGGATTGTTTACACAGAGCTAGGCTGTGAACCAGTGCTCACTAAGGTGTGATTTTAACTAAGGGCAGTCACATTCAAAAGCCACCAAGATTTTTTAAGATAAATAGTTGGTCAGTGTTACAAGCAGAACAATGACTATACCCTTTTTTTAAGGGATTTTTTTGACATGAAAGTGGGAAGGGAAAAAACTACCCACACCCCATAAATCTTACATTGAGGAAGTATTTCAGTGTTTCAAAGAAAAAATTAAATAACTATTTGATAGTTTTTTTAATTCCTGAAGCAACATTTTTCAGATTACTTGCTTCACAAGAAAAACTGAATTTTCAACTTAATTTGAGATGAAATTTAGATATTAATTCTGAGAAGACCTAGTTGAAAAGAATTCACAAATTAACTCATCTTTGAATTTTCTACATTTCTATGACCCCCTTTTAAGAATAACAATGGTCCTGCTACATAGAATATTTGATTCTTCATGTTTTTTAATCTGAGTTTTGTACCCTGCAAAGCTATGTCCATTTAAGAATAAGAAAAATAGTAATATTAAAACCTTACCCTGTAATTATGATGATTGGAAGAAGTGTTTGATCTTCCGGGATTATTAGAGGAGCCTCATCCTCAAAGTTTTAAAAAGTTATTGAATTACTGAATTATACATGTCTAAGTTTTCTTACAGGCTTGGTTTTCTCAATTAAAGACAGCCACAGTTTTACTCTCTGCTGTGCTGCTGGATCTAATGTTAACTACAGTTCTGAAAAAAAGTTAATGAGCATGAAGGTTTTACATTTATTTTACAGGGTTCTTTTGTGGTAAGGTGTTCTGTATGCACGTGGTCTTGGTTTCTATATGGGTAATTCTTAAAATGTGAACTGTCAGCAAAAGTTGAGCGTGTGCAGGTCCCACGGCAGCCTGTCAGGGAAGTATTCAAAAACCCACCACTAGGGTGTATCGCAGATGATCTTTCTCTTCAGTTCTAGTTAAATGCAATATAATTTTGTCCCTTAAACAGTCTGTTCCTGGACTGGGTCTGTCTGCTCCAGATCTGCAAACTATCTTCAGCCTGCTGCAGCCTCACTTCATTGATTTAATTCTGTCAACCCCAAATTTGCCCTGAGATGGGATTTTCTTCCTGAGGGCTTCACAAGGTGCTTGTTCTCAAAGAGCAAGGAAATAGAGGTTTGAGAAATGAACTCTGTAACAGAGTGTCTGCCTTTTCTGGCAGCCACGTTGTCCCACAAGGAGAAAGGTCTCCAATGTGTTTGGACTGATATAAGAACAGCCCCAAGTCCTGTCCTTTCCTTTCCTTTCCCCTTCCCCTTTCTTCTTTCCCTTTCCCTTTCTTCTTTCCCTTTCTTCTTTCCCTTTCCCTTTCCCCAGTACCATCGTCTTGACCACATCCCTGAGCACTGACCCAGACTCCCACTGATTTTCAGATGCAAACTGCATCTATTCCCTGTTATTATTGCAGTTAGGAACACACACTTACAGATTCCAGACACAATGTCCCTGTGTATGTCCATGGCTATCTTCACCTGCAGGATACTAAAAGTATTCCCAATCTGTTCAAGCAGAAAAGCTGCCCTTCCTTTCCCTCTGACCACTGGAACAAAGAACACAAGGAAAAAGCCCCGAAAACATATTATTAGCTGTTTTCTTATGGCTGCCACTAGCAAGTGTTGGAAATTGTCTGTATAACTGTTGTCCTTGACTGCAGTAACACAAAACCCAGTGTTCCAGGAAAAATACTGTGAAGTTACAGGACAAACGGGGAAATGTTCGGTTTTTTTAATTATTGCCTCTCTCCATTTCAGCGATAATGTATTAGCTTGAAAGAGCTGTTGTCCATTGGCTTAAAGGAACCGTATGCATGTCTTACATCAGAATTTGGATCAAGTCACACTTATCTTCTTCTACTCCTCCAGGCCTGCATCTTTAGAAGGACTGAAGAGCAAACATTCTAAGAGAACATCTCCACTCCAGTGTGGTTGCTCAAACCTAACCTTGACCACGCAGCAGTGAAAGTGGGATAAAAACCTCAGAGCATGAGAGACATGACTGGAAATCTGCTACCACTTCACACAGACTGAAACATGAACATTCACCAGTGGTGTAGACACACTGGGTGTGCCATGCCCAGGACAAATACCACCACACCACCACATATCTCCTGAAACCTCACAATAAATTTGTGTGGCTGCAAAGTTATGGGAAGCAAGGCAGAAGCTGATGGAACATGTAGGTAACCTGAATTGTGGCTGTCCTAGGCCAGTCTGGTCTTGAACCCTATCTGCAGAAGTTCTGCAGAGACAGTCTGGAAGGCTGAAAGGCACCCAAGCTGACCTGCTCTGAGTGGCATTGGGTCTGGAAGTAATCAAGCTGCCTTCTCAAAATATGGCCCTAAAGGGTAGTTCCCTCAGTGAGTCAGGGTCCACATGCTTCTGTAAAACCCGTACAATACCAGCACAGTTTCCAATGTTTTGATACTAACCTGCAGCTCAGGTAAGCATCTGTACAGGGGGATGTCAGGTCACTGCATGTGACCTCCAAATAGATGCCTGTCTCTCTGCTAACAGAATGTATGTTTGTGAAACATGGCAGATGTTCTGCATGTGGCTACATGGCTGGGCAGGCGGATGGATGCAGTAGCTAGCCACATTCCTAGATGTTTCATTGCAAGAGCACAAACATGCTTTTCCCCTACTGCTCCTATGAGAGTTGCAACTGAGGGTGCTAGCTGGTTCAAAATCAGTGGGAATTTTGACTGAGGAGATGTCAGACCCTGAGCATCAAATATTATTTTCTACACCATGTTATTTTCCATACATAATATTAATTCACTGTCTCATGGAAGTTATGTGTACCAATGCAATGGGTGGGATTCTCTCCTCTACTAATGTGGTATTGAAGACTCTTTACAATCCCTTGACATTATTTCAGCCTTAATAGATATCTTATGAGTTATTCCAGTTTTCTAATGCTTTATCAGCATAAAGAGAATTTTCTTTCACTACCTGGGCTTCTTTCCTTCAGATCTCTACCAAAGCAATCCTGTACTCAATGCATGACTAAAAAAGCCAACCAAAACAAACACCTCCCACCTCCAAACCTACTGCAATTTCTAATGAATGTCTCAATAATCTTACTCCATTATATTTTTATGGAATGTTGTAGAATATTTATTGTTACCGAGAATAAAAGAGTTGATATCTGTTTGTGTTTGGAGAAGCATTTTTCTGGGCACATGCCAAGCTATCTTCAGTTTCTATAAAAGCAATGAAAATTGCTACCATCACTATTGTTTGATTGTGGTTCATTATAATGGAATTAAAATAAACTATCTAGAGAAGCATTTCAAAACACTGATTTTTTTATACAATAATCTGATTTGGAACCATCACTAGCCGAGGAAAAATTATGTGAGGATTAATATGACACCCTGTGTTAGTACATAAACACTCCCATGCTCTGACTGGGAACAGTCAGCTAAATGCATTTGTCTCAATTCATTCCTACAGATCTAAGGGAAACCAAGAAAGCAACAAGGACTGAGCTCAGGGGAGCACACTATCCTGTGACTGAAGTCAACGAACGTTAATCTGCTATCACAGATCAGATCCACATGTAGCACAGATTATAATTTCTTCTGAAATGGTAGAGAACGTTTTTTTTAAAGGTGAAGTCATGAGATGTTTCAAGGAATCATGTTTTTGCAAGCTTTCAGTCTTAGTGGCTGCTATCATGTTAGCTTTGGATTTCACAGCCTGTTACACTGTAAAATATCATTTTCCCTGTCTCCTTTAGCTCATTCCTGTACCACATCTAGGGTCTATAAAAGCATCTGATAAAGAGTCTGCAAACCTCAGGCTCAGCATTACAAGTAATCACATCAGAGCATGCGGGATGCCAGCCCACAACACAGCGTAACTGGCTGAAACACCACACAACAAACTTTCTACAGTATAACAAAGAAGCCCAAGAATCATATCCTAGAGGAAAAAAAAATAAAAATTGGAAGATAGTAGCAATATCAAGATTTAAAAAAAACCAGGAACATTTCCATAATTACTTAACTGATTCACTTGCCTTACATACTAATCTGTTCCCTAAAGCCCCTACATCCATCATCTAGTGACCAGCAACCGACTCCAAACATCTGTGTAGCTGTCACCTGGTCCACATGGTACCCAAGCCTATCAGGTTCTGCCTATATGCAGGAGTAAAGCATCCCACAGGGTGATGCTGCACTAGAGTCAATGATCTGGACCAGCCCCTGAGACACACTGGAAGACTGAAGATCCAGAAACTAAAGGGAGGAGGACCCTTTCTGTTCTATATTTAATCCAGACACTTTCACTCAAACCACAAAGACTGTTCCTGGAACAAGGACCAAAGCTAGGCTTCATGCCCCCCAGGTTAACATCCTCACCTTGTGTGTTCCTATTTGCTTGATATTTGCTTCTCTGATTCCCAAAATGATAGCCATGCAGGACAAATATTCCTCAAAGATTTAAACAACATAAAGACCATTGCAGTCAATGGCTGCTTTGAAGATGAAGAAACTCACTCCTAAAGCTTTTTGTGACCTTAGGAAACTGTCATATGCTAGAAACTGGCAGAACTGGAATACCTTCTTTGAAATATCATGGTGTAACATCTGCTGTACCAATGGGTGGCAAGAGCAATCATTTTCCAAACAGATACTCAATGAAGAAGAGAGCACCAAGATGGTGCCAGAGCCACATGAAGTGACAGACTAGCTTCAGCATATTCTTGATTTAATGCAGACACGTTCCCTGTTTCTGGCTGTCATCGGTCCCTGTGGGAACAAGCTGGTATTATAGACACAGCATCTAAAATCACATGCCTTGCCACAGAGGCTAGAAAGATAACACATCATCAGCATATCTGAGAAATTCGTCAACACACAGGATCTCAGACACATTGTTTACACTCAGGGCAACTTGGCACTGAGTCACTGTGAGTGTGGTGAATGAGGTCGAAGATGAGCAGCACCAGAAATAGATGGATTTGCCTTAACAGGCAAAATATCAGTTGTACAGTGTCAGTGAGGAGAAATAAGATCATGAGCAGAGATGCAATTTAAATTGAAAATAAATTATTTATCAAACCTAAGAAGGCTTGGTATACTCTGCTGCTCATGGTTTTGAATTACCAAATTGTTAATTTTGTGTTGTTTTGTTGTGTGGGGGTAGTTCTGCTACTGGCTGAGTAGTTTTTTCTTTTAGGGCTGAAGAAGAGATTTGCAAAAGAATATCTTTTCATGTGACTCAGGAAATATCCAGATATTAAAAAGTTTTTGTCCTCGCTCCCATGGGTGGAACACAACGATCTAAAGAAGAGGGGGCAATGGTGGCAAGTTCCTGCCTGGCACAGCAAGATGTGTCTCCTTGGTAACACTTCCACCTACCCAGGTGCCTTTGTAAAACAGGTATGAGGCTTTGCAAGTGGAACCAAACAAAACCAAGAAAGATGATACACCTAGCTTGTAAGGGTCACAGTTTTTGTACACAGTTTTAAATCAGTTCACGCTCAGGATGCCCTTGTGGCAGGTGATGCTAAGGTCCTTCAAGGACTTCAGGCTGTCTTATTGCTCAAGTGTTAGGATACGTCATTGTCACTGGACTAAGCACAGAGCTCCAATACGAACTAAATAGATGATAAAATTGTTCTTGAATACATACATGGCTTCCCCCCCAGTAACATTAACTCCATTTTTAGAGAGGGTGTTTAACTTAGTAGCATGCTTGACCTGAAGCCTGAACTGTCTCCCAGGACTGTGCAATACAGGATTTAAGGCTCCAGAGGAGTCTGTTCTGATCCAAGCTCTGAGCCTGACTTTAAGCAGCTCTGCTGCTCTCTGCTACCTGGCTTGTTCACTTAAATGAGCAGATTTTCAGGGCTTAGTACTCTACATGGTTCAGATAGTCACTACTTTATCTAGGCACATGGATTTGGTAAGAAACTGACCATTCTCAAAGTCAATAGGATTTCTACAGACTTCAGCATGATCCTTCTCACCATTGCTGGGTGACAGGGATAAGTAATAGGGCCAGGGAGTAGCAGGGCAATTGAGTATGAGGGAAGATGACTGTAAAGGAGGAAAAAAAAACAAAGGAAGAAATTCTGCTTACAGATAAATAAGGGCAGATGTCTGGGAAATGAATTTTTTGTCTCCTCTCTGGATAATGCTACCATACTCTCCTGGAGCACACACTGTTTTTTATTGTCAAACAACCCTAGCAAGTGTTATCCTGGAGTTGGTAAATTCTATTAAGACGTGTGCACCTGTTCTACCATTTTTATCTCCAAAATCTTCTGACAGTTTCTTTCAGGTGCCCCATCAAACCCCATCTGTAGGGTATGTCAGCTCACACTGGCAGGGAGTGAGAGATTGGCATAAGACATGATTTGGAATTATGTTAAAGATTTTGGCATGCCAATCCTTTACATTCCACTTGTAATTAATTATGTCCAAGCCTACCAGGTGTTACGTGGAGCACACTTTAGAAGGGTAGCACCAGCTTTTCTCTTTGCATATTTAAATTAAAATTAAGGACTTTCCCTTTATAAGCAGGAAAAAAGAAGAGGTGCTTGGGTGTTCCAGGAAGCTGTTTCCATGCTGAATGTACAGTGGGTGAATGATGAGCTTCTGAGGTGCAGCACAAGTTGTGTCAAGGCAAAGGTGTGCGAGCTTTGACAAAGCCTTGTGCCTTTGAAAATCCAACATTTTGAGGTAGGAAAGAGAAATCTGGCAATCAGCATACAAAAGATAAAGGAGAATAAGATTCCACCTCTGTCATGCTTTTATATGGATGTCAAATGTAGCCCATGTCAATACTACTTTTGGGGCTTTTGTTTGGGTACATATTTATTGTTCAGCATCTCAATTTGATCCACAGTTCTGAGCAGCACAGAGCCCAGGGATGGTGTAATATTGAAACAGCTGACTCAGCTGCTATCTGCCTTTATGAACAGTTCTTCCTCCTTCCCGTCCAGCCCCCAAATGCAAACAAACTGACTTCAAAACTGGCTTCAAATTTTGTTGTTGATCATAAATAAACTTGTCACTAAACCTGATCCTCACCTGAAATGAACTGGGCTAACCAGACTGAAGGACACCTTATTTGCAGACAACAGAAAGTCTGGCATTCTCTGCTTAGAAGTAATGGAAGATATGTCCTCTTCACGAAAGGGAAACCCAGCATATTAAGATGTAACCACCAAGCTGACTAAAATATTATGTCTTGGAAAGCTACCAGAACTTTGAAGCCCCAAACCCGTAAAAATTAAGTTTCCCTTTGTTTTAAACAGAGTTGGATAGTATTCAAAGCTTTATGTTAAAACATTTTCAATACTGAGTTTTAGTGTCACACAGCCTCCTTTGGCAAGTGCTTGTCTCTTCTTTTAGAGTCTGCAACCTGTTCTTGAACTAAAAACTACTGGATACAGCCACATTTGTAGGCCACTCCCCTTTGACTCTCAGTTTTCCTGAGTGACTTCTCCAATGAAAAAGGGCAAGTTCCCTGCCACTCTTGGGCACTCTGATTTTCCCCCAATGTGTTTTGGGTTGGGAAACCTCATACCAGCATCACATTAGTGCAGGACCTCTAGACTAGAAATGGTCTGCTGGGTGCCAGTCACAACAATGTCTTCAAAGTCTTTAAGTTAGGAGAAAATTAAAAAACAGGAGGGTCGGGTAGAAAAGTTCTGCTCTAGAAACATGTGTGCACATGTGGATAGAGCAGCCTTTTCAAAATATTATCATAATGCACAGATTACTTAGTGTCTTTGAAGTGTTGTGATCAAGGTATCAATTCATGTAATCACTCACAACATACAACACCATTATCTTATCTTTGGAAGATGCGTACTCTCCTGAGAATCCCTTATTTTGTGCTGTTAATTATTGTTAGCAATGATCTCAAATGCAAGTGCAGATGACTCTCCCTTTATACAATTTCTTTCTTCATATCCTTTTTATTTTGGAAGCTGCCAGAAGCATTTGGTTTGGAATTGATACATATTCCAATATTGATCAAACATAGCTTTGATTTCCCTTTGTTCCCTCCTTTTCTGTATCACTAGTTCAGTTACATTTTAGAAATCATAAATGATTAAAAAGACATCTTGGAACTAATACTAACGATGTAACTTGGAAAAAATACAATTTATACCATTGTCCTTTATCTTTCAAGCAACTAAAATAATCACTAATATTTCATAAATGAAAGGGAAAAATTAAGATGCAACCATTGCAATTCAGCTGTATTATAAATAATGGTTACTAGGGAGATTTCAAGAGAGCTTAATCTGGGAGCACAAGAGTCTTCGAGATGAACTGAGATGTCTTCCCCTAAGTCCCCCAATTACAGCTTTTGAAAAATATTCCCTTAAGTCATTAGATCACTTTAAAAATTATAGCAGAAACATAGAGGGCAGTACCTTGTAAAGCCATGAATCTGACCTGATTCCTAAGTGACCAGAGCTTGCAGGCTGTGATCTTCACAGTGCAACACACTACAGGATGGTCTGGGTTCCTCCCTTAAAGAGTGATTTTTCCAGGATATTTTTTTCCATAACTGGCACAGTTTCTGGAGACCTTTCTGTTTCTCTGTAGATTTCTAAACAGTTGCTCCTCTTGCTCCCTTATCTTCCATCCCAGCTACTGCCACTGCCTCCCAACTTCCCCTCCTCCCACCACAGCTGCCCTCATTACTCTCCTCACCTTCCTCTTTAGTCCTGCCTCTTGTTCCAGCTGTAGCAGCAGGATACCCAACCTAAGACTCCCAGCAAAATTAATTAATTTGGGACCTGCTCTGAGTTCTTCTCCCCTGGTGCTGGAGTTCTCCAAATAGTGAGTCACTGTTTCAGCTAAAATCCAGCACTACCAGAAAACTGTGTTCCTACAGATTTTAGCTTTTATGATGCATCATTATTGATTTCTCTGTTGCTTTGAGTTGATTCGCTTCAACAGAAATGTGTATTTTTGATATAAAGTAATTCACTGTTGCCTCCATCTTAGATCCCCAATTTGAGAAAATGGCCCAAAGCAAGGAAAGGGACTATTAAAAGCCACTTTCAGTCAGAGAAGGCTTGGAGAGGATTTCTTTGTCACATGGCAGTCACTGTCAGTTCATCAAAAGGAAAACTTTCTTCACCCAGATGATAGCATAAGCACAGCACTGGCCATGTCTACAGCAGCAGGATCAATGCCTGCCCTTCATGCTGTATTGAACAGAGATGTTCACAGCCCATCCACAAGTACAGTCAGTCCTGTGCCTCACCCTTCATCCCACTCTCTGTACCTAGCCTGTGCAATCTCTGACCAAAGGACTCTGAATCATGGGAGTAGCCAAAAGAGATATTCCAGAGAGGAAATAAGTCAAACATACAGCAATGTTTCTGTCAGATGCTCCCCAGCCTCCATCTTCCTGAGCTGGACATTGTTTTTATATCTCAGAAACCCTCACAGTGTACTTCTCTTCATTAACTTTTCCTATCTCCACTTGAACCCCCTAAACTCTTTACAGCCAGTGCAGCTTTGGCCAGGAGCACCACACAGAAGAACTGCCCCTATTCACTTGTTTTTGACCTACTTCCTGCTAATTTCAGCTGATAACCCTCATTCTTCTTGTAAGAGACATATTGAGCAGTCATTTCCCTCTCCATTTGTTCAAGAGGCAATTAAGGAACATTCAAGATCATAACAATAAACATTTTGAAGACTCACAGATTAAGAAATCTGAGAATCCATTTGAACAAGAAAACAAGATTCTCACAGTTTCATGCTTACTTTAAATGAACAGTGGTGATGGTGAAAGTTCATATCTTGAGCTGGAGAGGAGCCATAATTCTGCACATCTAGGAGCTGGCTGCACTTAACTTTAAATGAGATTTTCTGGAGGGGTCTGTGGATGGAGAACATTATTGAAGCCCCTGCATAGGGTTTGAGAGTTTTTATTTAACATTAAATAGAGATAAGTTGGCCACCTACTGTTCATATTTTCATATCAGATTATTTTGTCTCACATCAAGAGAAACTAAATAGTTTTAGTTTAAAACAGATGGCAAACTGTTGGCAGGAGCTTTCAGAGACATCAACAATTGTACCGTAAAGTAGGACTCATAGGATAGATGGGAAATTAAATGCCCAGTGATAGAAAGTGACCTGAAATTAAATACAAGGTATAGGCCATCACACAGCAGGATGTTGAAAACTTTCCTACAGATCTGCATTCTGCAATTAGCTTCTGTCTCTTTCAAGGACAGAACAAAAACCCCAGTTTGAAAGAAGATTGCTCTTTGGAGCAATGAAAATCCACATCCAAGACTGGATCAGGCTATTTGCATGTTTCTCACAGATTGTTTCAGAGTTCTCGTCTGTCCTGAGCCAGGTGATTAAAACTTCTTGGTAAGACAGAACGTCTGAAACAAAACACTGCAAAAACAACTCGTAGTAATAAAAGACAGTCTGCTAACCTATCAAACATGAACATACAAAAGATCTTCCTGGAAAACATGCACGTAAATACCTCACTATCTAGGTTGTCACCTGCAGCTGTTTATAAACACCTACGGGGTGGGTGTCAGGAGGATGGGGCCAGACTCTTTTCAGTGGTGCCCAGTGACAGGACAAGGGGTAATGGGCATAAACTGGAACACAGGAAGTTCCATCTTAACATGAGAAAAAACTCCTTTACCTTGAGGGTGACAGAGCACTGGAACAGGCTGCCCAGAGAGGCTGTGGAGTCTCCTTCTCTGGAGACATTCAAACCCTGCCTGGACGAGATCCTGTGCCACCTGCTCTGGGTAAACCTGCTTTAGCAGAGGGCTTGGACTAGATGATCTTCAGAGGTCCCTTCCAACCCCTACCATTCTGTGTTCTGTGATTCTGTGAAATATGCTGAGGGGTTACCACGGCTAGCAAGACTGGAAGGACTCACATTTCACCTTGCCTCTGTGCAGAGTCCTGAACATGGGACACTGCTCTTCACCTGGTGCAGGAGCTCCTGCTGGGATGAAAAGCACTCTCCAAAAACAGAGAGCCTGCTTACAGGCTATCCATGCTGCAAGAGACGAGTCTGAGAGCTGCCACATAAATATTTTTGCTGCCTAGAAATGGAAGCACAGGCCAAGGACTGTTTAATTCAGTCTTGAGGAAGTAAGTCAGCCAGACATGTGGAGTGACAGCTGTTACATGGCACTTAGTTGAAGTTGGACCCACAAGCTTTTGCCACAGTGCAGAAAAAACGTTTTTACATGCCAGCTAACCCATCCCCTACCATTATCATCATTGCCAATCAACCATCATCCCTAAGCATCCTTCTATCATCCCTAATCTTCTCTTCATGACACCCTGAACTTCTGATCATCCTGAACTTTGGTTCTCATCCTGTTGGGAGCTCTGAATAACTGCAAGATAGTAGTTTTGAGGAAAACCAAAATAAGAGCTGGAGCTTTACTCTTTCCATAGACACTGACAAGTTAAAAATTGGTTTGGATCCCATGAAAGATTGTTTAATACTTGAAAAAATGTGTTAAATGTCCTTTCCCAGGGCTTCAAGTCTTCTCTTATTCAGGGAAGATAGGAGTTTTTCTGTGCATAGATGTATTTTAATTAACATCCAGCTAACAACAGTGGAGAAGAAGAAAAACAGTCCTTCCAGAAAAAGAAAGGTATGCATTCAGTTTCTCCCAGGATCACACAGGCCTTTTTCCTTACACTTTCTCATAACTCCCTAGTGAGTCAAAACTCTTTTGCAGATGAGACTAAGCTGAACCAAATGTTTTTGAAACCTGGCATGTTTTTCTTAAGCTGTTTTTCTCTCCACTCAGAGCTCTTTTAACAGCCTAGACCTCCTGGGCTCCTTTATATGGTACCCAGTCCTTCCCAAATTCCCCAAAGAAGAGTCATGCTTAAGTAGAATCAGCACATGGGTTTCCATATTCATGTGAATTGTTATGTGCCACAGGTTTAACTGATTTGGTTATTATTTTTTCTGAATCATCAGAATGAAACTCTATTACAACTCAAAAAATTTGCACTTAAAACTGCTGAGATAACATTTTGATTTTTCACATCCTTTTGTGTCCAAGACTACTTGATAAGAATCTTTCTTTTAGTAGAAAAATGCTTCAGCCCAAAAACTTTGTTCCCTTATGTTCTTGCTCTCCCTTTTACTCGTGCAGTCATCTCCAAAATACAGCATTGCTTATCTTTGCATCTCCAGTATCTTACTGCTGGAAGTCATTTCACGTAGTAAAAAACAACTTTTTTTCCTTCTACAGAAATGTTAACATTAGCTAAAAACACGCACATGTTCTTACAGACAATGAAAAGTCTAACACACAACCATAAAACCTTCTGCTATAATAAAACCAAATGATAAAAATGAGATTAAAACCATCACCTCTCCCATGTAGTTCCTGATTGATCTTCTGTTTTTCACCTGTCTTTCCTCTTTGCTCCCAAATTGACTCCAATGTACGCCAGTCAACCGAAACCATCAAGCACATTTTTCAACAAGATTCAGCATGAGCATGTTCTCCTCTCTGATTTGTATGCTTATAGATTTTCCCTAATCATTGAGTGTATAAGACAGAAGCACTTACCTCCCAAAACACGTAATCTTCTCTCCCACTCCTGATGTGGCAAAAGAGAACTCCAGAAGCCAGTGCTTACTGCTGTTATCAGAACCTCCTTTGTAGCGACTGAGCATAGTGTTGGGTGTCCAGGCAAGGCGATGTGTCCGGGATCCAGGTGAAGCCAGGCAATGTAATCCCAAGCTGGCAGCAAGCTGCCCCAGAGCGCTGGGTGCACAGAGAGCTCAGAGCTGGCCTCCTTTCCCAGCACTCGATGTTCTTGCTGGTATGGTAGGTTGAGTAGTTTCTCAACTTCCAACTCACAGAGCACGTCCTGCTCCTTCTCCCGGTACTCAGGCACTGAAGGTCCCCTGGTGCCTCAAGCCCTGCCTTTTATGGTCCACCCCCCTTGTTAGGCAATTAGCTTTGTTATTACCAAACAATCAGCACCTGAGTGTGATGACCAGGAGGGCTGCCCTGTCAATCAACAATCAGGTAGCCCTCTGGTCATCCTCTACACATAGCAGTAAGACCACGACTTTTTGCCAGATAGTCACATCCATGGAGAACTGAAGGCTGTCTACCACTCTTTACAACAGGTAAAGGTGCAGAGCCAGGACCTAGAGAGAAATCACAAATGACTTCACGAAAAAAAATAAAAAAGAATTTATTTATTTTCTTTATTTAAATCCTGGAGGAGGGGGAGGGTGCTTTCCCAGTGCACACATAGTGAAGCATCTTGATCTGACCTGTGCTACAAATGTACTTCAGAGTTCCCAAGACCCCTTAGGACAGTAAAACTCAAAGTAAGCACTCTAACTTAACATCAAGCTGAGGTTACACAGGGAATTGGATCCTACTCGGTTTTCAGACAAACCTCACTTAACCTTGGGATTCCTTAAAGCACTTTGGAACTTCAGGGATTTTGACCTGAGCTTCAAGGATACAAAAGAAACTAAGGACAGATTCAGTCTGCAGAGTGAATTTTGATTTGATGATAACTTTGTCCAGTTCTGCTCACCGTGTTTATGATGCAACCTGGACTACAGACTCTCTCCTTGATTGCCTGACTTGGAGAGGAAGGCAGGCTCAGGATAAATTGTAGTGAAGTAGAACAGAGGTTTTTGGGACAAGGGAATCCCAAAAGGATTAATACAGGTGCACTGTCCCTGCAATTAAAAGCAGCCATCCTCTTACACACTACATGGACACCTTGTCCTGGCATTAACACATCACTCCTCTCTGCAGAAGGACATTGGCTGTTGTGAGCACTGGTATGAGGGTGTACCAGGTCCATATGGTAGGTGTCTGATTCAGAGGGGTGTAAAGAGTGCTAAAGCCACACACAAAGTCAGGAAAGGGAGATTTTTCTTCCTAAAGATTTATGATACTCACATCACAACACCCTGATGCATATGGGGAATGTACATAGCAAAACACGTCTTCTTTAACTACTATCAAGCATTACCTCTTTATTTTCAGTCATTATCTGCAGGACTCTGATATATGGATTGCCTCTACACAAATGAGTTTGTATTTAACTGAATGGATTTTTTTCCCCAAATACCTGGAGGCAACCTGGCATGGACACTCAGTGGTATAAATTAACATCTATTATCTCTATCACTATTTGATTCAGCCAGTAGAACATCTAAGCAGAAATATTTCTTTGGAGTTTTGAGCCTGTCTAAATGCCTCAGGTGCTCTCAACCTTTTTTTTCCTCCATGAAAAATGCATCACCAAATCATAAAGCATTGTGAGAAGTGAACAAACAGCAGTTCCCTCTTTGTTCATTAAACAGCTCTGGCTGGGAACACAGGACATGCCAGGCTGCATTCACCTAGCTCAGTTCCTTCTTTTTAAGAATGGCCAACACCAGATGCTTCAGATAGAGGTGGAAAGAACCAGCGCAGGCAGAGGCAAGAAAATTTGCCTCTGTGTTAGTCCTGCCCTGATCCCACAGATCTACTGTGGTGCCTCATGCTGTAGGGGCTGAAGACCCTACCCTGTCCTGCTAAGTAGGAACAATAGGTTGAGCAGCATGGTACAAAGGTAAGTATTCCCAGGCAGGAGGACAAAGCATGATGTGAAGGAAGGGGGACTGCAGCATATTAATCCTGCACAGCCAATCTACCAAAGACCTCAGAGAGTGGTCATTAGATTTCAGTCACACAACCAGAACTACCAGAATGCCGCCTGCTAATGGTGGATGATTCAGAGAGCTCTTTGGTTGAAGCCAAATTGTTCAGCTCCTGAGCCAGGGTGAACTGAACAGAGGGAGTAGGAATGATCTGTAAAGAAACATTTCAGGGCTCAGTGGTTAGTACTGAAAGTAACATGTTAATCATATATCAAAGAAGCAGCTCCACAGAAGAATAATTATGGCATGAAGAAAATGACTAGATGGAGGAGAAGTGGGTTCAAAAGCCAGAATATCATAAATTCTGAGATTGCTGAGAAATCAGGCTGCCTGGAAAAAAAAATCAAACAAAAAAACACAAGAAAAAATCAGGACCTTGCCTTGTTTCATGGTTCTAACGGTTCAGGTTGTCATGTCCTTTCTGATCAGAATTAAATATTACAACTTCCCAGAAAATGGAATTACCCCTCTATCCAAAAGTTCAACCATAAGACAAAGAGGTTGTGAACATCACTTTTCTGAAACAATGTAAAGTAAAAAATATTCTCTTGTGCTTCTTGATAAGATAAAACATTCTGAAAAACTGTTGATGGTAACATTGCTATTCCAGTCTGAAGAACTTTCTCATTTCAATTTCTTTGTTAGACATGAATTTGTTATAAAGTCAACATTGTAATGACACCACTAGCAACACATTTTAAGACAAGCCTAAATGATTAATTTTTTTCCACAAACAAAATAACTTCTGTGGAAAACTGTCTGGCCATGTTCTCAGCTTTGGAGTGAAGCCAAATTTCACCACCCAGTGCAATATGCAATTCCTTTCCTCTGCCCAGAAACAACAGGCCATATCCCAGCCAGCACAAAGCAGAATAACTGGACTGATGTCAGGACCCTGCTCACTTTTACAGTAGCTGAGGTCTGGGCTGAAAGTAATGACACATCTCTGAGAATTAATCAAGCTATACATCAGAACAGCATCTAGGTGGAATAAACACAAAAAAAGCATTACACCTAAGACCTATAGGAATTTATAACAAAAAAAGAGCAATATTGCACATGCTTTCCCTTTATGGAATGCAACTGATTTTGAAAATACTCTACAGATACTGTCCTTTACCTTTGTATCTTTCAGATGCCTGATTTGCTATACATTTTACTACAGTAAAAGTGTAAAGGAAGATGCAACGAGAAGCAACATCAGGAGACACTCTTTCCTGTGTGTGATTCGTGCTTTGATGAAAGAGAGAACTCATCTCATGTCAGGGAAGGGTGTGCAGTCAGCCCCAACAACATTTGAGAAGGCAGAGCACTAACATAACTGGGGTCTAACAGCGTGTAGGCCCTGTCAGCATTTATTATCCATAAAGGAGATGTGATAATATAAGAGGCTACAGTGCTCAAATCACCTCTATTTTCTTGATTATAGTCTTTGTTAAAATACCTGTTTAAAGTGAGCTCAGCATAAGCTGAGCTAGGACTCTGAAAGATTGTTCAACCTTCCTATATTTTGTGGAATCAAAATTTAAAGGAAAATTATAAGATGCAGAAGGCTATAATTTATATCAAGCTCAACTCCAACTGAACAGCAGCAATTGTCTCAAAAGCACATTATATATGCTCATAAGTGATGCTATAATGCCAGGATGTGAACTTTACACTACTGTAAAATTTACTTATCTAGAGGCAGTCACACTAACGGAGTGGTCACGACTGCAGTTTTCACTTGACTGCATAGTTAGAGAAAACACACACAGGACCCCTGTGGTGAAAAAGCCTATTAATGGCAAATTGTCAGCAACTGTTATTTACATGGGAATTGGTCTTGAGCTTTCCATTATATGCATGAGCTCACCTTTCCCATTTAGGTGTTCCCCCTGTAACTCACAGGGCAATGCTCTCAAGACTTGATGATTTGGTAGTGCCAAGGAGGTGAAACAAGCAGATGATCTAAAACAAAACAGTTTCATGGCTGGGAAAAAGAACACTTTTGAGTGGTTTTAGAAAAATCTGAACGGGGTAAATCTGAGCAGAAACATTCACAAGCTGACCTCAAAGAAAGGCTTTAAAAAAATAAACAAACAAACTAAAACAAAATAAAAACCACAACCCAAAACAAAATAGTGATTTCTGCAGTTATTTTGCATTTAAAACAATGTCTGCAGCATGCAGTCAGTAGTGGATTTAAAATCACAGACTTATTCCTGGCACAAAGTCCTCAGGTCAGGGTAGGATCTCGCTGGGTCATGCAGCAGCACCTCACTGCATCCCTTCAGCTGGAGGGACCTTATCCAGCATTACATCTGTGCTTGCAGAATCAATTTATTTGAACAAATGCAATCGTGTTCATTCTGGGTTAGTGATTTATTATTTTTTTTTGTCGTGTGTCTGCTGCATTTCTGGTCTGAAAAGGAGAATTGCCTGTACATTAGCTCTTAGCTAAACCTTGCACAATCCTTCCTTCAGACATGAGGAGCTCGAGGAAGTACCCTGCTCACACGTCACAGCTGAAGTTGAAACATTATGTTTGCCCACAGCCTTATGCTTTGGCAAAACACGAACATAAGGGATAAGATCATCAGCTACTGTGGACAAGCTGTTGAGGATCTCCTCCTGTCTCCACAGAGAGCTAGGAGCCAGGCAGTCCCTTGTGGCCGCTTCAGCTGCTTAACACAGCACTGCTGCATCAATTAAATTCCCTGTCATGGATGCTAAGAACACAAGAGTTGCTTAAAAGGTCTAATCAGCACCACAGAAGACATGAAAACGGTGATGATGGGGTGGGGGAAGGTTTTTTTTCAGCAGAACAAGTCCCTCAGGACCAGGGAGTCGCTTCTACTCTCCAAGACACAAAAAGTCCTCCATATAACAGGGGGTTGTTTCTTTCCCTTTGTTGAACAGCTTGAAAGCCACAAACAGAATCTGCAAAAAACTTGGCAGAGCAAATATTATAGGGTATAATATTCCAAAAGTGCTTCTGATCTACAGTTGTTATGCCAGTGGCATTAGCATTGAGTGCATTTGAGGAGATGCATACTACTCATCTGAATAGTTTGAAAGTAGGAAAAATGTTTTACAGGGCTGGATGTGCTGAGTACAGAGTTACACAAGAGAGCTGGGATGCACCCAAGAACCACAGGCTTTCTTTTAGTGAGAAGAAATAAAAAGACTGTCATTCAGCTCTGGAAACTTGGATTTTGAGGAGTTTGTTTGTTTACAGTTTGACAAAAGTATTTCTTGAGAGAACACAACTGGCCTCTGATACCGTTTGGGACTGAAAAGAAATTATCCTTCCTATAAAATGGCTCAAAAAGTTTTGAACTGAATATTGTTAATGCTTGGAAACATTTAAGCAACCTTTTAATATGACTATGAGCCATTTCAAAGCAGTAACAATTCTGTTTAGAAGTGAGATTGGGTAAAGCATTTTGGAGATAAAAAATATTTCAAGACTGGAAGATTGCGATCAAGTACTTTAGGTAACAACTGACATTGCCAATGATCTTCTTTTTCTGACACTTTCTTCATACAGTAAATATTAATGTTTAGGATCCTCTTTCTGGAGTAGAGGTGCAAATTTCGCTCCATTAATTTGGGCATTGCTGGGTGCCTCACAAGCCTATTTTCAGGTGGAAGTTCCTGGGTTGGATCCTGATGCTCTGGGCTTGCATTCCACACCCCGTAGGTGGCCAGATGCTATGGCAAGAAAGGGATGTCTGAGGTACCCAACTCAAGCCCTTCAGCCCAAGGGCAACATGGGGAGGAAAAACAAAGAAACATTGATATCCACTTGGCTAAAGCTGCAAAAAACAAGAGAGCCAACTTGTGCTGAAAGTGCTACCTGAAGTACCTTGGGAATCCCTGGGGAATACAGTCAGGGACCTAATTTTCAGATGCACATGATGTTTCTCACTTCATATCCTGGTTACATGACTTTATGTGCCTTAAAATTAATTCCATTTCAGGTTACAGAAATGTTGCAAAGGTGAAAGTAACATCCCATCTATTTGTTCATGACCCATTTCAGAATCAAAATGTATTTGAAGTACTATATAAATTCATTACTCTTCATTATGAGCTACTGCTCACATGGATAGTACTGAGTTTATGACAATGCATCATTTGATGAAAACAGTTTTGTTATTATATCATCCCCTTGGATAAGAAATACTCAATTGCACCACACAGCACCACTCCACAGCAAACAAGCATTTGTACCCACAAGTAAATTGTTGGCAAGAAGATCAAGCTTTTTATTATAGTCTCCTGAATCGTTGAAAAAAACCTTAATATTATGTTCACTTAAAAATCACATTCTCCCATTTTTATTTCCTTCAATTAACATTTTTTTCATTTTAAAGAATGAACAAAAAATTGTCAAGAAGGAATAACAGACAAATATGAAAGCAGAAAATACTGTGACAAATTCTGTTTGCTTGGCTTTCATGAGAAAATATTGGACACAGCAGTATTCTTACGAGAGAGCATGGTCAGAAAACCTGGTTTAGAGAAGTGAGGGGTGGCAGTATCAGCATTAAAGATCACCTGATATACTGGAGCAAGACTGTCCTTTCTAGTTAATATCAACCTGCATGAAGCCCAACACTGTCATTTCCACAACTTTTTTTTTTTCCCATCAAAAGCATTTATAGCACCATTTTCAATATTTCAGCAGTTCTGCCATCTCTCTTTATTGTGTTTAGGATGAAAACAAGCACTAAAATACTTATTCACCTTTTCAGTCAGTTCCTGCATTTACCTTTTCTGAATATCTCACTGTAAGGACATGAATTTCCTGATTCATCATTTATATACAAGAACCCTTTCAAAGCTTCTTGTGTTATCCATCCTATACTAACACACAGACAACAATGCTGTGGAATTTCTCAGCAGTTTAATTGTACTTTTTCCATCATGTTGCAGTAAGACAGGAAGGTTTAATCTCAATTAATGTTTATATTAATGTAAAGGATTAGAGTAATATTTTCACTAATAATTTTGATTAATTTCTTGGTTTTTGAGGATCAGGCAATCTTTATTACCCAATGTTCACATTCTTGTTTTACTCACAAAATATGCACCAAAGATGCTTAAGAAAAAAAGATATTTCATTTAGCACATTTTTTTCAAGTATAAAACATACATTCTACACAGGTGTAGAATGAATAGTTATGAACAGTTAACATCTTCTTGATCCAGCCCTACTGAACACACAAATTTTAACATTCCTGCTCCATCGTTATGCAGAGAAATAAACACAATGTTTTTTGAAAGCTGAACAATAATCCAAGATCACTTTAAAATCTTTCCTTATTTATTCATCACAGTAAAGTAAGCAGATTTTGCAGACAAACTCAGAATACAGAAGCCAAGGCCCAAAAACTGAAGAGCACTTAATCAAACAGAATAGGCATCAATCACATTTCATGTATGTATTTTGCCACTGCAGTGTTATTTCCCTTCTCTAGTGGTATGTTACCACTAACAAATCTTTCTCTCTTCAGCCTTCTATTCAGCAGGAGAAATAAGGCTGATTCAACGTGCTGATTCTTTCTGTGATTCGTTCACAACTTCAAGCAGATAAAATAATAATTGCAAGCACATCACCTGAAGAAAATTCCTTCTCATTTATTCAGACTAATGAGTGGATCACACAGATATGAGCTTATCCCACTCCAGTAACAACCAAGAACAAAAAATTTACTGGGCTAATGCAAAGACATTATAGGAAATAGAGTAACTTTTAGAAGTGGGAACAATTCCAAACTGGTGGAAAATAAATTGGTTAGGAAAGGCTCAACAAGACATCTTCAAGAAAAAGTAGATAACAAAGAAGCAGTAGTTTGTAAGGGCTGTGGGGAAGTAATTAAGATATTTGTGTTGATAGCTCAATGCCTAGATGCCTGCAAATAATCTAAATCAGCAGTCTACTTTACAGAAATTGTGCTAGAAGGTTCTTGCTTGTATCTCATTGTGTTTATCTTGCTTTCTTGCTCTGTCATTGCCACTTTTTCTTTTTTTTTTTATAGAACTGGGAGATGTAACTTTAAAGCACAATAACAAACAACAATATAGATGCAGTTATTAAATATTTTTCTTCCCACCTTTTTTTTAACCTCTGTTAAACCCTTTACATGTATGTTTCCTCTTCATTTAAATTCACTCAACACTGTTTCCCTGGCTGAACAGAAAAGTCTAAAAAAAAAAAGAAAACCGCAAGCAAGATCACATCAAGAGCAAAACTCTTATCACATCAAGTTTCCATTAAAATGACATGAAATGATAGTTTGATAACAGCAAGAGAAATATTAAATCTGTAGACATTTAGAATTTCATTCCTCATAAAACTGTTCAGCATATTTACCAGCTGCGAAAAAGGCAAGCACCCATAAAAGTGTTTTGGCCAAAGACGGCTACAATCTTTGAAAAAATACTTCTGTTTTGGTACCAAAAAATGCCTTCATTCAACATCTGTGTTCCCCTTTCTCAAGAAGGAGAACCTTTTTTTGCAGGAGCCTACACACGAACCCCCAGTTTTTTCTCAAAATCTGTTTTTCCTTGGGGAGAATCCCTCAATATCTCAGTGGAAAGTTTTCAGCCAGGCTTATTTCAAATGGATTGAAACCCTCCTGGCCCCTGATACTGATATGCTTCAGCTCCAAGATGTCCCAGGGAGATGAAGAACACACAGTATCATTATTAAGCCTCTGATGCATTCAGAACTTCTTGTGTTTTGAGACTAAGAGTGAGTGAGCTGTCTGGGCTGCAGATCTTGAGCACAGCCTGTAAAAGAAGAGGGACCTTGTAAGTTTGCAGGTATTTTTCCACTGAAAGCTTTGTAACAAGCTTTCAGGACGGAGTATATCAGTACCTTGCCTACCATACTCCATTCTTCTCTAGCTGCAGCTTGTTTATGCAACAGGCTTTCCAACACGTTTTCACTTAGAGTATCAATGGAAAAGAAGGTATAAAAATGACAAACTTCTGCTCTTCTTCAGAAGAACCTATCTCCCAAGCTCCTAAAAGCACCCTCAGTTACCTATCTTCCTTTTTGATATTCCCTTTTTATTCTTCCTCTTACCTTTATTCTTCCTTCTATTTCTTCTCTCCTCCTATCTCTTTCTTTCTTCCTTCCTTCCTCCCATCACTTGCTTCCTTCCATTACTGCTAGTTATGTTCAACAGAAGATGACCTTGTAGATTAGACTTCTTTTTAAAACTTAAGTTCATTAAATTACATGAAACCAGAGCTGTCCTTTCCATAGAGTTTTCACTGGATTGGCAACACAGTCATACAGGTCAAGAGAACTGGAACAACAGCAACACCTTCCACTAAAAATTCATTAAGTAGCGTGGCATGAAATATATGAGAACCCTGTCCAGGTAAGAGAGGTTTCTCCATCCACTCACAACAGGGGAATTAACACTTTGCAGATATCTCATACCATCTATCAGCCTTCCCAGAACATTTCTTGCTCTTTCTTCTCATTGATTGAAAGGACAGCCACATACAACTTGCCATTTGCTGTCTCAATTCTCCTGTTGGTTTTGACATCACAAGTGAGAGGCCTGAGCATCCCTTTTACTCCCTGTCCCAATAAATACACCTTCTTTCCCTTGCTACTTCTTCCTGCTCAAGACTAAAATCAGAAGACCATGTCATTTCTTATGATAATGTTGATGCTTCACCTTCTGTTTTCTTTAAGATTGCTTTCATATTTTATTAATATTACTGTTTCACATCAGCATCAGAGCTGCAAATGAATTAAAGGAAAAGCCAGGTGTTCAGAGATTTCAGTATCCTGCAGCATTTTGCTGTTGTCAGTGACTTAACATTTTTCTGTAACTCTTCCCATGTCATTTAGGCACCTTCTTTTTTGTCAGGTGTTTAATTTCTGTAAACGTAGTTTCACTCTACACATTTCATTGGGCTTTTGGATTAACTTGGAACAAAAGGTGGCGAGTCTTTGTGCCTATTCTCATTAGAGTTGCTCACTTTTGGGTAACTGCTTTTCAAAGTTTCTACTTGCAAAACAAGCATGACAGCAAATCCCTAAACTGCTGAAAGGTACTGAGAACTATTTACAGGAGATGCTGTTAAGGTGGATCTATTCCTAACTTAAAACTATCAAGAGAGTTTCGTTTCTTCTTTTCTCATCTGCCAACACTTAGTGTTTGAGATGTGGGTTTGAATCTTTGCCCTTTCTCTCCACCATCACCCTACTTTGATCTTAGGCAAATTACTCAGCCTGTTTCTTCCCAACTATACAAAGAGGAATTACCACAGCCTAGCCCCATAAGTAGTATGAAAATGAAACAATTTAGAGAATGCCAGGTGCCTGGACTCAAAGTTGCAGCAGTCACATAAGTAATGAGAACAAAGTCTCCTATTAGAGGCAGCAATCAATAGCATTCAATAGCATCTATAGCTGCTTCTTGCAGGGTTTTCTTTTGTTTGTTTGTTTAAGATCCATACTAATATGTGGCAAAGTTTAGTGACTTTAGACAGGGCAGGCACCTCCATTCAGATTTAGAGCTTCATACAGTGAGGCATAATTCTTCTGGGACAAAGAAGTTGGCTCCCTGGTCCACACTATGATGAATGAGTACACCAGAGCTTACAGCTATCCATGGTCACATTTCTAGCTCCTAAAACTTAGGCTTAACCTTCCTGTTGGAATACTTTCAAACATAGCACAACAGAGCACCTGAACAGATACTAGCTGAAAGATCAGGAGATTTCAAGGAACCTACCCATGAAAACTGGATCTTCATGATAACATGAAAAGGATTTTATTTAATCATACAATACAGTGACTACAAAATAATGCAGTATGTGTAATGACATAGCAAGGTCATAGTGCATATGATGATCATGTCAATGTAGAATGAAAATAAAAAAGTATCAATGAAGACTAAATATTACATCAAGAACAATAGCAAGGGAAAGAGCTATTAGAGCAGAAGTTCCACCTCACCTATTCAGGGCCCATGGCTACTTTTCAAGAACAGTTCAGATGTCTGCAGATGGGACATACACCTGAGTGCTAGACTGTTCTTCTGTTACCTTCACCAATATCTACAAAAAATAATGGAATATGATCATTCTATTCTCTGTTGATTACATTTATTGGTGAGAAGGCCCCCAGAGTGTTCCTTCCCACCTTTTACACATGAAAATCCCTGACTCCTCTTTGCCTCATATATGTGGTATTTTGTAATTTTATAACTTTAGCTATGCTAAGAATTAGTTACACTGATGTAGCCACATAGCCTGTAATAATTACTCATGTGATATTCATTGTTATCCTGTTCTATCCCTATGACTACCATAAACTATTATTTTACATTAAATAATATAACCAGATTCACTGTCAGAGTAAGTATTAAATCATAGGTCTACATAGATTAATTTTGAGCAGTTACAATGGTTTCCCCCTTTAAATTATTAAGTTCAGAATTCATCTAAAGTGATTTCCTTGGGGAAAGAAGATATGAACAGCCGTGTGTCTGCTAACACTTTCCTTGGCAAACTATCAGTTTAATACTGTCTATAAGCTAGAAAAATAAATGAAGGTACTTCCTATAGGAAGACTGTAACCTGCATGTAGTCTATCTCTTTCACTGGGCTTTCTTATTTGAATGTGCAATCCTTTATAACAAGCTGAAACAGTCCTGCATCATGAAAAAAAGGTGCTGTTGTCTTTATGTTAATACAAAGCTCTTCTGCAGTCAGCATCGTGTTTACAGATCTGATCACAGGTGGCACTTCCTGAGCAATCCAGGAAGCGAAAAATTTGGTGACCTGCATCTTCATGATTCAGAGGATTTTCTGCAATATTACATGCAAAGCAGGAAATAAGTTGTTGCCTTATATGTCTAATTCTCATGGCTTGTTTATTCTTTTAAACAGTGGGTAGTTCTCTCCACTGTATTTGTGCTCACATCTCAGCGTAAGATTTTAAGAGAACTTTCATGACATCATTCCTCCGTTTTAAAAGACAGTGACCAAGGTACAGAAACATAATAAGAATGTCCGGGTTCATTATGGGGAAACACATGAGTGGTCCCCATAGTCTAGATCAAAAGTCAGTCCAACCCAGTGTGGTGTCTTTAAGGTAAGCATAGAATGATTCCTCCTCACTTGTGCAATCTCAACTCATGAAGAACAGCTTCTGTTATTGTCCTGAGACAAAGCCTCAGATCATCATGTTCATGGGCACTGGATGTGTTTTATATTGCTCTGAACCAATTTTTTCTTAAGCTATTCTTTAAGGAGTTCTACAGATTAACTGTATGTTGTGCAGAAAAAGATGTTCCCTTTCTTATATCTTAAACTTACTATACCAACTAACAATTCCCTTATTAGAAAGAATTAACACCTCTCCCCATCCTCTTTCTCCATGTCATCCATCATGTCATACACCAGCATTAAATCGCCTCTTCAAACAGGCAAATTAACACTGAAGAGCCATACAGAAATGCTATTGCTTATCATAGTCATATCACACAAACAGAATGTTCAGATTACTCATCAGAAAAAGTTGAAATGAATTTTAGAAGCAGCTGGCAAAATTAGGTGAAGGTGGAATGAACTGCCAGAGCAGTTCAGTAAAGGTCTGCTGAAGGGAGAACACACTGTAAGGAATACGCACAGTGAAAGCACATTGCTCAAAAGAGCTTAGATATTCTCCTGTGATGTCCCACGACTGTGAAAAATAAACTATAGAAAATTATACTGAAACTATTTAAATGCATTGAGATAATATCAAGATTGTATTCTCAGAGGGAATCTTGTTCAATTCTGACTATTTACTGGGAGGAAGGATAAAAAAAGAGAAGAGAGAGATGGAAGAGGTTCTGAAAAGAGGAATTAAAATAGCCAGAGGCCCATTGAGGCAGGTCAGATGGGGATTGTCTCACATGAAAGAACTAAAGTAACAAGAGAATACAGGGAGAAGCATAGGAAGTGGTTATTGCCCAAGACTGTTTTTGAGAAGGTGAATTGTACTCCTCTTAGACCGTTATTGATGTAACAAGGAGATATTCAGTGAACTAGAAATGTAACAAACACAATGTAAATAAGGAGTAGACTACTTTTCAAAAAAAATAAAAAAAAGGAAAGGAAAAAAGGGAAAAAATAATAAAAAAAATAACAAATAACAGATCTGAGAAGAACATGGTGGTTTCTCAGAACCTGTGTACTACCAACACACAAAATCACTATCAATACACTGTTTAATGACTGCTGCTGTAAGCTTTTCTATATGCCAAAGCCATCCCCACTTTGCTTTGCCACCAGTTTGACACTTATATTGATTTTGAGAGCATGCAAATCTAGATTAGAAATTATTTTCAATCTTAAACATTTTCCTTTGGAACTCATAACTATTGAAATTATTTAATTCAAGACACATTAAAGTCTTCATGTCTAGACACCTCAAAATTAAAACCATGTTTCTAAGACAAGGTCTTATCTCAATCTATGTGTTATGCTATAAAGAACAATTTATGTAACATGATTGAGCGACAAAAAAAAAAAAAGTCTTAAAATCTTTATGTCTATTGAGGTAAATTCCAGAGCAAATACTGACTGCTCTTGAAAGAACTAATCCTTTAACTTAGTTAACTACAATTAAAGCTCAGTTTTACAGCCCGGCCCTAGATGGATTAAATCACAAGTGGAACTTATTTCTTCTTCAGCTAAACAGATAGACTAGCAACTCTAATTTGTCTTTGGAAAGAACAATTTATTTAGTGTTTTATCCAGCTTGAGTTCAGACTAAGAATTTATTCAGCCTTTCTTCTGCCTTTCAGCAGTGAAACTTTCTGAACTTATAATGCTGCACTTCTCTGCAGAAACATAAACAACTTATGACCACTTGAATTGAATTCAGAATGTCTCTTTGAATCAAATTATACAGGAACAAAACATTTTGACACCACTGTATCAGTATGGTAATTTGCTTGTTGTTGAAGCTTGTTTATATATCTACAGGCAAGAAGTGTACAAGGGGGATCCAGAGAGTAAGATGGAAAATGGTCTTCTTTTATTTCTAACCCCAAGGCCTACTAACAATAACTATTAGGATTTCTTTCCAATTGCTGTGTGAGAATTTCCTTCTAATTGTTGTGTGCTGTGCCCCATTTGTTACAGTTACACACACTTCTGAGCAAAGTGTAGTTTAAGCTCTTCCCTGTTTATATCACTGTCACAATGAAACTAGCTTCTAGCATACAAAACTGAGGTATTTTATTTTTCAAAATGGACAAACCTTTCCCATTCATGTAGTACTTCAGGGGACTTCTTGAAAATCTTAAACTGAAATTTTTGATAGTAAGAAGACATATCCTGGTAAATAAAGCCTGTCTCAGAGGTCATACCGTCCCATATATTCAAGAGGCATGTGCATAGTAGTAGAAAAAGAAGCTATACATTTCACATGAGCTGAAAATTTGACATCTAGAATATAGATAATTGAAGTGTATCAGGTGGGAAAATGATAGAAAAACAGGCAACTCTGGAACTGTACACAGTTATTCCAATGTTTTGCAGTACTGTTGAAAAGTCTGTAGAAATTATCTCAGCATTACAATTTTGCAGCTGAATTACTTTATATCTGGGAGTAGGTGGACACAGAACTGTACTGAGTTTGCCTCGTGGCCCATCACTAATTAGGTTTTCTGAGCATCGGTATTACCTTCTGGCAGTGGGAGGAAAATACTTTCTTCTAAATAACATCTAGTGTTTATAAAGAACTTGCATATAATTTTTAGTTATTTAGTGATTTTGTTTTTCAAAGCATCATGTATATCAGAAATTTAAAATGAAATCATTTTGTTTCTCTGTAGTAGTCTAAATTCTGCATGTGGTTTTGTATCCAGGTACTGGATGCTTACATTGAAATGTGACATTTACACTGGCTTTTGTGAGTGTTGCTTTAATTAGTTCTGTTTCCATGGGACCCTAAGTATTGTGAGATGTGGTTAACGGGCAAGGACAATATTCGTAAAAGAAGTGAGGTCACTTCTGTAAACGTTTGCACAGCTATTCCAATATAGGAACTGATGCTGTCAGATGACTTATACTGAAGACATTCTGACTCAAACACTTCCAAGAAATAAAGTATAACCCTCTTCCATTCACCTCCTCCTGATGAGAGTTTATTGGGTGTGGAGGAAGAAAACTATAGAGAACTACACAGGTGTTTTCGTCTTTGTTCTCCCATGTGCCAGAAGGAAAAGTAGGTTTGTGGTCTTGTACCAAAATAAACACCTGTCTGACAAGCATAGTCAGAATAAGGGCAAAGGGTCCTGGGTACTTGATGAGATACGAGGACAGGAGGAATGCACAGACAGCTACTTCCTAATCATGTTAAAAGAAGTTATAAAAATATTAAGTAGCAGAGAGGAAAATAAAAGGCTTGTTGGATGCAGCTCCCTTCCCCTCACAATGACAACCCCTGGCATCTGACAGGGGAACTGCAGTGACTGCAGGCAGCCAAAAGGCAGGGGGATGATGAGTCTTTAAAAATTCACTTTAGCACAGCTTCCTTGGGGGAAGTAGGAGGAGGTGTGGGTGGGTAATATACACCAAGGGTCGCATGCACAAACATACCAAACGTCACATGAAGGAACAAAAGTATAAGCTGAACTCCCCACCACCTGATCCTTGAAAAACTAAACTGTCTCAATAGACGCAGCTCAAAAACAATATTTCAGTGTATTTTTGTTTATTGACACCATCTGATGCCCTATGATGTTGCTATGGTAACTGGGAAAAATACCCTGCTACTGGCATTTCATGTTAAATGACTGCAGATAATGATGAGCCTGTGTTAAAGGTTACTTTCTAAAAAAAAAAAAAAAAATAAAAGAAAAAGAAAAAGAAAAAGTAAAAGAAAAGAAAAAGCCTTTGGAAAATGCCTGCCAACACTTTCCCTTGGAGATGAGTCTGGAACAGCCAGACTGCCACCAACTGTTATGGACATCTTCTGAAAGGTAGAAAAAAAAAAAGGGTCCAACAATAAGAGCTGAAGGGCTCTCTAAAAGTTGTAGCAGTCATAATCAAAATTACTTGAACAGCTTTCATGCCATTAAAACAACCTGGAAAAATTAATTACTGCTTCTCCATGTACAGAACTGAGATTTCTTTTTTCTAGTGACAGTTGAAAACCACAAAATTTGAAAATGGAAACAGTCATTTCAGAAAATTGCCACATGATGAACCAAGATGGCTTCAGTGTCTTTTGCCCTGTTGACCCTTGGAGGCAGAGCCTCAGTCATAGTGATGAGACATTTGTATCAAAGAAAGATGCAGAAAAAGTGGTCTAATGGGGAAGCCTGAATCAGAAAAAAAGATGAGGAACATAACAGAACTATAGCTCCCAGGAAACATTATAGCACAAGGATGCCACGTTTGGGTGAAATACTTCTTTTCTTGAATAGCCAAAGTAAGTACTCTGTAAAACACAGACAAAGGCTCTTAAAATTCCTCCTCACCTCAGAAATAATTTTCTCAGGTACAAAAAATTTGTCATTATCTTAAAAAAAAATATGAGTATTTCAAGTAAAAACTGGTTTGCAAAATGTGGAAAGTTTTCAGCCAAACTTACTCCAGTGCCTTGAGCAAAATAAAGGACTCAGGCTTGCCATCAGTTGTTTGTCCCCTTCACACATGTGCTTTCTGGTCATATAAAGCATTTTCCACTGAGCTCTATTACCTGTCTTGTATCCAAGCATGCTGAGGCAAAAGGACAGCTGGACATCATAGGAATCTGCACTGGAGAAAAGTCTAAATAAATTTAAAAAAATAAAATGAATAAATTAACAGTATCCAACCATAGCCTGAGCTGTTGAGAGCAATTTAAATAATCCAAGAGTAAATTGTTTTATCTTGAGCCATTTGCAGTCTCTTTTTGCTCATATTTCCTATTGTTGTTCAAGGAACTTTTTGCCACAGATGTGCAGTGAGGAAGCTAATAGTGCAGTAAATCAGAACAAGGGGAGGGAAATTGGGGGTGGAACAGGGCAGAGTGGGAAGGTTACTTCCACAAATGCTCTGAATGGGAAGACACATGAAACTGGAAGGGGTCACAGAACCAGGTTTTCAAAATGTGGGTGCTGCCGTCTGTGTAAGGGCTTTCAGGTGGGGAGCCTGCAATGGAAACACAAAGTCAGGCACATGCCAAACCCTCTCTGAGACCCCTCCTAAGCCTGACTAGTGCCTACTGCAGATGTGATCATTAACCTTTTGCAGTTCACAGGTATTTATCCAGTGAGGATGCAAATAGCTGCAGGGCATAACAACTGCCAATAGTGGGCTTGCTTTACACATTTACCTTTCACATACCCCTGCACTGCAGTGCCTAAGGCCTTCAGCACTTTCTAGATCAAAACTGATACAATACAGCAAACTCTCTCCATATTCATTCACTCTGTATACCTTCTTCTACACTGCATGTTTTGAAGCACTGACAGAAGCTCTCCTAACAACACTCCATCCTGATAGACAAGCTGAAGATGCTACCTTGGCTCATTATTTATTTTTTTTAAATTCCTACCTCACTTGAGTTAAATGTCATAGCTCCTTTCACTGTCCATGTCTAGTGCAACCAGTGGACTAACTAAAACCTGAGTGGTGTGTACAGGACACAAGGAGTCATCATTCAGTATACTTAAAGATTGTCCATATCTGCCCCTGCAGGACATCAACTCTCTGAAGAAAACACACACCACACAATACAGCTGAAAACAACAGTTGTGCTGTCAGGAGTCCTCGGTCACCTTATGCACAGTACCACAGCATCAGATGGTCGAGACTGCCTTCACTCTCCCAGCATCCCTAGGAGAAATGAACTGTCATTTCCCTCTCCCTGCCCTGGCTTTGCAGGTGGGAAGTACATTAGGAAGCAATGCAGGTACTTACCCAAAGCTAAACACAGGAAGAAAAACCAAACTTTCCAGTCTCCCAATGGCACTGTATATCCTCATACCCAGATGTAAGTGTATTTAACTAACCTCAATGGAGCTACATTTCCAGCAGCACTCAGTATCTGTTAAGGTCCCAGAAGAAGAAACCCTTCTTTGATCTGCTTTGTACCCAGGCACCCAGTTATTTTATCACTGTGCACTCAAACATCTGACTCTAAGATGCTGATACTCAGCTTTAATCAAATGTTAGATTAATTGTTTAGGTTTTCAGACACATAATTTGCAATTTATCACTTCTGAAAAAGGAGCCTGTGTAATTATATTATTGGATTAACAGTATGAAGGCAACATCACTTTTGTAGAAGAGATTCTTTCAAATTGTGTGACAAACATCTACCATGGTATGCTAGAAAAAAAAAAGTTATTGAGCTTTAGGCTTTGATTTTGTTGTGCCAGGTTACAGCCATTTGGGAGAGACAGTCAGATAAGACCTTTATTTCCTGATTCAAAAATATAAGAATTTTTGTTCTTAATCAAAAGAAAACACAGGAAAATCAGTCAAAATAACTGTTTTTATTAGTAATGTTGAATAAAACCTTTCTGCACTATCAAGACACTATATAAAGTTGCTGCTGTGCTGGGAAGGAACACTATCAAATGCATCTGCAGGCCCTTTATGAGACATTTCAACAGAAAGCCCTGGATCTGGACCATAAGCAAAGCAATGACTGTATTAACAGTCAGCTGTAAAATATACTCTGAAGAGACCCAGAGTTCAGTTTGAAAGGTTTGGCAGTAACAATATCCAGTAGACTAGTAGTCATTAGTTCCAGATGATCTACTCTTCTGGACATAGAAGAGGTTCATTTAGAACTATTTTAATTCAAGGGGTCTCCTCATAGTGAAAATGAAAAGCCTGAGGTGAGAGCCATATAGTTTATGACTTAATTCTTCAGTTTTTATGGTGTCACAGCTATTTCAGCGTCACAATTGTGTTAATACTTTATGTTTCATTGAAGACTCATCCTTTATGACCTTGCTAGGCTGCAAGTGACTGCCACCTATAGACTCTTGCCATGTCCTGTTGTCCTGGTTTCACTGGAACAGGATCACAGGCTAGCCATGGAGGGCAGGCCATGAGTAGCCCTGACTCCGCTTGGAGCTTAACTTAGGGCAGCTGCCCCAGGCAGACTCACTCGTGTATCCCACACCACTCACGCCATGCTCAGGATAAAGGGGGAGGTGGGCTGAGGGGGGATACTTCTGTATCCTGTGACTCTTCCCTCTTGGACTGCTGCTCCCTCTGTTACTCCTGAGGCTAAGTATAGCCATGGATATTTTAGGCTGGTGTTTGTATTAGTTTTGTTTTTTTCATTATATCTGTTTATAGTTCAACCTCTGGAGCTTCTCTCCTTTTCCTGATTCCCCTCCTTGGCTGGGGAGGGGTCATTGGGTGAGAGAGCAAACTGCTTCAGTATAGCCATGGATACAGACTGAACAGACACTTGTATTCACAGAAATGAAAATGTCACTTCAAGGCCCTCATAAGATGATAGCCAGAGCTCAGGTGCACAAGACTTCGGATTTTTCTAAATAGATAGAAGATATAGAGCGTACTTGAAAGCACTGATGAAGGACTAAGGCTGCTGTGTGAAAATTAAGTAAATACTTGTTAAAAATTACTGAGTTATCCATGCTCTGTAATACAATACTTAGAACAGCACAGTATTTGTCCTGTATGCCAGAAAGGTAATTGTTAATTTGCCGCTTGTTTCAAATAATATAAGCAGAATGCCTTCAAGTTCCTCTAAATTCTTGCAATTTTACCATTTAATTTTCTGTAACTTAGAAGTGTTTGTCAGGCTCCAAGGAACTAACTTTGGGTCGAGCAAGTAGACTCCATTTTTCCTGCTAATAAACAGCCTTGTGTTGTCACCACCTAATTAAAAAACAGTAGAAGGAGGGGAAGAAGGAGGCCCTTTTATTCAAGGTGTGCTGGTGTTCTCCTCCTTTGTAAATTCCACTCTAAAGGATTAGTATGTGGATCACAAGAAGTAAGCACCTCATCAATCAATACAAGGAAAGGGAATATGATTACTTTTCCCCACTTAGCCATATGGAGAGATCCACAATCTCATTTGGCATCTGAGTAATGACAGGAACTGAACTTTAAAGTTTTGTATTTTTCTTTCTCTCTGAAGACTCTTCCAGCCACAAAGTGAGCCTCAAATGAAGGATAAAACCTGGTAGTTAAATGAATTCAAGGGAATCCACTAAAATCTTGAAGGGCCTTTAGGAATTCAGCTCAAAATGTTCCAGAAAGCAGTGTAGCATCTTCATATATTAGAGAGTGTAAGTTAGTACTGAATTATTTAAAAATTTAGTTAGCTTCCCTTGCTTCATCAACAAATGTTATTAAATTTTAATGAGTAAAAATGGCGCAATAAAACTAATGATGTTGGTTTTACTAGGAAAATGCAATAAAGAACAATATCTTTTATTTTAATGGAAATATGTGTTTAGTAGAGTTTGTTTTATAATATAATAAAAGGAAGATTATTGGTTTTCATAGTTTTGGCATAAGCTTCCTGTTTGCAGTGAGGTGTACATGTAGAACAACAACATCCTTAGGCAGTCATCACATAAATACTTGCTCACACAAGCAACCCTTTGAAGCAGAACCTCAGTGGAAAGAAAATCAGTGTGAAAATAGTAAAGCACCTTTTCACAAGTGTTTATGGGCCCACTGTAGTGTGCAGTGCCATCCTTTAGAAAAAAACCCAAAATCTGATGACATAACTGGCATGACATTAAGCCATCTGTGCTGTAGAAATGGACCAAAACTTAATATCTCTCTCTAAATTATGGCAGCCCTGGAACCAGAGTGTGTGATAATCTGTAGCACAAACTCATAACTACGGGACTTGACATCAAACAGCACCATTGTCTCATAGGCCCCCCTGGTGTCCCCTTGGTTACTATTGCATAAAGGAAGCAGAAATGTTATGTTAATTTTCTTGGCAGCTTTGGTCACATTAATAAAAAGTGGCTATCAATACACACGGAGGTAATATATGTACATATATACATAAACACAACAGTACAGCTAAAAAGGGAAATTTCACAGAAACCTATAGATTAGGCTCATATCTATCATGTCTACAGAAAGATAACAGTTCCATATATCTAATACCTATTTACATTTAATTACAGGATCTTAATTACCTTACCTTTTACACACAATAGCTACTAATTCTATAGATTAGTTATAAACCAGACTCTTATCCATCTGTGCATTTCTCCAACAATCTATATTCACATCTTCCTTCTCTCTCCTGTCTCTCTTCTGCCCTGCCTTTTAGTCTTAGACCATGGTCATCCTCCTGAGACTATGACAACAAATGGCCTTATCAAGCCTGACATAGTTTATCGGTTTTGTCGTGCTTTGCTGGACGTCACTGACTCTCTCTCATTTGGAGATTTGAGTGAACACAGTAATCTAGTGTGCATGCAAGCGTGTTAAAGCTGAAAATGCACACAACAGGATTTGGAGCAACTCAGGTTGCCACAGTACTGGGACAGCTTTACAGCCACATAGATGTGTGCACCACTGCTTTTCTCCTTTCTCTCCAAAAACCTTGAGTGTTTAAATTGTATGTGTGAGTGATGTGTTCCGTTACTCATTATTAGCAACTTTGTTATGATTTGGTTTTGTTGTTAGCTAAAGACCACTGCACAACCAGATAAAAGTACAAGAAACATCCAAGAACCATCCTGGCTGTCAAGGCCAGTTTGCTGCACTTTCCACTTTCACCAAATGCAGGTCAGATGCTTTTGTGAAAGAGGGAAAGAGATTATACAACAAAATTCAAAGAAACAGAGCAAATGGGGGGAGGGCAGAAAACAGGATTGCAACAGCCACCTGAACATTAAATCTACACTAAGGTGCAACACTGCTCCCAGCATACAGACAGAAGCATGTCCCAGTCCATACACTAGGGCATCATGCCTACTTCGCTTCTATATCCTGACATCCACTTCTGTACTTACCTCCTTACTAGCTCTACCTGGTCCCGTCATCCCCTCAGTCCTACACTGAGGGCATATCCAAATGCCACCTCTGTATCTCCCACACTATAACCACATCTTTGCCCCAAATGAAGGAAAACCAGAAAAAATTTCATCCTGAGCTGGACAGTTGTCAGGCAAAACCCACTGTTTCATCTTTGATGGGACCAACAGCAAGTGACTGGAAAAAATTATGAACAAGTCAAGCTAGTAGTAATAATTCCTTAAGATACTGTCTTCACTTGCAGGAATTTTCAGCTGAGAGATTTCTTAATCTCTGGCTCTTCACCTCACCCCAGGCTTGCCCAGATCTCATTTCTCTTACATCATGAGCTCTCTACACCATGTTCCTTGGAAGTCATTTGCTCTGCAGACCTTTCACAGCCTCCTCGTACATAATGTCCTCATTGCAATTGGGTCTTCAGGCCTCATCACACTTTTTCATGGCAGGGTCCCTGAGCTGATTTTCTCTTCCTTTTAATGTTACTAGTCTCTCTGTGTGCCCTCTCAGCTCTTCTTTCCCCTATCATCCCTTGCCTGTTCTTCTGGATGAGCTGATACAGATTCAAGACTTTCACCTCTCCCTTTGCAACTTCTAGCAACAAATGCTGTCCAAACTCAGCCTAAAATAATATGGGCACTGACAGCAGGGACATGGATGTGTGCACTCAAGTGACACCCTCATCTACCTGAGAGAGACATGTGCCACTTCAGAGAATGCCAAAAATGTGGGTAGAGCAAGCAAAGCCTCATGAGATGGCTTTCCTTGAGAGAACTCCATATGTTGAGTCAGGAATTTTGGACACTGGGACCAGACAAAACATAACCTGAAGTAAATCCCACAGGGTATGCGTAATGAGGATGTGAAAACCCTAGGGTTTTACTGCTTCAGTTCATCCATCTACTTCTATCATGCCCAAGACAAACACAACCAAAAGTCAGCGACATTATTAGCATAAGTAGGGCCATCCCCAGGCTCAGCTGTTGGAAGTATCAAATTCCAAGTCCTCAAAAGTCAGGTATATAATACTTAAAGATAAAATCACAGTGCATCTGATTCAAAGCCCTGACTCCGGGTCTATGTCTGGACCATAATACTGATTGTATATAAGACAGGAATTTTATTTATTACCTACTGTAGAAATTGTTTATCAATCCAGTGAGATATTAATTGTTTAAGGACCCCTGTATTTTGATTTGTCTTTCTTACTTAACTAGGCATGGAATACAAGATTAGAATAGCTCTGTTAATGCTAGTGCATTACAAGACAACTGACAGTATTTAACAGATGTGGATATATTCAACATTTTGACCCTCCCATAAGAAGTTGTGATGGTATTAAACAGGACATATCTGTTACACAGCAATCATAATAATAATTGAGTCAAGAGAAATGTATATCACTCAATTTGAATAACAAAACTCAAAGCCTACTCTAATGTCAAAATTAATATCATATGGGATTAACTCAAGCCAGTGTTTCATATATTATTTAGTATAATTGTTGTGGTGAGCTGGGGTTGTTCAGTCTGGAGAAGAGGATGCTCGGGAGGGACCTCATCACTCTCTACAACTACCTGAAAGGAGGTTGTAGTAAGGTGGGGGTCGGTCTCTTCTGCTGTGCCCATAGTGAAATCACAAGAGGAAATGGTTTTAAATTGTAGCAGGGGAGATTTAAATTGGACATTAGGAAAAATGTTTTCACTGTAAGCTTGATTGGGTATTGGAATAGGTTGCCCAGGGAGGTGGTGGAGTCATGGTCCCTGGAGGTGTTCAAGATGAGTCTGGACGTGGAGCTGGGTGATATGGTTTAGTGGTGATGTAGGTAGGTGGTTGGACTGGATGATCTTGAAGGTCTCTTCCAACCTTACTGACTCTATGATTCTATGAATACTAGTAAAAGACCATCTTTTCCTGCTCTGCTTTTCCTTTGGTTAGTATCTGGCAAGCAGTCTTGAAAACAAAGCTAATTATTTAGGAACCTAACTGTGTACAAGATGCATCCTAGACTTTTCTTGACTTCTGTGAGTAGAATAAGACAAGCAACCATTTATAGTGGCGTGTTATAGTTGTTTACAAAAGCAGATCGTATCACAGCCTATACTCTTGGTAGCACTGTCATCACACTCCTCTTCCAGCAGACTGTATCTCAGCTGGAAATGTCTGGAAAACAGATAGGTGGAGGTTGAAGGCAAAAAACCCAAGAAATACTCATGCTGTGTTTATATCACCTCAGTTTTGCCTCTCTATAAATGGCTGTATGAGATACTTAAATTTTTGTGCAGCAAACAAATCACCTTAATTGAACATGGTTTTCATTTAAAAACAAGCTGTGGAGCTTAAGGCTGAAGTCCTCCAGAGAAAATGGCCCTATGATTTATATCAGTGCTGTAAGAACTAGAAGCAATTTGCAAGGTTGCACATGAATAATGCAGGTTGAGAACAGCACAGGATGAAATCATTGAAGGAAAGTAAATGAAGTCCCCTTAATACTGGTACAGATAGAGGAAAGTACTTTAATTTGAATTACTTACCAGTACAGGAGATACTGCAGAACCATGGCAAATCAGCAAGTATTCCAAGTCCTGGGACAGCTCTGATACCACCAATTCCATAAAAATCCTTGCCTCCCCCAAAAGGCATTAAAGCCTATGAATATGCAAGACAACATGGTAACACATGGAATGGTATGTAAACTCTGTAACATGCAGCATGAAGATTAATGAGCTGAAGCTCTTCTGCGAAGCCTAATCCAGTTCAAGGGAAACCAGCACAAATTGCCTGATGTGATCCTACTTAAAAAACAATCAAACAGCAACACAGGCAGGGATAATTCCTAGTAGTGCTACGGAAGGACTCCTGATTCAAGCATACCTTTAGTGTTACTATATTGGACTTCATTTTTCCATCCCAACTACATTTCCTTAAAAAATATTCAAGTGTCAGATATTTTGGCAGGGAGTACGAGCACTAAAGCAAAATTAAATGTGTGGACTACATAGGTCAGTGAATTGTAATCAGCTATGAAGCCTTTCATCTTTTGGTGTTTAGTTAAAATTCAGATAGGGTTATTAGTGAGGGGAAGTCAGTATCATCCAAAAGCTTTTTGAAGACTGCTGGGGAAGAGGGGTGCTGGTGTCTCCATTCAGAGTCCCAGTGAGGAGTTGTCTATTCAAGTCACAGCCTGTCCTAATTATCTCACTGTTGAAGCAACATAGGAGACAGGAGATAGACATCTTGATTAAGCATCAGTTGTTATTAGTTTATCTTGTTTTAAGAAATGGTGTAGTTTAAAAGAAAATAACAGTTCATGTACCTGGGCTCACAAATGAAGTGTAAGAGTGCCTCAGCTCATATCTGTTCCTCAGGTGTAGTTATTTTTTTTCTTCTTCTCTAATGAGAAGAGTGTTTTTAAAAGTGAACCAAGTCCCACAGACTTGGCTGGGTGTGTTTTCTCACAGACAGATAACTCAATACAGCTGAAGGGTCCTTTCCCCAACTGCTTCAACTGCCTCCAGGCAGATTCAGTTGATTCCACACAACATTCACAAGGGTGGATGATGAATCCACTCCTGAAGCAAGTCCACACAAAAACATGGCTGAGCTCTCAGGAAGATCTGTCTGAGGAGTATAGCACATGGTCATGGCATGATCAACATCAGCATCTGCTACAAGGAGTAACTCCTGGTGGTGGAAGAAACATAAAACAAGTGAGAACTTGCTAAAGCATTCTATATCTTAAATCCTCATTGTGATTTAACCCCAATAGGCCCCTAAGCCTCACACAGCCACTTCTCACTCCCTCCATGTGCTAGGATAGGGATTTGACTCTAGGCCATGTTTTCCTGAGGGACACACAAGAGCAGTGAATTTTCAAAATTGATTTATTGGTCTGACAGTCACTGACTACTCCCTTCAGTGCTGTACAAATTATGGACAGTTCTCTTTGAGGGGTCTGACTACTGCTGCAATAGGATTCAGCTTGAAAACTTTTTCTTCAAAACTAAAAATCACAAGATGACATTCAAAACTGATTTCAGATTACTCACACAGCAGAGTTGCACTTCTTCTGTGACAACTCTTTCTAACCCAGTATAGCTATCTTAGTACAGATTTACATTTAGATGTGACCATTTACTCTCCCCAGGTCAGTTATAGAGGACAGATTGATGCAAATTCTTTTGTTTGTTCTCTGACTAACCAAAAGACCTCATTTCTTGAGCTCCTTTTTTTAAAAAAAATAAAAAAAAAAAAGAAAAAGGCCCTAGACACTTTATAAAGTCCAACTTTTTTTAGCTGGAATAATAGCTCTTTCTTCGTTATTTTATTTGCATTTTACATCTATGTATCTTCCATTAAATTAGTGGTGCTGTGTCACTCTGCAGTCAAGGTGACTGAAATGGCAACTCAGACCTAAGAAATCTAATAGAAATATGTTACCAGGGCTCCCAGTGATCTACCACATCATTTTGCCTGTCCTGTCACATTGCAGTCTGATGCATAGTAGTGCAACCAGAGTACATTCACATGAGGTTAAAAATCAAACAAATTTTCTACAATTCCCTCTGAGGTCCTTTAGAAAAAATTATAAGGAATAATTATTTTCTTTTTATTTTAAAATCCATAAGGTTGAGGGTTACTTTTTGGAAATACACTCACAATGTAGTTATTTTAACCAAACATGTTTGTATAGTTATGCTGTACCTTTAGTACACAATCCAAAATTATCTTTCTTTTAAGGAAAAGATTGGTCTTGGATGAAACTACATTTATACTCTGAAACAGTGCTATTGTGTGCTGAATAATTTCTAAAATAGGTCACATTTTGATCAATCACTCTAAATGAGCACCTGGCTAGTCCTAACACTTATACACAGCTATCTTCTGTAGCATTTCTAGGTTGCTACTTTTCTTGCTTATCAAGAGGTGCCAGGAGTGAGTATAAAACACCAGGTTTGCCAATTGCTCCAGTTATGCAGGAAACTATTTAGCAGGGCTGTTGACATAGTAAGCAAAACATTCCCTGTCTCTGAGAACTAGAGAAGGTATTTATTGCTGGGCTATAGGTTTTCTCATGGGTCTGAGCAGATGACCACAGAAAGCGATCATCTGTTTTCAAGGGTTTTGCCTTGTATGGAAGCAGACAAGTGAGATGCTTTAAGTAGCCTGTGGACTGAAATCAATTGATATTACAATATTACAAGGCCAGATACATCCTGGTCTAATGGTGATAGAGAAGGAGAGCAGTGAGAGCTACATCACTACATGGATATTGGTTTTGCACAAAAATGTGTGTTTGGGGGAAAGCATGAGACATTTGTGCTCTTCTTTGTTCCCAGCAGGGACATGACTGGAAAGTAAATTGTGCAGGACATGACTATTCTCCCCATAATCAAACACAGCTACACACTTTTAAAGAGCTGACCACTGCTTTTGCCAGAATTGGGAATTCCATACAATCATCCCAGTGAAAGAAGAGAGGCCATTCTGATTCTTAGCATGGCATATGTAAGCAGGGCAACTGGATTCATATTTCCTCCCAGATTTCCAGACATAGCAAGTTGCGGCATTTTTATTCCAATTTCCATTAGCTGAAGATGTATTGGAAAGGTTCTGGTGTTTTTGCTTGCTTAGAGTCAGCACACAGAAAGGAATGTCATCCACCTTTTGCACTGCCTTTTCACGCAGTTTTCTATTGAAATCTCCTTAGAGAAATAGAAAACCATAGTCTGCACAGCCACGTCATGAGGGATGAGTTGAATATGTGAAAGAGCAGATCAGAGAAAGAACAACAGCAGAGAACCCCAAAACAACTTCATTTTTTTTTCTTTTCCCACAGATACTGTTTTATTGTCTAATAGCAGCCTTGTGAGGCAGCCCACGCAATTCCATACCACACTGATCATTCGCAGATTCTGTATTTTAATAAGAGGCAGTGACTGCATCTGGAACTAGTCAAGTAGTCTGAACATTTACTTGAATATGTCATAGAACAGTCAAAGCTAAATCAACATGCATTTGTGTGTTGTCTCCTTGGGGAGGCCACAGGAGTGCTTAGATTAGGTATCAAAGGGTACAGGAAAAAACACCGTCTCCAGTAGCATTAGTTACTGTCTGTTGGCAAGCAGAAGAGAATGGCAAAAGTTGTGAGTCCTCCTTAGTGAAAAGCTTCCAGTTTACACTGATTCCCCATGTGGTGGCAAGCATCACAAAACACGTGCCAGAGAGGTAAAGGGAGACAATAACTGGTTTTGTGCTTGTGCAAGTTTGAGGCCGAGTGGATGGAGACCGAGTTCAGATTCTCCCAAGCCTGTAAGTCCTCAAATACTTTAAATATCTGGATCTCAAAGACAGGCCTGAGTCCACAGAGGAAGTTTGGATCAAACCTAGAAAGTTAAGCTGCATTCCCAGATGTCTCCATCAGTGCTGGAGCCATTGGATACAGTTTTCAAGAGCTGCTTGAAATAAGCAACATGGAAACATGCCTGGCCATCACTAACGCAGAGCCACTATGTATGGGAGGCACAGCCCCAAGTGTCAGAGTGTCTGGGATCTCCTCCTCATGGGTACATCTGTTGTACCTGCAGTAGCAGACTCACTAGGTTCTCACATCAGGATTGTGTTACGCTTGGTTCTCTTAATGGCTGGCTTCTTCTGCTTTAACTGTAGAAGGATATAGACTGTTCCCCACATCTTGGATTGGCAGAGCTATTTGAGCAGATAGACCCTTGCTGCACCGTGTAGCATATAGGCTCAGCTAATGTGATGAGGACACTTTAACATGAAGAAGTCACATGATGACAAAGGAAAAGAATGGAGCTGACAACACAATTTGTGCCCATGTTTTGGGGCACATGCAAAGAAACACATTGCTTTTTCCCCCCATTTCATTATTCTTCAGCTATTTTCATACACTTGGTTACCTTTCAGCTTAAGTCTCTTCTGCAGGCTGGCATCCCACAAGGCAGTATGTTTCTTACTGCAGTACAGCACCATCTCCACCCCCATTTAATGGTCCACAATCTAGGTGCAGCTGGTTTACAAGTCACCTAGCATCAGAGTCCTACAAATATTATTGTTTCATTTTAAGAAAATTGCTTTGAATAACACTAGTGGTGATGGAACTAGCTGTTCCATAAAGAAAAAGTGTGCAAAACCTAAGTAATTCACTTAAACATTAGCTAGCTTTTTGAGGAAAAAAAAATAAATCAAAAGTTCCTGTTTCAATGACAGATTTATCATCATCTTCTGTGTGACAGTTGAGCATCAAAGACACCAAAAAACTTTCACATCTATGTGAAAGTCTTCTATGCTGCCTTAAAATAACACGCTGTGCAGTAGGCAGGCAATGTAGAAAGACAGCATCAAAGGCAGTGTGTTACAGTATTATGGCCAGGTAAAAGTAACCAATTGTTGAATATGTAATTGCTACACTTTCAAAGAATACATATAAAGAAATGTGATCTTCCAAATAGGCAGCATTTCATGTACCCTAAGTAGGATTAATTTTGGCAAGATATACGTAAGTACAGGTCCACTTCTAAAACCATTATTCACAAGCATAGTTCAGTTAATAGGATAAGAAGTGGAGAGAAGGGAAATAAAACCCTCATTAGCTGGAATGACACAGCCTCTCTAATGGTTGTACCTTCTGAGGCTTTCTCTGGGTTTTTTTAAAGTCCTATCTGAGTTTGCCTGTGGCTATGTTAATTAGTGAGGAAGACAAATTTGAAAACAGAATAGAAATTCATTTTACATCATACTCAATGCTCTTATATGCCTGTATCTGCCCAAGAATATCCAATGCATGCACATCTAAGGGCTGGATGTCATCCATAGATTAAATTAAAACCCACGCTTCTTTAAATGATCCCTTGCACCAGCAATGAATGGAGCAAGCACGGAATTTAACCCCAAACACAAGGTGTCTTCCCAGACTGACTATGGCTCATTCAACAATGCAAGTAGGCAAAGCTGAGAATTTAGCCCTCAAAAATATGGAGAATTTAGTGATAAAGTTTTAAACATCAAGCAGTATTTTCTAAAGAGAGAACAGTAACTAGTAAAGCAACTTTTAATACCCACAGAAAGCTGTTTGATACAGAAAGGTATCTAACTTCTCTTCCTAATTCCTCCAATGAACAGCATGAGAAGACATTATCCAGCCTATTGAGCAGAGGTTTCCCCAGTGGCCAGAGCTCCTTTTGACTCAGAGAGGCCTGAGCTGTTGCTTTAGAAGCAATCTGCCAAACACAACAGTCTGAGCTTCAGGACTTGTTCAAGCACAGTATAGTGACAAAGCAAAAACCAGAGGATACCTACAATTTATTGCATGTTTTTACCTTCACTCCAAGTTATTCAGCAAGATAATATATGACCATATAAAGCCATGGTATCAATCTAAGGTTATTATATGATTCAGTCAGCAACATTCCTAAAAACAACCCAAAGCCAAACAAATCCTTCTGGACTACACTTGCATACAGCAATGAAAAATATTCATCATCTGATACCTGGACAGTTCAGAAACAGTGTAAGTCGAGATTATAAAACACAGTAGAGTGACGTTAAGCTTTTAAATCTGAGTTGCTTCAAAAGTTTTTCATCAAAAATAACTTCTGTTCAAAATGTTACCTTAAATCAGCCCTTCCTCCTCTTAAAACAAAGCATTCATAAGATTTTCATCCATGGGGGAAAAAGCATGTTTTTCCAAGCAGCTCTAGAATAGAATCAATTTTTTGTTGTTTTGTTTTTGGGGTTTAGGAACACATTCATTTGCTGAACACCTTCAGCTGATGTTTCATGGTGTTTATCAGGCTCATCTGCTCCTTCTGTGTTGTATACCACACAGGTCCAGCAGTAGAACACGCTAAATGCACCATCAATAAGAGGATGATGCTTGTGAAGTTGTTACAAACCAGTATATTCAATAGGGAAAATCTTGACATCTTCAAGATTAGATACATGGCAAGAGCAACCACATGCAAGCAAGAAAGCAGCAAGTCAACAAAGGGAGTGATGTGACAATCAGAGTTTGGAGGACCTTGGTGTCAAATTTATTTTCAAGCAAGAAACCAAAATATCAAGTCATAAGGAAAGGAGAATCTGTCAATTATCCATATTTAAAATTTGGATGAGCACGTTACGATTTCTGTTATTTTTGTTATAGATGAATGAACACTGCCTGGAGTGGTCTGCAGTAAAGTAGACTTCAGAGGTGAACAGACTTTCATAAAAGTCTGAGACTATTTCTAGAAGACTAAACAGAAAGGCAACTACAGGATTTTGGTATGATGTTTTTTCTTTTCTTTTTTCTTTCTTTTTTTTTTTCCTCTTAACAGTCAAAACTACAGCAATATTTGCTTTCAGCAGGCCCAAGGGAGCAGTCTTGTGCTCTTAGGTGAAGTTAAAATTATACTGCTGGGAAAAATTACACCTTAGTAATATAGATCCTACTAAATTACCTGTAACATAGTTACTGAAGTTATTTAGGAGAAACTTCAGTGCTAGTTTGTGATGATAAAAAGAGCTACAAGGAAAAGAAGACCCAAAACCTCTGTATGCAAGACCTATATCTCTCTTGAAAAAGACATTTAAAGAAATCGATTCTAATTTATTTCAGAATCCCGTACTCTAGCAAAGGAGCACAAATTTAGCAAACAAGCACTATTATATATACTGTCTCTGATGCACTTATTTATTGTGGTTTGAAGAGAGAGCAGAAGATAGAATGGATTCTGATAGACTGACAGACAAATTTTTCCCAGGGATATACACATGCACACTGCTACTGAAGTCTACTGGACTGCTGCTCACTTAACGAAGTCAGATAAGGCATCAAATCGCACCATTGTTTGACAACTAATCCATAAGGCTTGGTATGCAGACAACAGCCCGAAGAACATACACAGACATACATTCTCAGTTCTTCATCTTTCAGCACACAGCACTGTGCAAAAATTACATTATGCATGTTTGTAAGGAACTGCTGAACTTGGAAACACAATCTCTAGTGACATGTATGTGTAAAACTTCCACAGCAGCAAAACATTAACTCCCCCTAAGTTTAGGTATGTTTAAGTTTTTGAATGTATTTTATTAGAGCTTGGTCTTTAATTTTCTCCCTTTCCAGAAGGAGAAAAAAAAATAAGACAAAACCTACCCAATTTCTCCTTCAGATTTGGTTTAGTCGTCAGTTGGAGTCAGAGGATTTTGATCCCTCAAGGACAGAATTCTGTTCTGTTGCAAGATTTTCGTGTTAAGATGGAATAAGCTCAACAGTAACAATTACCACAATTCAAGGATTGCACTAGAGTTAGGTAAAACGGAGATACGTGGAAAGATACAAATGGTGATACTGGCAAACACCATTAGGAATGTCTTCTGTAGTACTCTAGAATCCTTTCCACTCTGTGGAGATAAACTGGTACTTCCAGAGCCGAAGTCAGATGACTTATTTTACATGGTCACCCTAGAATGAGATGACCGTGCTTGCCCTCTCAGTGGGCTCTGTAGTGCTCCCATTTGAGAACTCCCTCTTCAGAACTATGCAATTTCCCTAGTTAAGAGTCTCAAACAAGTCACTGACATCTATGTACAACACTTTATCATTAGATTTGCCTAAGATGTACGTATACATTTATTATCCATGTCATGAGTACAAAAAAGAAGAAACTGCATAGTTCCCAAGTATCTTAGAAGCTCTTTCATGCTGCATAAACTTAACAACTAGAGAGATGGAAACTATATTTTCTTATACAAAGAAGATTCTAGGGTAGGCAAGAAAATAAAAAGGAGAAAATAGAGAGTGCATGAAGAAGGCAGAGAAGTCACACATGCAACTGAATTGAGATGTAAAATTAAACTATTCAGAAGATATAAATTGATAAAATAGAGATATGTGACAAATAGGCATAACAGCCCTCAATACTTACTGTCTGCGGTTTGTTGGAAATCTCTGCCATGAGCACTTACGTATGTATAATTCAGGGCATATTAAAGAGAGATCCAACAGTGAAATTAAATATTTACGGACCAGATGAACTCATACAGCATAAGCTCCTTCACCTGCCTTTTAGTACTAGAGGTCTCTACATTAGCTGGGGAAAAAGTAGTCCTGGGGAAATTCATACCTGTATGAGAAAGATATCATAGATTGATCCTGTGGGGTCAAAGAACAAGAACAGCACCAGTCTAAAAACCAACAACAAGCAAAAAAATCACTTACTAAAACCTGCCAATGTATTGCAAGACAAGAAAGAAAATCTGAAGAGAACAACTTTGGCATCCTTGAAACAACAGGCTCCGTAAAACTGAGTTTGGTGGGGAGGATGTTCTGCTAAGCTTGGCAGATGCTGTGAAATTTCTCATTCTAACCTGTGGTGCTGTAGCTCTGCTTCTCCTCAGCACAGGGAGTAGCAGATCTCCACACCCACAACCCCATCAAACAGGCATGGAGCCCAACAAGATACAAAGGCATCGTTATCATTGACCTCCAGGAGCTTACCCTTGATTTCCCTGTTTAGCTACAGTGGTAGAAATTAAATCTTTTCCTACTTCCTTTCAGGAAACACAGAAGGACCATTTGTCCCCCCTGGGAGTATGGAGTTCCTAATTTAACAGTGGGAACCTGCTTGGGAGGCAGCTGAGGTTTGAGTACATTCACAGGGCTTGCACATGTGCTGCAATCCACACCAACCCAAGGGACCAGTCAGAGTCTAAAAAGAACAAAGCCTCAGTGGGGCAGCGAGGGCACAGGTCTCACTGCCTGCAAATACTGTGGCTGCTCCTGATGTTGCTGTAATTCCATGTCAAAGGCATGTCAGAAGCAACAGGCAGATACTTCAAACAACAGCTTCGAAAAGGAGAGGGGAAGAATAGAAGAGTTAGGTTTTTCCCCTCAGAGAGGAAACGTGACTGCTTTCAGCCTTAGGAGAGAAGTAGTTTCTAAAGAAAACCTGACTGGTTTTGCCCACCTGCACAACAGGACCCTGCCTGTGTCTTTGCTAGGATTGGGTGCTCTGTTTTTCAAGTGATCATTAGGAGTTCAGTTTTACCCTAATGAGGAAGGAAGGAGTGACTTATGTGGCAGATAATTTCCAGAACCAAATCCTATTTTGCAGCTCTTTCTAAAATTCTCCTTCCCTTTGCATTGGCAGCCAAGCACACACTGCCTAAGGTGCTCTGACTTCGATACTCAGCATACATCAAAACAGAGAAACACTAAAGCAGGCTTTTAACTACGGCATGCAGGAAAAAGGACAAGGAGCAGCATGGTGGAAAAAATTATCTGTTCAAAGTCTCCATAAGGGCACACCTTTCCATGGATAAAAAATGTCATCAACTGTAGATATAAGCAGTGCTCTACCATTTAATCTTTCCCCCTGTTGTTCACCCAGCCTTTAGAATTCTGCTGCCAGTTGGTACTTTTAATTTAAAGCATATTCATAAGCAAAGAAGTCTCCCCCCCACCCCAGGTTCATTAAAGTCGTATTTGGCAAGCCTTGCAGCAAGAATTAAATGACATATATACCTTTGTATGTGAGCTTTCAAGACACAAATAAACCAAGCTAAATAGGCTTCCAAAATTACCTCTTCCCTCCTCAAGTTAAAGCTTAGCTTTTAACGGTAGTGAGAAAGTAAAAGTGCTTTCTTTCAGTGTTCATGGTAGCTGCAGGTTACTTAGCCTGCCTTCAAATGGTCCCTTTCATTGTGTAAACACTGTATGAGCTGCCAGAACCTCCTGATAATGAGGGACCAAAGGAAGTTTAAAGAGCCCCCTATACACTTGCTATAAATGGCTTCATGTGTGTGTAAATCACCTTCCAAATTGTTTATTGTATTAATTTATATCTGGTCACTCATCTGTTTTTAAGCTAATAATAATCCTTAATGCTTTAGAGGCAAAGTGTATTTAAGAATTAGTGTTTGTAGCTGAGAGAGTGTAAGTCATCTTCAACTTCCAGTTACTCAAAAAACATTTAGGACCCCCTATTTTATCATTCTCTCAGCTGACAAAGCTCTGACCTCAGACTCTTGCACATTTTGCAGGGACTCTGCTGAAGTTTCTCAAAGCGGGGTCAGTTAAAAAGAAACAAAAATGACCAACACACATCACACCCACACAACTGGTTTGCTCACACCACTTTACTGAGATCAATTTCATGGGTCTGGTTTTTCATACAGGTACATAAACAGCTGTGCCAGTATAATCACAAGCACAGGGTAAAGTGTTTAACAGTGGAGGGGTTGTGAAAGAGCAGGAGGAGTTCTCCTGGCTCGTTCAGTGCAGCATATATTAATTTAGGAGTGTGCAGGCATTTGTGTATGTTTATTCAGATTTCCTTCACCAACATGCAGGTCAACAAGTTCCTGGAGCTTCGAATTCTGAAAATATTATGAAACAAAACTACTTCACCCACCCTGAGGCTGTGCGTTGACAGAATGGGAATAATTCAAGGACTTCAAAGGTGTGCATTTAGTAACTCCTTCAGGACCTGGCATAAACCCATCATCAGACATTTCTGAGTCATTTCGTCATCTGCTTATTTGATTTAGAAAAGGATTTATATTGCCAACAAGCAATTTTATCTTTCCATTCCCAGGTTGTCCCTTTGTGACTATAGGTGAATTTCCAGTATGCATTTGATTTAAATCTGATCTTTCCAACACAAGTGTGACATTAGCTAGGCAAACCAATAATTCAGATATTTTACCCAGTTTATGCTAGCTGAAAGATACACAGAATCCAATTCAGAATAAGTAAGGTAGTGTGGAAAGGCAATGTTGTGTTTGACCTAATCTAGCAACACCAAATTAACCTTTCACCATTTCCAGAGCAGTAAGTTTAGCAAAGATCAGCGATGGGCGTTTTTGTCAGACTTCTGGGAGCCTTAACTCAGATTCATCATGAGCCCAGTTTTGCTCAGCATGGTGATTTTTTCAAGGGCCTATCTACCTCTCCATTTCAATCTTTAAATTGATACAGAAATAAGGAGCAGACAGAAAAAAAAGCACACTATCAGCATAACACTTATACCAAGCCTATTGTACCTAATACAGGAAAAGCCCTTTTCCAGGAGGTTCCAATTTTTGTCATCCCAGTTAGGATGTTATTGAAGGCAAACATATTCATGAATCTTAAGATTTTATTCTGTGTTGCCAGGAAAACAAGATATATTGAAGAGTGTGTTATGTTTCAGGAGAGCACCAAAATTCTAGTTTTTTAAGCTAGATTTTTCACATGTTTAATACCTGAATGCTTTCGTGGAGGATATGTTGTTCTATATATCTTTAGTCAGTTCTACAACTATCTGTCCTGTTGGGTGATTAGGTGGCCTTAGGATAACCCACGATGTGTTGTTTAGTTTTATTAATTTAAATACTTCTAATGCTTGGTTTGCAGTAGCTACTAAGGAAGAACGTTTGAAGTTGCAAAGTGGTTGTTTTGTTATTTTTAGAAGAAAAAACAAGGACCTGATGCTATTATCCTTACTGATAAGGAGTTGTACCATCCACAGTAATAAATGTGGTAATATCAAAGGTACTTGGGGAGTTCTTGTGTTCCATGTGGCTAAGAAAATATCTGCATCAAAGGCTGATTGACCTTTGAAGCCTTAATATACCAGACTCAATGAAATGCAGCCCATCTGGCATAAAGCAGAGGACTATTTTCCCTGTTTTAAGGACAGGATTTTGTTGATAATATTAAATATACAGCCCTTGGTAAACTTCATGACTCTTGAATGTGGTGAGAGCACAAGAAGGGCAGTGGAGAGCATTGTTTCACAACAAACCAGTAGCTCCTGTGCACCTACCATTCTACTAGGACTTAAAACAGCTCATATTACCTGCAGTTTCAGCAGCTGGAACTGAACAAAATGGCACTGGTTGCAAAGATATTTAATCAGAGTCTGAATCATGCCAACACACAGATGTGCACTATCATTTTCCTATGCACAGTCCCCTTGAAATCAGATTACTTATGTAAGTAAGTACGAGTGTGTCTGAAAGGCTGGGGCTGCAATGTACAGTGGGAAAACAATAATCTTGGTTTCTGTCATTTTAAAGAAGTGGTACCTTTCTTATGATATTTTCTGATAGCAACCCAAACCCACGACAGACATTAAACACCCTGTATCAAGGGAGTAGCAGTAAGTGCCAAAAAAGGGTTCATTTAAACAATAAATTGCTTATTTGTAAGCAAACAAGGCAAATTCACGATTTAAGCAACTGCTTTAGAATACAAACTAAAGTGAAATCATAAAGTTGTCGGCACTCTGTAAAATAGAGCTCTATAACACTGTTAAGCTGTGAGTATAAACTATGTAGTAACCTCAGCCCTGGAATGAATTACACGTGCATATTAGTATCTGCCTCAAGGTAAAACAGGAGTTTAGTGAGAAGGATGAGTAGACAGCTGTATATATTTTTTTGGAGAAAAAACACTGAAGGTCAAAATGGAACATAACTGGTGTGAGGATAGGAGGAGAATGGGAAAATCACAGGAGCAGAAGACAGCTTGAGAACATAAGGAACACAGCAGCTGAATGTGGATGACCCGATAGTTTATGAACTCCAAAATGCATATTAAAGAATGTGTTCACATTATTTTTAAACTTTAAAGGAGTGTAAATCTGGACCTGCTGGAAAGTACAGGAGCAGCCTCAGGTGGGGGACGACTGGTGAGTCAGGAAGGACACTCTCAGGATGGCAGCCATGGTAGAAGTCCCCCTGGAACATCACAACTTTTTAATTTATACTGAGGGTGAGGTTTATTGTATGGAATACTTTGTTTGGTCAGCTTGGGTCAGCTGCCCTGGGCTCTGCCCCTCCTGGCCCACTGCACCTGCATGGCTCAAAACTGCCCTCGACCTCGGTCACTATGGAAACCCACATACCAAAACATCTCATCTCTTTTGTTCTCACAGGACTGGACTCTGTAGTTTCTTAAAAATACCGTTTCTCTGAACAGAAAAGTGATTTTAGAATTCTGTCCCAGCAAAACCAGGACATCCCTTCATATTAATGGAGTGACCTGGAGAAAGATGTGATGTAATACAAAATGGTTTAATCTTGGACCCCAAACAAGACGCTATCTCCAGTCATGCCAGTGCTTGAGAGCAACATTAGAGACAAATTTTAACATGCATTAATGTGCTTCTGAGAGGGGAACTTCAGCTTTTTTACCTGCAGAATTAGAAATGTAGGACCAGAGACTGACAAGATTTCCAGAAGTCTAAATCCTGCCTCCTACTATTCAGGACAAGTCACACCACATAACTCTCTCCCAAAACTGTTGTTTTCATATCAGATATGTATCAGGCTCTAGCTGACTCTGCTTTAAGCAGCAGAGTGGGACTAGAAAATATCCAGAGGACCCTTTCAACCTGTCCTGGTTTGAGCCAGGATGGAACCAATTTTCTTTTTAGCTATTTTACTTTTAAGTTAAGTCTCTTCTAAGTAACTAGTTAACAGCATGTTTTTCAGTCATGGTATTTGATTTGTTGTTCTTTCATAGGGCTGTGGTGGCTCACATTTCACTGCTCAGGCCCATGGGGAAGGCAAAGTTCAAGTTCAAAATTCAAGGGTGAAAAATACTTGAAGTTTTGTGTAATAAAACAGTGGAGAGGTTCATGCAGGATATTACCCAAGACTTTTCTACCACAATTTCAGATTCCAGAAAAGCTTTCATCTTCATAAATATTTCTTCTAGACTATACTAGATGTACTTTGTTACAGAAGACAATCACTGATTGTGCACATGATTTATAAATCCCATGCATCTGATTCTTGAACCACCTATCCAACAGCATATATGAGAAAAAACTCCCTGTACAGGTAGCAGCTATGCAGGCTGCTGCTAAGTAAAAAGATGGCATACTCTATTCACGCTTTTCAATCTCTGACTCAGTAAATCAGTCAAAAAACCAAAAAGTCAATGTTATGAGAATTTCTTTATTGTTCAGAGCACACAATAGCTTTTCTCCTTGAGTGATAAAGGCAGCACAAGATTAATGCCCACATGCTTTTAAAGCCTGATCCTGATGAGGATCTTGCAGCAAATGTGCCCATCCTCACCAGAGGTAGTAAGTGACTGGAACCCTGTTCTGTGACTTAGCATCCCAGAAGTACCCACAGTGGTGTTTTTACCTCTGCAGTTCAGCAGGCTTTTCTTTTTATCCTGGTCTGCACAGCCTCTCAATTACTGTCATATAAAAAAGTCCTCAGGATACATGTAGACACCCATACTCACAAAAGGGAGGAAATAATAGTCTATGTTCAGTCTACATTTATCTCAGAAAACAGTGATGTCATTAGGACTAACAATATTTTACTCTGGAATTGGAGCGAAGTCAGAATAATCACACAGCTGGTTACTAAGGCTCAGCCACAGCAAGCAGACACTTTTTGTCACCATAACTCAATTATGTTCACTTGAGAACTCATAACCATACTTTCAGAAAAGGAGTTTTAAAGGAGATGAAAAATAATATTTCTAAGGAATAAGCCAACATTTACAGCCAGAGATCAAAGCTAACGGTGAATCAGCATTCATCTTCTCAGGCCCCTGGAGCAGATTTCCTTCTACTCTGCTTACGGCATACAAAAGCCCTACAGCTTTCCATGTACGTAGGAGCCACTTTGCCTTTCACCAAATTGATTAGTAATTCAGGATGGAAGCAAGATGAGCCGGATTTTATTTAGTGTGGAGGGAATCTCTAAGATTATTAGGATATAGGAAACATTCAATTCAACCTGGTAACATCAATGGTTACCTGGGGTGTTACAAAAATCTTTAAAATAAGGAGGTCTCATTAGTATATAAAGAACAGTGACAACTAAAAGATGTAATACAGTTTCAGGTTTAAATTTTCACAGCTGAAACAGAAGACCAGCAGCATCCTTAGCTGAGTGCTACAGCTAAGGACATTCCCTTTTTCCATGATGGGAGTAATAAATTCATCTGCTAAAACAAAGAAGTCTACTGACCCCGATTTAAACCCCTCACTAACACACATAACTGATGTTTGATAGATTGAGTTCCAAAAATCACTAACACAATATATTCAGAATTAAATCTGAGCATAATTCACTCATATGCTCCTAGACGACACTTCAGTTTAGAAATTAAGGTCAGTAATTGAGCCTATTCTTCACAGTTTGTTGCTTCTTAGCTTTCTAATGTTACAGTTTATCTGGCTTTTCTACATCAATCCTTCAACATGACAGACTGCGATCACTGAAACGATGAATCCTTAGTGGAGAAAGATACTTCTGGAGTAAAAGCCAACTTCAGAGATGTGTGCATAATATGCAGATAAACACACAGAAACCCCTTATCTTTAACTGTCTTTCAAATTGCTTCCCATCACGGATATGAAGTGGTTTAACATGTAATATGCAGCCAGTTGCAAAGCGTGGACAGATATTCTCTTGCCATCTCTAAATAGGATTACAAACTCCCTTTTTCTTTCTTTCTTTAAATAATTAAGACTAGATGATCACAGGTAATTAGGTGAAAAGGCAGTCAATGAGCACTCCAGCAAAGTGTAAGTCTAGTATATTGATCTCTGTTGCACCTGCTTCTACAGGAATTAAGCATTACAAAGTAGACAGCATAATACAAAATGTAAAAAAAGGTTAAATGTAAAGTGATTCCTTTCCACTAAAAAGGAGGAAAAACTACATGAATAAACAAACCACAAAAATTTTGTATGATATCCGAAGTTTTAAGGTATCAGTTCATTCCTATGCATACGGACACTGTAGTTTAGAGACCTTATGTCTCCCGTTTTTGCTCTATCTTCTCACCCAGCAATACTTCTGAAAAGAAAGCCCAGTTTGTGGGAAGATATGTGCACCATGAGACATATAGGTGGACCACAGAGCTCAGATTCCTGAGAAGAAATGGAACAAGGCATCTGTGATGGGTTGACCTTGATTGGTCTCTAGGTGCCCAACAAACCACTCTATCACTCTCTTTTCATAACAAGACAGGGGGAGAAAAATACAAAGAAAAGCTCATGGGTTGAGATAAAGACAGGGAGATCACTTACCAATTACCATCATGGGCAAACCAAAATTGATTTAGGGAAATTAATTTAATTTATTGTTATTCAAACAGGGTGGGATAATGAGAAATAAGAATTAATCCAAAACCACCTTCATCTCATCCCTCCATTCTTCCCAGGCTCAACTTCACTTGCGACTTCTCTACCTTCTCCCTCTGCACAGCACAGGGGGATGGGGAATGGGGGTTGCCGTCAGTTTATTGCATGTTGTCTCTGTCACTCCTTCCCCCTCATGTTTTTCCCTGTCTCCAGTGTAGTGTCCTTCCCATGGGATACAGTCCTTCAGGAATGGACTGTTCCACTGTGGTCCTCCATGGGCTGCAAGAGGGGCAACATGCATCACCATGGTCTTCACCATGGGCCACAGGGGAATCTGTGTTCTGGCACTCGGAGCATCTCCTCTTTCTCCTTCTTATCTGACCTTGGTATCTGCAGAGTTGTTTCCCATTTTCTTATTCCTCTCTTTAAGCTGCTGTTGTACAGTGTTTTTTACCCTTTCTTAAATATGTTATCACAGAGATGCTACCAAAGTTGCTGGTGGGCTCAGCTTTGGCTAGCAACAGGTCTGTCTTGGAGCTGTCTGGAACTGGTTCTGTCAGACATAGGATCAGCTTCTTGTGTCTTCTCACAGAAACCACCACTGCAGCCCACTCATGCTATGAAAACATTGCCACATAAACCAAATACAGCATTTTAACTAAAAATAGTCCCAAGAGGCATCACAGAAATTTTCCTACAATGCAGATTTTACAGTAGAGATTAATGAAAACAGAACATTTGTCCCATCGAGTGAAGAGGAAAGAGGAAGAAAGGTCAACTTAAACTTCATTTTGTGGAGTTATAGACACAGGAGAGCACAAGGAAAGGCAAAGCTGGCACAAATATGTCATTCTGCCTCTGGCAGAGGCACAGGAGGTATCAAACAGTGGTCTGAATACTGATTGCCTGAAGTAAAGAAAAATGGAGGACAAAGAAATGAACAACATGCAATAGGAGAGGGATGACAAACTATGAAGCAGATGAGTATACAGTAACCTCAGAAAATGCAGGGTAGAACTCATTGAGCCCAATTCTTCTTGCATCTGTTTTTCCAAACCCAAACAGAGCAGAACAGTCAAGCGCAGACCATCCCTTAGTTGAAATACTTCACAAAAAAACAGATCAAAATGCTTTCAAATATCAGAGACTTGTTTGGCTGATGCCTCATTGCTGTTTTCTTTTCCTCAAGATTTTAATTATTTGCTAATTCCTCCCAGGAAATCTGTGTCCTAGTTTTCTAAGGAAACACAAGACTTCATAATTACATAAAACCCTGATTGCTTCATAGTTAGAGAAACAAACATCACAAAAAACCCTGTGAAGTTTAAAATGGTAAACAAGTTGGAACTAACGGCATACAGATTAAAAGGAGGGATTTATTATTCCATTAATAAAATAAAATTAATAAAATAAATATAACAATATAATAAATAGATTCATAGATTTAAAATATTAATAAATGTTATATTAATATATTATTATAATGAATATAATAATGAAATAACAAAAATTAACACAAAACAGAAGGTAAAACGATTTTACATCATTTTAAGTCCACTATAAATTTACTTGATTTAGTAGACTGCCTTACTACTCAGGTTGGGAGGCAGAACACTTCTCCACATAGGCTACTATGGATTTTAATTTAAATTCTGTCATGGTTTTATATGCCCTCCCCTACTGGCTGGGTTTTTATAAGGAAAATCAAAGTTATGGAAAAGTTTGTAAACTGCTTTAAAATGCAGTCATCTGCCATTCACTACACAGTGGTCCCCTTCAATTGGCCAGAGCAAGGTCAAAGTATCACAAAGACACACGCAGCCTGTTTGCTTTCCAAACAAGCACCCTCATGAACAGCAGGATGTAGTTCAAATTCATCTGTCCTTTGAAGCCTACAGTAATTTAATTTGTCATTTAGTACCATTTCGTCTCCTCTTCCTTCCTCTTAGCTTCACCAAGGGCAGGTAGAGGGAGGCAACAAGAGTTATGCTTCTGTTTCATTCCCAAAGTTTTTATTTTGTGAGCATTCTTCAGTCACTGTTCATGTCACGATTAGTCCACATTTTCTTCTATTACCCAATTACTGTAGTTTTAGTATGGGAAAGATGACTTTGTATGCCACTCTGATCTTTATCACATTTCCTTGTCATCTTGCATGAGTTAAAAAAATGAGCTTTACACAGAAAGATCTGCAAGTCCATATTGCAAGTCTATTTCTGTCCTAAGCCAGGGAGGCAGAGGGGTCAGAGAAAGATTTGAGGCAGGGGAAGACATAGGGAGAACAGCTACCTTTCTGCCTTTTGTTTTTTCTTAAACAATGATGAGGGAAATAGCTAGTGGATACAGAATGCTCTCTGCTCATCTCTGAACAGATCAAGAGGCTTTGGAGGTTAACAGATCTGGCCTCCCAGGAATAGTTTGTGAAGGACAGCCAGACATAACATGCAGAGGTTCTTTCTAGAGAGACACTGATCTTCCCATCAAAATTACCACGGACAGTCTCTCAAAATTCCCACATTTGTTGCTCACAGTTTATTCCTATATATCTAATTCCTAGGTACTAAAAGAAGCAAAACATTCAGTGACAGGTGGGTGGCTTGCTCATTCCAAACAAGCCACAAAGTTGCATTTCTGTGCTTTGGAGAAGCCGCAAGATGTCTCAGCCTGAAGTTCACTCCAAAAATACCTGCCCAGCAGTTAGCTTGACACATAAGTGGCCAGCTTTATATACACAAAATAATTTAATTATACAGTCTCAACATAAAGGAACTAAAAGTAGAAAGAATCTGTAAGGACCTTCTATTTTGATAGCAGTCTTCATGCCGGTGTTGGGATTACTTTTTTTTAGGAGGCATTTTAAAAAATTAGAAATCCAGCTTGACACAAGGCTGCTTTAAAAAAAAATATCTGTTTCCTGAGCAAGACAGAACTGCTTATGAGAAGATCAGTCACAGCTCTTTTGAAATATAAAAGGTCTTTCTCGAGATGTCATTCACTTTCCAAGCAAGAACTACTCATTACTCTAAATTTAAAAAAAGATTTTATTTTTTTTTTGACCTGACAACATACAAATTCACTTGCTGACATGATAAAGTGAGCAGCTCAGAAGGGATAGGACAGGCTACAGACTGGGTCACAGCTGTACTTGCAAGGAGAAAACCAGAGGAAGCCCTGTTAGACCTTAGGGTTTCCATTACAGAATGGCACCTAATAGATGCTGCCTAGGAGGGCCAAGGGTGGTCTGGAGGATGAAGAGAGGAGAATGCAGGGTTGCATGGGGTTTGAGTTTTTCTTGTTTGTTTGCTTTTTTTTTCAAATTGGCCTTTACAGCTCAATATGTTGGTCATTTAGAAAAAAAAATACCATTTTTGTCAGAAATTATATGATTCCATCCTGTAAATCTCTGCTCTTAATTCAGAAGAGTCCACAGGAGGCTGTCACAAGAACCAGAGATTGTGACTAGTGAAGAATGTTTTCAGTCTTGTGAGAAGAAACACCACATTTCAAGGTGCAGTGTAGAGAAAATGCTCTCCAAACCCACAAAGTTATTACAAATCTAGGGACTTTTGGAGCAAAGGATACTGGCTTTGAGTTTGTAACTTGTCCCTTTATGCTCCAGTACAGCTATGTGTGTACAAGGAAGCAGGAAGCTTGGATTTTCAACCTTACAGAATAAGAACAAAAAATTCAGAGTATACTACTGACCACTCACCCAGAGGCCAAGATTCCCTGGGCCATATGAACAAAATCCCCCTCCTCTCCTTCCTCAACTCCTCAATTCCTCAGCCCTCTTCCATGACATCTCTGAAGAGCAGGCAGTTTTTAAGCCTGCATGTAGACAACAACCTCTAGTGATCAAAGAGGTAACTGCAAATCATATAGACATCAGTAACTTTTAGTAGCCAGACCACAAGATCTCTTTCTCAGAAGTAAAAAAACCAGGACTGCCACATTTGTGATAAAAATCCGAAGTGTTTTTAACATCTAGGAAGGAGAAAAGTGCTGATAGCAATCACAGTAAAAGCCTTGTAATTACAGTGATTTTTTTAAAAAAGTATTTATTCAATAAGACAACCCTGTGGACCTAGCTATTCCTATTCAAGAAGGAATAAGAGTCTGAAAACTCACTGTCCCCATCCAAAGAGTTTTGTTCTTTTTTCCCAGCAGGACAATATCAGAAGAGAAAGTTGAAATGCTATAGGTCAGCAAGCACTTCAATACTTCTTAGGAAGCATAATAACATGAGAAGATTTATAAACAAATCCTCTCTGAGTGCAGGGAATGAGCATAACTCCCTAACAAGTTCATTTAGGTGTCTTGGTGGGAAGCATATTTTCCAGGGAGCATGGCCCCAAACATCCCATCAAAGGTGATGCCAAAAATTTGTGACAGAACTGGTAATAAGAGCTTGATCTCCAATTTAACAGACATATTTTATCCACTTTAACACAGCTTCTGTACAATTTGTTTCTAGTCTCTGTATACACAGAGAATGTTAAAAAAAAATATTTTTGTGATGTGCTTTTAGCTTTATGGATGGGAAAGGATTCTTTAAGTGGAAAGCATTATTCCAAAGGATATCTTTTGCCATCTTCTGCTTTGTAAGAGTGCTCTCCAAGTTAGTTGCACAAGCTTCCTGCCCCTGAACTTCAGCTTTTAGATTTTCTTCACTTACTAGAAATGTGAGTTTCTTGACGGAGTTAGAAGGAATTGCACTCCGGACAGAACTTGTTCTAATTCATCAGCTACACAGGGAGCCTAAGACATTTTGCATTTTAGACAACTAAGCTCAAGGTAGGGCTAATCTCAGCTAAGGCTGGGAGGGAGTCCCAACGTTGTCTAGGATTTAGCCTGCACTCTGACCAGCCACTTTATCCCCTTTTTAGCCGTACTCCATGGGCTTACAAAGCCCTGACCCAAGGGAGACAGTCACTAGTAATCATGGGGGTGGCAGGATACTCCAGATTCCTAACAAATCCTGAATGTTATCAACAGTTCAATCAATGCCTTTCACAGTTCTCTCAACCATAATACCATTTACACCATTTCACTAAAACTACATTTTCATGCATTTACACTAAGGAAGCTAAGAGGGTGAAAATACTCATTAAAAAACAAACAAAAAAACCAACAAAATAAGCAGAAATCTGGGTAAATTTATAGAGACAAATAGCTACAAATCATTGAACAAAAGAAGTGTATTAATCCTACTTCTTCATTTGCAACACTGAAATAATTGAAAAAGATAAACTCATAAATTTCCCCAGAACAGAAACGTTATTCTAAGCAGAGAGTAAAGTACTCATTTCACAAAAGCATTAACACAGATTCAAGATAAACCTTACAAATCCACAAGTAGATTTAAAATACAGGTGTGTGACCAGGTGGGGGGGAATAGTTTGAGCACATGTCCAGAAAAGCTTTCAGAAAGCTGTACAGCCATCTCTGGGCCTAGCAGACATTCTCACCTCACACACCAATGCAAAAGGCAATGTTTTTGCCATACTTCCACTCCTTGGGAGGAGGGAAAATACCACAACACTCCACTCACCAGGCCACAACCACCTGGTGAAAAGAATGCACAATCCTTCATGCCAAGGAGCAAGTAAAAATAGAACAACCTCCTCTAGCCCCTGACAAAGGGAGGGACAGATAATTCCCCACAAGACAATGGGAGAAGGTCTCCAGCCTCACTCCTTGGGGCTGACTTCCCTAAGTGCACCAACTCCCACTGCTTCTGTGGCATCTGTGGTTTTGATGCTTTGTCTTAAATAGCTAAGATGTGAAGTACAAGCTCCATGGAAAAAAATCTTCTTTCTGTTGTTTTACACATAGCTCACATCTAATGCAAACGCCTGGAAAATAAGACATTTCCCTACTCTCACCCCATGGGTGCACAGTGAATGCTTCACTTTTTAGACAGTTTCCCTTCCCTGTTCTTGACATCTTGAGGAAACTTTACCAAGTTTTTATAAATGCCCTAGACTGGGTGTTGATGGACTGAGCATTTGACTTCTCCCATTTTAGAAAATGAGTCTTTACTGGCCAAGCTGCTCTCCACTTGTGACAGCTCAGGTGAAAGAATATTGCTACAACTATAATCGTTTCTCATTTGGGGAGTATAAATCAGTTGCATTTCCATTGTAAAGATCACCTTTTTCAACCTCTTTTCATTCATGCTTGAATATCATTAGACAGTAAGGAGAGTCTGTGTGTGGCATTTAGACAGCAATTAAATATTAATATATTGTTCTTTAATATGTAAGCTTGTCAAGGTGCTGCAATGCTAAAGTGATTTATAAAATGAGAAGTCAATATGAATAAACTCCAGTGAATACACAACATGGATTTATCTGCAGAAAGGAGTAATGAGAGATCACCTTTTTGCTATCTCCTAGTTACAGAATATAATAGGAAAACATGTTTTCTATCACAGCCCATCTAATGCCACTGAAATCTGACCTCCCATCAACCCAGAGCACCAAAAAAAAAAGCAGCCCTTATTTGCAAATTCACTTTTGCTGTGACTTCACAAGAGTTGGGACTGCTACAGAATGAGAATCATGTTAACAAATTGTATTGGGTCACTTAACGTTGAAGTGTAGATGATAATTCTCTGAAGAACAGATTCCAGACATATTTATATATTTTTTTCCAGGCATATTTATATTTTTTTTTCATTCAAAATCCCCTTGGATGTCGATGTATTCAACACACTCAAAAATAGAAGGCTCATTTTGTTCCAGAGTTTGGTGATTCCAATTTGAGAACAAGGAGGCAAGGCATATACTAAGCAAAGGTTTTATTGATTATAACACACACACAAACACTCCAGGTTACAAACCATACAAGGTTAGAGTTTATCTTACCAACTCCAACAGATGTCCAACTCTCACATCTCCATATGTGTGAGCTTTTATACACTAAGAAGTGCACACTCTTTCTGGCTCAGGGGGTCAGCCTATGCCAGGAGAAGAAGCTACAGTGGCACTATGCCACACATGCACATTTATTCACACATCTGTGGGGAATTTCCACAGTTTTGCAAGTATGTTTTGGTCTCTTCCCTTGTTTTCCCTCTAAGTGTCCTTGAGTTCTATATAAAGGCTTATTTGAGAGGTTGCAGCTGTGTTCGTCCCCGCCTCGGATGCCAAAAAGAAACTTCATGTAAACTTTAGAGTGAGGTCATCATGGGCCATTTTCTCATGTATCAGACTCATCTGACACACATTTACATGAAGAATATTCAAATATTAAATATCCACAGTACTGAGGAAGTGGCTGGATCTGGGATTTAACTTTAGATCTGCTTCTAGTTAAAAAGCCATTGATCCATTGCTGTGAGAGAGTAGAAAAATAAGTGGCCTCCAGTGAAAGCAGTCTCGGAAAATAAATTTCAATGAGCACAANACCAAAACTCCTACATTTTCAATGTAGAAGTCACAACAGTCTTAGAAAAAAATGAACATTTTTAATGAGTTACATCTCTCTTTTCTATCTCTGCAGGTTACTTTATTGCACTGGAAAGCAGATCTTCAAAATACCCTGAGTAGAAGATACACCACCAAGCTTGCCTTTAATTTCAGCTTCTGTCAATGTAAACTACAGTTTGTGTTGTGGTTGAATTCAAAATGAGGGAGAAAAGTAGCCCTAGGATTGTTGGTATGAACACTCAGCTGAAGCACTTTTCTTTTCAACAGGAAGACACCTAATGAAACTCTGCCAGCATCAGTGGTTTCACCTAACTTCATAACGACTTTTAATTGTTTAGTGGCAAAACCCATTTATTTTATCATCTTAACTGTTGCAGGTTCTTATTCTTTGTTTCAAGCCATGTAGCTGTTTGTTTTTTCAAATATGTCAGCTCACTGGACCAAGAATGGTACTGTAAGTAGAAACAGCGTGGGAGGAGAAAAAAGGGAAAGATGAGGTTGTCATAATCTTTGAGATGATTAATTCATAGCAAAAACTAAGCATATGATTGCTTTGCCTTGATTTGCAGAGTGTCTATCACAACTCTCCAGGCACAGTAAGCAAATTGGATATACAAACATGTTACAACAGTAAGGAAAATAAACCTTTCTAACCCATAAACCTTAGCAGAGGAAATTAACAAACTTTCTGCATCTATCAGAAAAATTACTCTTGAGCAAATCCTGAAAGTTAGAAGGCCCATCAGACACTCAGGGTTCTCCAAGGAAAACACTGCATTTCCTTTGGTCTCCCTGACAGACCAGAGGCTACTGTCATGTTTCACGGTTGATCTGAGTAGCTGAAGAAAAATGTGGGCATAAAGATAGTGACTCGGATTTAGCATAGCAGAGCCTTGTGGCTCCCTGATCACCAGCTTCAATTGTACATCTCTTGGCTATGTTTTTTACCTGCCTTGAAGTTTGTGCTCTGTGTATCACTGGCAGGCTCTTATCCCAACTGAGATTCCTGGATGATATAAAGAAACAATAACCTATACAAACAATATCAAAGACCGATAAAAGTCCAAAATGTAAACCATAAGTTAGGAAATTGTGCATTTCTACACTGTGTCCATTCTGCACTCTGATAGCTGAGACTGTCTTTTCATTCACCTGCATTCAGGTTTGACTCCCTTGACAGGGATGTTCTCCATACCAGGCAATGCAACTACTTAGGCCGAAGAGTAAGTGATAAATGACCCTAAAAATGGATGAGTGGTAATCAGAAGAATCCCAGGGGTCTAAATATTGTCAGCACTACCATGTCATGGCATGTGATTTCCACAACTGACTGCACTGCACAGGTATAATCACTGAAGCTTGAGTCTTCCTGAAGAAGAGCTTTTTAATAGGATCTAACCAGCTCCCCGGTGCGTGATGCACCCTGTGCACCACCAAAGGCACAAACTTACAAAATTCACAAAAATGGTTTCCTTATTCTCTACAGAAATAGAAGTTACACAAATGTGTCTGTATACACCACCAGTCCCCAAGCCTGCAACAGAGAAGGTTGCACCATTCCTTCAATTAGCCACCTCCCACAGCAAAAAAACAGCCCTGGCTCAGCAAGAGATACTAGAAAGCCAGGGGTATTCCTCTGTCTAGACAGGATGGGGAATCAGATCCCTCCATAGCTGCCTCCTGCAGAGTTGCAGGCTGAACTAGGCTAGACAACAGAGTAGTCAGTGTCTCATGTCCTACAGCTGTTTGCAGGACACTTCAAAATTAGGCACCCTCTGGGGGTTTATTCTTTGGGAAGGCTGTCACTTCATATCAAACCTGTTAATATTCCAGAAAAACAGACAACAGGAGTTTGCCTGATTAGTTGTTAGCAGTTGTTTGAGTACATGGGTATTTTTAGACTATTAAAAAAACCCACTATGTAGATGTTTTTTTAAGTGCTGAATTGAAAATGACAGTTTTCATGCCACAGTTGTTGACTACTAGACCTCAGCGTGGGTTCCATATATTCTAATAGAGGAGCAGAGGTATTGTATAGGAAAGGACACTATCTCCTTTTATCTTTGCTTTTGTAAAGAAACCATCTATGTCTCCTACCTCTTTCCTCTCTCAAATGAGAACTCTGTCTTCTTCCCTGTCTCCCATGTTAGGGGGAAAAAGCAGGTGGCATCAAACCAACATAAATAAGTGCCTTGAGGCATCAGATCCTTTGGATACAGACCATCACATCCCAATTTGCCCAGATGTTGTCAATCAGAAAATGTTTCCATATTCTTTAAAAGTCACATGTTATTTTCATAGCAATGCCTTTCCCTGCTTTCTCAACAAGTACTGCTCTTTAAACAAGTGTGAAAATGTCAGACTAATATATTAACATTTATGTTAGCAATTAACTGGAAGATTTCACTATTTAAATATATTAAGGAATCTGTTTTTAATCTTGACACACACCCACTCTTTCCCAAGCATTTTGGTTTTCAAAAACAGCTTCTCCTTTTTTTTAAAAAAAAAAAAACCCAAACATTTTTTGGCATGTAACTCATGTGAAGATTAAAGAGTGCCATAACAAATAATCTAGTGTGCCTAGATCAGAATAAAACTCACACAGGTTCAAATCCTACATAAGCACAATGTTGTCTGAGGGACATCCAGCCAAAGGGTATAAACCAAAGATTACGAAGTTTATTCTCCATGGAGTACATGCTGGAAGAAAATACAGTGCCTTTAAAAATACTATACATCATTATACCAACAGCAAATATATTTCTACTGACAACAATTTTTTGTAAGATCACAATTTCCCATTCTTTGTTTTCTATCTTAGTCATGAGCACCAGCTAAAATACCTTGCTGTCCTAATCATTCTCCAAGGGCATCCATCACTTGCACCTTTCCAAATGAGGAAAACAAGGTCAAGAATGAGTCTGGCAGCCTTAAGCCTATGCCTCTCTTCTTCTACAAGTAATGTTCCATTTCACCAAGAAACTATGAAGGAGATAACCAAAGCATCTCATATATCAGCAAGGAGCACAAAGGGTACTGATTTTATTTTTTATTCCAGTTGGAGGCATTTTCTACATCCTGAAACTGTCACTTGTATTACTGGAATCCGTGTTGAATGCTTTGTCTTTTCTGTGGCAGAATGGAAGGACTACCAGATCTCCTCAGAGCTGAGTATTTGGCAGTACACCCAAAACCCACAAATACATATACTTATTCTGCTTCTCTGCAAGAACTCCTCCCGTGGAGAACATAGCCTTCACAACATTTCAATAATAGGCTGGAAGCAGAACTGACAGCTGAGAAAGTCCTCAGATGCTTGACAAGTGCAACAGGATTAGCACAGAATCACAGAATCACAGAATCCTAGGGGTTGGAAGGGACCTCGAAAGATCATCCAGTCCAACCCCCCTGCCAGAGCAGGGTCACCTAGAGTCCATCACACAGGAACGCATCCAGGCGGGGTTTGAATGTCTCCAGCCAAGGAGACTCCACAACCTCTCTGGGCAGCCTGTTCCAGTGCTCTGGCACTCTCACAGTGAAAAAGTTTTTCCTGATATTCACATGAAACCTCCTATGCTCCAGTTTGCAACCATTGCCCCTTGTCCTATCATTGGTCATTACTGTAAAAAGCTTTGCTCCATCGTCCTGACCCTCACCCTTTACATATTTGTAAACATGGATGAGGTCACCCCTCAGCCTCCTTTTCTCCAAGCTAAAGCACTTTGAAATCCTGGTAGAAGATGTTGTTCTGAGAGTCTAACAGTTGGGAAGACATAGCCCAAGAGATTACCATGATCAGATAAAACAGAAAAGGGCTAGTTCTGCTCTCCAGTGTGTTGGAGTAAAGCCAGAACAATTCCACCATAGTCAATAGTGTTTTTCTGGATTTAAAACAGATTCTCACTTTAAAATTCAAAGTTGTTTGAATATCTTTGGAGTTAGGATGGCAAACTAACTTTTGAAAATATTCAGTTGTGTTCTTGGTAAATTGCTCCTGCTATGTGACTTCGTATGCAACTCCTTGATTGTGTGGCTTATGAGAATAATGAGCGTGACACAAGTGAAAATTTCACAAACCCGTCTTCAAAGTAAACTTTTGTTAGTGAATATTTAAGCATAACAACCTCAATATTTCATGCATACCGTATTTTTGTCAGTAAAATTCCACTCTGGCACATTTATGGAACATGATCATCAAAAAGACCTTTCATTATGAATCTAATTAAGCAAATGTGGACAAGTGTACCTGCTAATAAATTATATCCTTGCCTGCTTCTCAGTTGGAAGGACTTTGCAGAAATGATGGAAAATTAAATGTTGTCATATATATGTTCCCTCCCCAAGACAAGATAATGGAAAGGCAAACAGTGTGTATTTGTAAGAAGAGAGAATGAAATTAGTCTCTTTTTTCTGTCTTATATATGAAGTTGCTTTGTTTCACAACACTTTTTATGTAGAACTCCATGCAACTGTACTCCAGATCAACTTCCCAAGTTTATAATCTTCAAAGCACTCAATCCAGTTCAGGATAGAACCCATATGCAAATACACTTGTATAAGATGCCTGGGAGGATATACCTGATGATCAGAGACATTCTATGGAAAATAGCTTTCAATATAAAAACTTCTTTTTAGCTTAAGATTAGAAGGACTTATCACAATATTTTTACTAAAAGTAAAAGGGGAGGACAAAATGCAAGAATCTATCCATCTATCAATCATCTCTATACACTTTAAAAACACCTGAATTGTTGCAGAGTTGAAAAGCTGATAAATGCTAAGATTTCAGGCACTCGTCTAAAATGCTGGAATTTTGCTATCCTGTAGCTTATTTTTCTGAATATACTTACTTTTAGATGCACCTTTGTCTAATTCTTTTTGACTATTCTATAATAACTATGATTTCCCTTTAACAAAGTCAAGATGAATGACTGCAGAAAAGAACTCAACCATTCACTCGAAAGAAAAGGAAGTGCACATTAAGAGATAAAACACCCATGTTGCTCAGCATATCATGAGCAAGTACAAAAATGACAATGTGGCTCTGTGAGGCCATTTCCAGCCCCTTTGCTTTGACCCTGTGCATAACCTGAGAAGCTCTTTAATGTCGAGCTCTGAAGATTGTATTACCATTGACAAGGAGGGATAAATGGGGAGTTTTGCTCCACTTTGGTGTTCATTCACATAAAGATTGCTTACTTCTTAAGATTAAGTTATACTGTAAGAAAGAAAGGTATTGAACCTAAAAAACAGGTATTGATTCTAAACAACAGCCACGTATTAAATTCTGTATTGGTGATGGTGCACACTCTGAAAAGCATCTTGTTTTGGTGTTTCAAAAGGGAAGAGCTTGACTTATAATCAAAGCTTGCTACAGTGCCACTGAGTTTCCTTTCTTATACAATCTGTTATTTTCAAACCTCAACAAAACAAACCTCAAAACCTCTAAAAAAAATCAAGGCTCAGTTTAAGGGGAAGACGTAGCACACACTCCTTTGGAAAGTGAAAACTAAATATACTTGTCATTGTGGAGACAGAATAGGGGAAAGAAAAATAAAGGTGTTTAACTATAAAAGCAACTTGAAAAAATCTTCACGATGATGAAAATAAGTTAGTATCAGCTGGCAAAACTCTGCTGAATGGTGATTTACACTTGTAAAAAACCTACTCCTATGATCCAGTGGAAATAAACCTGCAGTACAATGTTGATCTGGTCTGCACCTCATAGGAAACAGCTGGTTGAAAGGCAGACACATTGCAACTATCCTGCAGTAAATTTGTAAAACATTGATTTTTTTCTCAAAATTTCATATCTCTCAGGGGAAGCTTAAGAAAAACAATAGTGCTTGACTTGCTCATTTACAAGCTTATCAAGAAAAAAAATTTAAACATATCTACCCTTTATATCTGAGATGGAAAATATGTGAATATCGTGTCGATATATGTTTTTCCTAAATTTCAAACCAGCTGAAAAACACTGGAAGGTATCGCCTGCCACATTCATGCCTAATAAACAAGTAAATAGTTATCAAAATAAAAATATTCAGTTAAAGTGTGTATTTTGTAAATGCAAATCACATCCCTCAACATTGCAGATGACAAAAATTTCAAAATACGCCCTCTCCCAAGTGTCATAATGCTAAGGAATTTTCTCTATAAATTCCACAATAAGGTTGTAGTTCCTGAACATAAATGTCTGTACCACACTACACTTTGAAAATCAAAAGGCTACAGTCCTTAAAAGTTTAATATTAAATTACACCTAACGGAGGACATTGACTAAGATTGCTCTTATCACTACTCTACAAGAATCTTCTCCTTTTTGGTTATTTGAGGCTACTGTAGAGTTTCCAGTTTACTGGTAACCCTGGGAGCAAGTTTGATGATGACCAGAGTCAGATACTGGAGAGTCATCACACTACAGGCACCTAAATAGGTAGACAGATTTCTAAGGGCCCTCAGGTAATAATTAAGTAGCTAAATGAAAAGGTTGGACACAGTATGCAAGATCTTTTCACATTTGAAAATTTTATTTACTAAGTAGGATCTGGACTTTTTGGAACACCTATGCAGAGTACAGTTTAATTGTTTAAAGCCTAGATATCTAATCAAATTGTCTGTTGGATTTCAGATTTTCACAGCTGAGGGTTTTTTCATATGTCTTGACCACTGTCTGTATCAATAGATCCAGCTACTTCTCTCACAGGTGGTGTAAGCGGTCCAGCAGGTTTCTTGTATTACAAGTTCCTCCAACAGCCACTGCAAAATGAGGCACCCAAGCAGTCTTACACATCACTACTGCTCCTCCCACCTCCAAAAATAATTTATCTAATACATTCAGGATTGGGACTTAGATCTTCCACACACACTCTGACACTTTAATATTTAGGTCACACGTCCCAATCAACTTTAAAACAAGATTATGTACGTTTACATTTTATCTACCCCTTGTAAATAGAGGAGTTCCTGCCACTCTAACAGCAAGAGACAGCCAGCTGTTTCTCACAAAAACTTGCCAGCCTGACAGATGAAGCTAAGAGTGAAAAAAATAAATACTTTCAGAAATTGGATTGAAATCAGTACTGTTGTGGTTAAAACAGAGTGATCATGAAGTGCACTTGCATGGTATCTAGCATCATAACATTTGCCTCCATGTTCCTTGCATGAAGAGAATTCAAGTTGGACATTGGTATTTAAATGTTATTGTGCTGCACGCGGTCCCTGTAGGAATGTATCCTTTTCCTGACTGTGGCTTTCCACCTCATGTCCTCAGGCTTGCACCTCTTCCCAGACATGTAATTGCTGAGATATATAACAATCCTTTCACGGAGTTCCCTTCTTTGACTTCAGTGGCAGTTACTAATTCTTTTAACCTTTAACAATTCATGCAAGTCTTCAGACTGACAACAGTGAAAATAGTATTTCTTTCTACCATTACACATATTTAGTCAGATTTTTTCCTGCAATATATTTTCTATAAAAAAGGGCAGTTCATTAAAAGTCAAGTGTTTTGTGAAAATTATTTTTTGAAATGAAAATTGAAAAAAATATTTAGCTAGGTAAACCCACTTTATTTTGACCTTTGTGGAATGGAACATTCTAATCCTCTATTTTGAAATTACTTTTCATTTCGGTATTTTCCTTACTTCATATTTATAAAACAATGTAAAAAAAAGCCTCAAAAATGAAATATATTGATTTTTCAGCCATAAATGCATTACTTGAAGGGCATTTCAGTCAACAGGACATTTATGTGAATAGCTTTTGTACTACTAAAGAAGAAAAGGCATTTCATATGAAACTCAGCTAAAGACATGGGTCCCATATGGTTTTGATGTATAGACAAAAATACATGTTGTAGCAGTAGGAGATTTCACCAAGTGCTCTATCATTCCTTTAGCTAAAAAACCATGTCTATCTAACAGTGAATTTAACAAAGGTGAAATAGTTAATTATGTATCTCACAATTAGCTGAAACTATGAAGATAAATGTACACGAGTAAACTTCTCTGAGATTCATGAGCGAGATACCACCTATGACAAAATTCAACACACAGGTTGACAGACTTGGAAAACTTGCACAGCAAGGCCTGGAGACCATCAGCTTGTTATTCTAGCTACAAACAAAACTGAGAAAACTAAGCATCTTGGTTTTTAAAAGACATCACTGATTAGCCCCACAGATACAAAAATTTAGACTTGTGCATAATCCTGTAGCACAGTTGACATGTAACATCCTTCATCTTCAGGTATTTGGGTATAAGTCACATTTGAGGAGCAGTGGACTGTGCTGTGGAGGATGACAAATCTAAATACCAGAGAATTATATTTATAAAAAGAAAGACTAGTAACTTGATGCATACAAAGATGTCTTATATTTAGAGGTGTAGAAAACAAGTATTGAGAAAGAGCAACTTTCTTTACAGCATCTGAAGGTGAGAATTCAGAAATCAGTGTATGCAAAATTGTTACTCTGTTCAGAACTCTCATGAAAATTTACTCATACTTCAAACAACATGAAATTTAATTCATGATCAAGAAACCTTAAGAAATTAACAAAAGCAGAGAGAAGGGCCAATGAACTCTTCGAATATAGAATGCAAAAACCAACTTCCTATATTCAAGATGAAATATTGATATATGTCAGCTTGAGAAAAGTACCAAAAAGGCAAACATTCTCTGAATTTCTGAGTGATGAGAGAAATGCTCAGAGGTTTATGCTTTTCATATCTATGTCACTGGACCTCCACAATGTTTTCACTGCAATTGAATACTTAATTTTTAAGTCAAGTTGAAAGCAGCAGTAAACTAGGAAAATAGTTGGGAGCAGAAAGACCTGTTTTATATTGTCATAGTAACTGAAGTTTAACAATAACCAGATTTGCCAGAAATTTGTGAAATGTTGCCCTGGGCAAATTTACATTAAACAAGCCTCTAATTTGTTTTATAATTCTAATCAGTTAAATAATGCCAATCCAATACCATGAATAATGCAGTCCTCATTCATATTCATCAAGGACTTCACCAGTAATTACTCTCATCAGTCTGGACAGTTTGCTTCTTGGGGCAGACAAGTAGGGATTTATCCAAGATTTTTTTGATGTGTTTTACCTTCTGGAATTTGGATAAAGGAAAGATGATGAGGGACCATGTTATCATGGAAGTGGGTAGAAGCTTAGACAACAGAGTTCTAATTCATAACCACAGCCAATTATTTAGGATAAAGTTTTCCTCTCTAAAGCAAAGATAATGACAAGTGCACTTAGTCCTAAAGAAGGCAGACAGCCTGCATACAGAGTCCTCTTGGTCCAATTTCCCAGTAGGAAAAGAAACAGTATAAAATTCTGGTCCAAAAGAATCGAGTACCCGTTGAATTAAATAGTACCCATAACCACAATTTCCATTCGTAACATAGAAGGCCAGTTCTCACCAAGCCCAGGACATCCAGCTATTCCGATCCTGCTGTTTACTGTCATAACATCACTCTCCTGTCAGCAGATTAGATTTTTTTACCTTTATGAGCCTTTACCTATAGTCAGATCATTTTATTTCCTCCTGCTAGCTGAATCCTAATTTCCAGATAGCAATTTGTGTATGACTAACAAACCTATAACATTGTATTCTGCCAAACAGAGTCACATCCAGTGTTTTTGTCATAAAAATATCTGCAAATTTTCTGGGTTCATTGCCATAAGAAAACTCAGACACATCTTCTTCCTCACAGGAACAGTGCTGGACTTTACTGGGTAAAATAAAAGAGAAGGAAATGAACCCCTAACTTAGCAAGGTGCATATGCTTTCAAGTTAATACATATGGAAAGATATGACCACTTCCTTCTACTCACCCATTAGATGTAAAGTAAGATTACAAAGGTCTGAAAGTCTGATCGTAAGGCTGGAATTGAGTGAGGTGACCATTGGACATGTGCAAACACTCTGGAAATCCCACGTTCTTCAAGAGAGGTTACAAGCTCAGAGGTTCATCCATCCTCTGGGGTGACCCTTGTGTGACTGAGACATGATGATTGATGTACAAAGAGATGGAGTGCACTGGGCTATGGCAAATCCGGGATCAGAGGCAAAAGAATAAAGAAAACAGAGGAATGGTATTGTGCCTAAGTGAACCAGAGGTATAGAGAAAGATTATTATCTTCAACTGCTTTCCTGGGAGTAGGTTTACCCACAGAAAAAACAAAAAACAAAAGCCTAAGAGTGATTCCCCTATCTCACTCCTTACCCTTGCAGCAAGAAATCAGGTTGCTTTTATACGGAATCTGTCACCCTTATGATCCCTCCCTAGTGTCTCTCATTTCAACAATCGTAATTCAGATTAACCTAGATCAGTTTTCCCAGTTTTCCCTTACTTTTTTTTTCTCCCCACCCCCCACCCCTTTGGAAAGTCACTGACATGAAAAATGGACAGAAAGCATCACCAATGAAAGAAGCCACAGCATGCCAAAGAAATTCTAGGGAAAATCAGTTACAGACCCCAGCATTTGAAATAATCTGTATAAAACTTTTTTGTGTGCTGCCCATCAGAGTTTTTTGTTGCACACTGACTCCCTATTTGGTTTAGAAAAGAATGAGGAGTTATAGCAATGCAGTCAAATCACCTTGTACTCTGCAGTACAGAGATCATGTACCCATGCTTCAAATTTCATCTCTTTATGTAGAAACAGGGTGCCCTTGCTAGTCTGCATCAGTATTATGTTTTGAAAGGGAGAAATGAAGAACATCTTCCACTAGGTCACTCTAGTAAAAATTAGGGGCATATATATAAAGCTCTTCAAAGTTTTTTGATTTAAGTAATTAACCCTTTCTAGACATCAATTACCTATAATTCAGTCACCATGATTAGCAGCCAGTTCTTAGTGAATGCTCTGTACTCTTCACAGTGGGAAAAGCTGGACATCGAGAATTTCAAAGAAATCTATGTATCTTCTTACAAGTTTTCAAAATATTTGTATTTGTTCCTTGTTTGCAGCTTATATTAATTTTCCTTGTTTACATTCCATTTACAGAAAATCAATGGCACTCAGCACATTATGATCAACATTGCAGCAATTTCTCTTTAAGCTTGCAATATATTACTTAATCATCATTTCTATTAATAATTCTTGTATACATACAGTTATTCAATATTTAAAAATAAAACTGTAAACACAGTATAGTGCCTTACTTCAGCTTACAACTTGTACAAAAACAAAACCTCCTAAAAAATCAATCAACTCTTTCAGAATCCATTAAAAAGTAGCATTAATTAGAAAACTTTCATTTTAAACCTTAGTGGGGCAATATTAGCTTTCTTTACATTAAACTTTGGAAGGGCAAACCTGTAAAATAAAACTCCCTTTTGTTTTCCTTTTCTATTCTTCAGCATTTGTAAATGGAAGAAAAATACCTCCTTTACATTAACTCCTTGAAAAGCAAAACTGAATCAGCATTTTTGTTCTAGTTAAAGAGGGCAAACTTACCTTTATCTTACATTACATGTGCTTTAAGTGTACGATCAGGAGAAAGATAATTTCTTATCTTTAGGGAGCAGAGAGGAAGGAAAGCTAGTTAGATGTTCCCTTATCTTCAAGTAGCTGTCCTCTTTATACAACTGCTATCCAAGTTCTGCCCTTGAAAGACAGATACCTATGAATCTGTTCATCAAAATTTCCCTAAATTATCTCACATGGTGTGAAACTTACCATTAATTGCATCTCTTTATATATTTTCATTCAAAACAAAAATATGTAAGGACTTCTAAAGTTTCTACTTCCTAATATATCTTCTTAATTTTATTATAGTATCTAATGAAAGCACAGAACAATGTGGTAAAATACAGCATGACAATTGAAGCCCAGACACGAGACAGATAGCTTGTGACATACTGATTTCAGCAAGCTCAGCACTGGTAAGGCCTTATCTAAAATACTGCTACTAGCATGACACTTCAGTAAAGATATGGAAAGGCTGAAAAGAACCAAGTAGAACTCTGTATAGATGAGACTGAAAGACTTGGAGCTCTGAATCACATTTCCCCTCACAACTGTTAGTGGTAAAGTATAAAGACTCAATGCTACACATCAGCCAGGTCTGAAGAGTGCAGGGAATTACCAGCAGGCAGCAGGTTTAATAGTTCGGTTTTGGACTTCAAGTGAGGTGTAACACAGGAGGAATGGTGTCTTCAAAGGCACTGAGGACCTGTCTGCTTCAGGTTGGGTGCTCGTTTCTACTCTTTGAGGATACCACTTCATTCTTACTAAACTGTTGCTCAGAGTCTCTTGAGTGACTTTACTACTGGATGCTTAGGGAAAGCAGGGCTGACAAACTGCAAAGAACTTAATCAATCTCATGGGCAGGTGAACAACCCCAGGGGATCTTGTGCAGGAAGATCAGTCTCACTAAAATGTAAGACTACGTGCCAGAAAGCAAACCCATCAAATTCCTGGGAAGGAGGAGGCAACAAAGTAGCCATCAAATTAACCTTAGCTTTGTGAACTGATGTTCCTCCATTAACTTGACACCTTCACCTCCCTCCATGAAGAGATTTCTGCTTTAGGTATGGATAATTCTAGACGTTGACCTTTGAAGCTTTTGAAACATCATCACCCAGTGTGTAAGAGAAGCACTTTAAGAGAACAGGTCCTTACCTTCTCCATCAGGATACATCTTTTGTTCTTTTCTTTTACCCTAGCAACGCACTGCATGTCCCCATCCCTGACACTTAATTATAGCTAGAGCACTTTGGGCGGGTGGGGGGTGGGTGGAGGGGTGGTATTTCCATTAAAATAAATACTATGATTCTTTCCTGTCCTTATTTGAAAAGCAAGGAAACCCAACTGCTTATGAAAGAATTGCTGAAAATTATTTTTCCTTTAAATTTAAGTACATATGTTGAAATGTGTCACTCTGATCTGATTTCTACTTGATTTGGATTTCACATAGCTAAGAAATTATTATTTTTTCATACTCTGCTGCAATTTTAAAGAGGAAAGAAAGTATCTTTCAGCATATTTTTTTCTTCTTCAATATTCAAAGAATATGTTTTTGTGGCAGCTGTGTCCCAACCCTCACTAAACCTAGGCTTCCAAAATCCAGACCTGGCTAAAATTACATTAGATTTTCTCACATGTGTGAATCACAGTACAAATGGGTTAATTTGAAACAGGTTGACACCCCTAAGATATTACATGTGTCAGTGACCTTGTGACATCTGTGATAATAATTAACCAGCAACTTTATCTTATTCCACTGTCTTAGTCCCTCATCCTATTTGGTGTTGGGTTATTGTTGTCTCAAAAGAAAGAATTGAGAAGTGGTAAAATATACAGGGGAGGAGGCTGAAATAATAATCACAGAATTACAGAATGGCAGAGGCTGGAAGGGACATCTGGAGGCCATCTTATCTAATCCTCCTCTTCAAGCAGGGCCACCTAGATCCAGTTGCCCAGGACTGTGTCCATACGGCTTTTGAATATCATGGAGAATGGAGACTTCACAACCTCTTTGGTCAACCTGTGTCCGTGTTTGGTCACCCCCACAGTGGAAAAAGTGTATCTTGATGTTCAGGGGCATCATGATGTTTGCTGACACCTGCATGATTGCTTTTCAAATTTACTGGCAAAAGAGACAAAGACCACAGCAGAAAATGAGGACATTTAGCTCAGCTGGCTTAGTGTGTCCTTGCCAACAGCGTCAGCCATCACAACAGCAGAACTTGTGTGACTTGCTGAAATGCACTTCCATCCCATCATTACACAGGCTAATGGTGATCATAGTCTCAAACTCACTGGTACAACAGAGCTGCCATTTCTAAGTTGACAGGTGTAATTGAATGAAACAAGACTTCTTTATTTTTTGTATTGATGAATTTTCAAGCCCAGTGCACAACATTTTATCCACAGAATTTCTGCACAGTGATATTTTTCACATGCAGAAATATACTTGTGCAGATAATTTCTGCACAAGTATATTTTTGAGATGTTGGTTTTGAAAAGTATGCCTTTTTCATTCTAAAGTTACTTTTTTTTGGAGGTGTTGAAAATCTTTTTGTTCAATTCAAACAGAACTTTTCAGATCAATATTCTTTTGTCATTCTTCTTTTATTTCAATCCAAATCCCCCCAAAATAGCTGTTTCAGTCCACATGAAAATAATTCCTCTTTCTTAGTTGTTTTTTGTTAATTTGGTTGGGTTTTTGTTTGTCACCTGAGACAAAAAGAACAGAAAAAAAATCCATTGCTAACAGAGCTTGTCTCTGCATTTCTGCATTTCCACATTCCGCCCATGGTCCCAATATATTTACCACATCATCCTGTCTCCTGCACAGGTTTTGCATCAGCTGTAGCCTGTGAATAGTATATGTGTTTATTTTTTCCCCCAAGGTCAGGAATAAGATGTGGTTTCAAAGGCAGGTTTACAATGTTATTGTCCTTTGTGAAAAACAGAGCCATTTAATCTCCCTAATAGTGACTTTAATTAAGGATGCAAATATTCAATTAATCTGGAGTACACAGTGGGCTTCACAATTGACTGAAATAATGTGAATGAAGTAATTGGCCTGGGACCACAATTTATCTTTTTACTCTCTCCATTTCACAAAAGCATTACTTTGCTAAGAGTTATGTTCTATTCACACACTTGGGTGCCAAAGCCCTGGGGATCTGGGATATTTAATTACATCAGGTCCACTCCCCAGCAGCATGCACAATGGTGACAACTCACAGGACACCTTTTCTGTATTGCCAGCAATGTCAGCACACTTTCCCCATCTTTGCTGTCCTGGGAAAAAGGTGTATAGAAGGACATGGTTTTGAAGAATATATATTTATGATGTGCTTAGAAACTTTTATCTCAAAACAATTCTTTTGTCTGAGTAAGACTTTACCATTACACTACCAACACTTTGTAGTAAAGAAATTTCACAATGTGCCATGATGGAGAGAAGCAAACCAAGGAGTAACATTTTAATGGTGAGAAGATGCTTAACTTCATGCAACAGGTCCAGACCCATTGGCTGAGACTCAGGAGATCTGAATTTATGCTCCATGTCTGTCCTAGAAGTTGTGTGATCTGTTGGATGAATCTCCTGCCTATCTTGCAACCCTGTAGTCCCTCAGTGAAGGGCAGAGCATTTCCCTTTCCCTCTCTAGCTCATTGGTGCTAATGATAGGTTTTCTACCCATCATCTGGGTGTTGCACAGGGGCCACAGTGGAGACAACTTGTTACAGGTGTAATACAAAAAACAATCTGACAACCAGAACAGCTCCTTTGACTCATCTCTATCCTTGCCCCTACCACGAAGAAAGGCTTAGCAAAATATTCCTCTCTCATGGGAAGGAATTTTTGTATGGGTTTACTATTTTAGGAGCATTTTTCCAAACAAAACAGACAGGCATCTTCAATTGTGATGCCAGGTTAGACTCTCAAAGTACCCTACTTCACTGCTTACTGATACGAGTTAAATGGAATGTCTTGTCTCACAGCAGCTGCTCATATGAAGAAGTCTCTTTTTTTAAATGAAAGAAGGAAATATCTGGGGTGTTCTTAGGCAGAGGAACATTCTGTCTGTCTGTAGTACAAAACCAAAAGCTGTCTACAATGCTCAGGAACAAGCACATTCAAATGATTGGTAATTGCTAAATATTAAGTTCCAGGACATCTATCACTACCTTAATGTCCTTCCACCTTCAGTGAACTGTGAAGCCTTTATATTTATAAATGATAATGTTGCATGAAAGAAGTGAGGTGATGTGTGCCTTATTTTCTCTTGACAACAAGGCACAGATTCAGGATGGCAGTCTCTGCATCAGAAATCAACTCCCACAACTCCCATTGACTCTGCACCATAAGAAAGAAAGCACAACCAATGGCACAAGTACATAAACACAGTAAACACAAAAAACCCCCACATTATAGAAATGTAGCACAATCTGGATCCAAAACTGAATAAGATCTTAAGGGATAAAATTCACCTGTGGAGAGAACCAACATAAAGTCCATGCAACATGAATGTCACACAGTTAGTCTGAAAATTCACAACCAATATAAATCTACATTGTCTTCCAGGAGTAAATGATTCCTGTTTGCCTCTCAATAAGACAACTCTTCCCCTGTACTGTGTAATATCACCTGCTTAGCTAAATAAATCACAAAGAGATAGGAGGGTTGTTTTTTTCTTCCAAGGCATTCACTAAAGGACTTATTTGTGTGGGTGTCAGATGGAAGGGAGTACTGAATTATTCTGCTTTCATAATCACTTGAGGATTTTGTTTTTATATTTTGGAGTAATGGGGAGTTCAGGTTAAGTGTAATAAAGGTCAGAAATTTCAAAGGAATAAAAAAGACAGGAATAGTCATAAATAAATCTCTAAATGTAATCTCTGATGCCAAGAACTCTACCTACTGTAACTTAAAGATTAGTGGGTTTTACAATTTCATTTACCATGAGTACCAGACTTATTTGGGGGACGTGATTTGGGACAGTGAAAGACCTAAGGGAATTAGATACTGAAATTCCATTAAAAAGTTATGTGCTTTTGAAAATTCTGTTTTCCAAGATTAAAAATAAATGTTTCTATCTGGCTTTCCTCCTAAACCATGTTGTATTCAGGACATTCAGGACATAAGCCATACAAAGGAAAAAGGAAAAGAAACCTGAATAGAGGATCACTTATATATTCTGGAAAGGCCAAAAGGGGCAAGTTTTCCATCTTCAGTTTGCAGTGAACTGCAGTCACCAAAATGCAGCTCATTCAGTACAATTGCTACCTTTTGTGTCCCCGACTCCCCTGGATTTTTTCAGCAGACCCTTCAAGTTAGGAAGTACTAAGCTGTTCAGCACCCATATCATAACAGTAACTGAGTACAAAGGTTTCACTTTGAAAACAAGGGTATTCTTCTTAATATTCCAATAGATATTGTCAAAGAGATAAATCTTAAAGGTTGAATTTTTCAAAATTGCTGCACCTAGAAAATTAGTTTAAGCAAAAAGAATTAATATTTCGAAAACTAGCCTCAAAAAATTATTTGCCAAGGCAGGCTGCACTCAAGCTACTTAGGACAACCCCTGACTGCAAATGAACATTGCTCACTTTTCAGATCAGCATCTAAAGGACACCAAATGCAAGTGTGTTTTCATCTAGGTATAAAATCTGTGAGCAAGTCTGAGGGTGAAAGTGAAAGAAGAGAGGGGTGTCACTTGTAGGGAGCTGGGACCAAGCCCTCTCTAGTCAATAAAACTGTGAGGTATCTTGCTGCAGGAAGGATGAGTTTGTTTTTCATGTACAATTTCACAGTCAAATAAAACCAAGCAAATTTGCACATATTATGGTCAGTAATATTTTCCAGTCTCATCCTGAAAAATTTCTGTGATCAGACATATAACAAAGTAAAAGGACAGCCATTAGACAGCTCCTTAGATAGCATTTTCAGTAACGTTCTGTAAGCATTTCATGAACAGTCACCATTCTGGAATCAAAGAAGTTGGGTGGGAATATTTGCAGAAAACCAAATGTTCAGCCATAAACCTGACTGTGGCATTTGGAATGAATTCAGGTGGCAGTTATGCAGGCAGAGCAGGTTAAGGTTTCAGCACTTGAGTTCACCTGTTCCTGAGCCTTGGCTCAAGAAAAGTTCACTGATATTTTTAATTTTTCAGCAAGAACAACCTTCAGCACAATCACAAGCCAAGTGATATACAACCAAAGGAAAGTATATGACTTAAGTGTATCATACTATGCATTGTTCATCCAGCTGAGTCTCATTAAGAGACAGATATCTGTTGACTGTCCTGAAAAGGGCAGTCATATCTCAAAAATTCTAACTTAATATGACTCTGTTTACTACTAGTGGCTTTGGGCAGTGGGAGAGATGAGGCTATTTCTTATTAAATCCTCTAAAATTTATTGTCAGCTCTCACAGCAGCTATGGATGCTCTAGGCTTGCTGCTTGTTTGAAAAGAAGCTTTTACTCTCCTTGTCTTCCTTACTTCCTATCATTTTGTCACTACATGACAAGATAAAAAACCATCAAATTTTCATTACATATTCAAGTTCTAACCATCTCAGTCCAGTTACCTTTTGCTCTGCCTTCTAAACTTATTAATCCCTGAAACTTTCAAGTATCTATATTGTTCCCTTTTCTCTAGCTATTTTTATCATCCTTCTCTTGTCTGTCTTCCTGCAATCTGAGCTACATGTTGCCTAATTGGACTAGACCAAAACTCCATACAGCAGTCCTGTTCTTTCCTAGATATACATCTTAAAAAAACACTTTGTAAAATACAACCCAGTTACAACAGTGAGGACTCTATTTGAGTAATTTCATACTTCTTAATAAAGATGAAGAGAGCTATGTAAATGACAAGAAAGAATATGAATTCTGTATCAATGTAAAAAAAATAATCAGGCTACAGATTTGTAACCTGATTTAGTCTAATATTTATTGAGTGTGTCAGAGTGGAGAAGTACAAAGAAATGTGGTCCAGAATTGTAAATTTTTTGGGGGTGCACAAAACCCAACACACATAAACCAAAACCAAGAACAAACCCTGCTACACTCTTCTATTTATAGTAATAATCTTGAAAACACAGACCAAATATAGGCTGTTTAATATTTACTGGAATCCTCCAAAGACTTAACAGCTCAGAAGTAAGACAGACTTTGTAGCCGTGAAGTCCAATATGTTTTCAGGCTGTCGCAAAACCAAAGATTTCTAACAGCATCACTTGAAGTTTTCTACTTTGCACAGCAGAAACCACCTATTGTTGTTCCACATATTCCTGTTTACTTGCTGATGTATCAGCTGAAAGCTCTCCCACAGGCACAGCTCAACAAACACAAGTCCAAGCCATCCAATACAACAGTACAAGAGCTCATTGTACTGTTGTTCAACCCTTTGAAAACAACTGGGCTATCAAAGACCTGATAAATCAGTGCAAACACTAATTTATGTCAAATCACTTTGAGGAGCAACAGCAACAGCAGATCTTAACAAAGCTGATAGACTAAGTTTTTGTAAATAAGAGTAGTGACCTATTTCAGTTGGCTGCCACTGAGTAAGTGTCTGAATAAGGTCTTGCATGAGAGAACAGTGGCTTCGACACTATTCCTCTCGCATAAGAGGGGTCAAAAGTGTTGATTTGATAGTTGAGCAGCTCAGTAACCAAACCCTAGGGAACTGTGGAGATACTAGGCTGTAGAGTAGACTGCAAACCTCCTGGGTTTATGGCATGTATAGAAGAAAGGAGATTCTGAAGCAATTTTGCATCATTCTCAAATTTCATTAACTTCATTAAATTCATCCATGCTTCTCTTCTAGGTCATTAATAAGTCTTCAATAGGCTTGCTATGTAACACTTTTTCTCTGTTTGTTCACCCAACAATTAATTTGTATTTTCTCTGTAGATCACTGTTAAGAAACCTATATTTCTGTTCCTATCCAGCTCATGATGCGGGAATTCTTTGCTTATTAGCCTATAAATACTTATTGTGCCTATATGTTTACTGATATATGCTTTTTCTGGCTTTCCTGGGAATGTTTTTGGTTAGAAAAGCCCATTCAGCCCTTTCCTACAGCCTCACAGAAGAACTTCTACTGCTGCTCTGCATGTCTTGGACTTGCAGACTCTATACATCAGGCCTGGACTTAGGTAACACAGCACTGAGATGTTGAGCCTCTCTGAAATATCTACAGTGCTACAGGAGTCACCACATTGCAGCATCAACCTGGCAGCCAGCCTTTGTCATCTCCACAGGGGAAGGGGAAACAAGATGAGCTCCTGGCTACTCTTATTCTCAATGGTTTGGCAGACATCTGCCCTTGGCAGTAAGAGCATGCTAACAACTGGCCTTGCTCGTGTGTCCAACGTGGCGGGTGCTGAAGCTTTGATGCCAAATGATGTCTGGCTGCTTGCTGCTCCTCTCTCCTGCCATCTGCACTCTGTGGCGAAGCTGGCTTGGAATAAGCAACTTCAAGCTGCTCACAGTGGCTGGTATACAATTGGTGGGTACTGTATGTTGTCTATATGTTAGATGCCAGCTTCTTGCCCTAGGCATCCCCTGAAATATTTGGGCAGGTACAAGAACCTGAAACCTGCTGTTTCACACAAAAAATCCTGATGGCTTGTTTGGTCTATTGGCGATGCAGAGTAAAATTTACCCTTCTTGTACTGGCATGATTAATGAGATGAAATTTAACAAGTCCAAAAGGCAGATTCTCCACCTAGGATGGAGTAATGCCAGGCACAAGTATAAATGGGGAGAGGAGTGGCTGAAAAGCAGCCCTGCAGCAAGGGATCAGGGGAGGGGTGGTGATGTGGGGTGTGTGTGTGTGTGCAGCTGGTGGACAGCAGGCTCACTAGGATCCAGCAGTGTGCCCTGGCAGCCAAGAGGACAAACCAGATCCTGGGGTGCATCAAACACAGCATCACCAGTCAGTCAAAAGAGGTGATTTTCCCATTGTATTTAGCCTCATCTTGAGCACTGTGTGCAGTTCTGGGCCCTACCATTTAAGAAGGATGTGAAAGTCCTTGAATGAATCCAAAGAAGGGTAACAAAGCCAGTGAAAGATCTGGAAGGAATTATCTGAAGAAAAATGACTCTTTAGTTTCCAGTTTGTGCCTGCAAGCCAATACACCTTGGATTAAGAGTCTTGCTGTCTGTTCTTTAAAGTACAGGTCTTTAATTTAGTTGTGGATGTTTGCATGTTGCTACAGGTCTCAGTTATGAAAGGACAGGATGTTCATTTAAACAACCTTTTTTTCACCACAGAGAAGCAGGATTGAAGAAGGATTACACAGACTGAAATGGGGAAGTCAGCCACAGATGAATGCAAACTTTTCCATCAATAGGAAGGATTTTGTTGACAGCAATAAATAAATCTATTCACCCCACATCTTCTGAGCATGCTATGGTACTAGGGAAAATTATTGTGATAATTGTATCCAGACACCATTGCTCAAACCAGCACAAGGAATATTAGTCCCTGTGGAAATTCAGCAAATTATGAAAAGTCACGCAAAAGCCTCCATTATTTTTCAGCAGGGAGGAAAAAGGATAAGGCAGCTGACTTGTTCACAACATGACAACTAAGAGTCAGGCAATAACAATAAGGAACAGTGAAAGAGATCACAGAGCCTGACAAAAGAACTCTGGATCATTCACTGCATGGGGGCTGTCCAGCTGCAGAACATGTGGAATGGGCTCAAAGCTGTGCTACATCTTAAAAGATGGAAAGTATTAACAGAAAGGAGGGAAGCACAGTTGTAAAGGTTTTATATACAGATATGTATGCATGGTATCAAATCAAATAAATGATAATATAGTAAAGCTATATAGTATAAGCTCAATATAATATATATAATATTACATGTAATATAAAAAAAATCCATAGATCCTCATCTTCACTAGTGTTGCTCTGAGGAATATGCAAAACATTGATGTTCATCAGATAGCAATTCAAAGGAGGGAACTCCTGGAAAATTTGTCAGCAGAGGAGGGGTCCCTCACAGTATTGTCCTGCATGGATTTCCACATGTTGGATGAAAAAACAACAGTTGATTAACATTTTCCTCCATAATTTTTTTTTAAATTTAAAAGATATTCTTAAGTAAAAATATAATTTCAAAGTTGATCTTAAAATATAATTTGGTAAAAGAAGTTATTTGTGCGACCAAAAAGACAATATTAGACTTTACTAAAATTTTTCACTGCAACATGAATCACTTTCTGACCAACTGAGGAGCTCATCTTTGGGCTGGAGCATACATCTACACATTTGTGTGACTGTGACTAAATTCCCCAGGAGGCAGAGTACAAGGCTTATTTTGTTACTTTCTTTTCACACATGGCTATCTCCCTGAGACACATTGCCTCTGACTACCCCCATGAAACCAGTCCCAAAGTAAAAAAATTCTGAGACTTTCTTATCCCCAAGCCTCTGCACCTGCTCTGTTAGTACAAGTGTATCTTACTGTGTCTGGAAATGCATGTCATACATTAAGGAATCCTTACAATGCTGGAGAGGTGTAAAATTGTTCAACATAAGTAAGGATCAAAGCTTCCTGTGTTCAATATTAATTATCACTTCCACTTTCCTCGTTAAAGAGGAACTTCATTAAAGATCCATTAGAGAATGCATTTTTTAATCAAGGCTTAAATTATAGTGCATGCTGCTATCAGAAGACCTATTGTGTGACAGCATGAACAGCAAAAGCTGTGTACAAAGCAGCAAAGCACAAAAATAAAAATACATTGTTATGCTAGGCACAGTGTTAGGAGATAAATTTGCATAATATTTGCGTACCAACCGGAGCTATAGGCACATAAACAAACTTTATACTGTTGATTATTCATCAAGTTACATAATGTATTTGTTTAATCTTCTACAATTTTGTCTAGCTGCTCTTCTTCTAATATAATAAATCAGATCCCTTGTATGCATTATAGCATCAGACACTCATTTTAAATTTGCAGGCATATACTCTCCTGATATATATTTGTATTTCCCATTGAAATCAGTAGGAGACACACACCTTCTTTTGAAGTCTTGTCTTTCAAAGAGAATCACAGCTTCTCCCCTCATGCAAATCCCCTGTCTGCTTACGAGCAAATGTTGCAGCATTGCTCACTTTTCACATTTTAGAAAGAACTTTAACAGTATTTTTAGTTCTATTGATTGCAGGAAAGAAAACTTCACTACAGAAACCCTCAAAATGATAGCCTACAGGTGACAAAGTAAAAGACTCTCTTCTTTGTTCTCAACATTCATTATACTTAAATCAATCCTGACTTATCAGGTTCTTTTATGTTGTCCCCTATTCTGTTCCCATTTGGTTGGCTTCTTGTCTGGATGATCACACTATCCTGCTGCTTCCTTCCTGAACTTTCTTCTCTGGAGCAACCTCCTTTGGTCTCTTAACAGTCCTTTCATAGCTCCAGTTCTGCTGGAAAATGTTTATGTTCTCCTGTACCTGGCCAGTGTTACAGGCCGGTTATAACATTGAGATGACACACTGTGACATGCTTAATGATGGAAAAGAGTGCAAAAATAACACACAAAGATTTAAGGTATTCAGCTGACTAGCCAATGAAATACATAAAGAAACCAACAATATGCCCATACAAGTTCATTCTGCTGCTCTTTCTTGAGATAACTAAAGCTACTGAGATTTCACTCCATTCTTTTGACATTTTCTCAAAATATAGAAACCCAATAGTGTCTCAGTTCTAGACTTACAAGAAGAGAAACAATTCATTTGTCCCTTCAAAGAAAAAGCTGACTTCTGAGTGCTGAGTACCCCATGCCTTCTCTATTATGGAACTTGAGTTCCTTAATAAAAGTCTTCTTGAGTTTCCCCGTTGGCAATCCTGACTTTATTATCTCTAGTTGGTGTACATCCATGATCTCCAGGCTGTTCTCAATCATGCCCATCTGCTGAGATAACGCTGTGCCTGCTCACAAGCTTACCCTAGGGTTAAGTGCCAAGGCAATGCAGATGGGCAGTTAACACAACATGACAGCTTCAACCTCCTCTACAGAAACTCCTTCTTCAGTAAGGAGTGGTGAAGCATTTCCACACATGCCCAGCCATAGAACGTACTGTCAGGTTTAGGAGTAGAGAAAGCACCTAGCTACAGGGCATTGGCTTAGGTCTGACCATACTTTGGCTACTGGGAATTCTCACCCTTATAGGAAGTTAACACAAATTATTCTCCTGCACAGTGAATGCAGAACCTGTTTTTATGCTCCTGGGGATGACATCAGGCAAGAGCAACCACTAGAAACAGACCACACCCAGAATTGTGCCCACAAGCTCTCTAAATGTTGTTGTTTTTATAACTGGGAAAAAAAAAGAGAATTAGTTATTTTCTTCATTTTCAGTTCCAAAGGGCTGTTTCATTTTTAATATTTTGTTTCATTTTTTAATATTTTTCACACTCTTACTATTGACATATTTGCTTAGGTATAAAACAACTGCCAAAAACTTCATGCTGTTTTATCTCTTAATATCATTACGTGCAGCTGTGCCTTCACACCAGTTCGAACATGACCTCTTTTCTGGAAGATTTGCTGCAGCCAAGGAGCTTGCACATTAAGTACTGACACTTTTACTGGTTCATCACCAAGTGACATAAAATACTGAAAAAGAAAATAACTCCCTGTAAAATAATTGAAGTTCATAAATGTTTGGGTTTGTTGGCTTTCCCCCCTGAAACTGCAATGCTTCAGAAGTTCCGACGAGAACAGGGTGTGGTTTTTTGTTCATTTTCTGGGGTCTTGGGGATTTGAGGTTTTTGGTGGGTTTTGTTTATTTGTTTTGTCTTTTCTTAAAGATGTTTCTAAAAGCCTCCATTGTCCTTGGAACAGTGGCTTCAAGCTTTCTCAGAATGTTAGGTCATGCTTCTGGGTGTGTTTGACATGTGGAAGGAGCACAGATACGAGACCAGGTTATTCCCTGATGGGGTCACTAATGCATCCTCCAACACGACACACTGATGTCCAGCTCCCCAGCTTGCTTTGGTAGCACTCTGTCAGCAATATCTCAGGATGCTGTCGCTGAGATATGCCTTCTGACTTTCTAAATTCCCAACAAATCTCATAGCTCATTTTGTGCAAAAGGCTTTTGTGTAAGCCAAAGCCAAACCTCTGGAGATCTGAAGATACCTTCAACCTTCACAGGGAAACCTCACAAAAGTCTCTGAGTTTACTGAAACAGCAAAGACCACCTTATACCATCACATCACACATTTTCCTCAGCTAGCAGCATCTCAGCCTAAACTCTCTTCTTAGAAACTGCTGTAAGGCCTGTAATGAGGACAGGGCAAGAAGTTTGTTCATCATACGCTCCCATCCACCAGCGAGTAAATGTGTCCATTATTCTCCAGCTGCTATTGCCACTCAGTAAAGAAGCTTATGTATCAGTAGCAGCAGAGAGAGTAGGAGTGATCTAAGTCTGCTTCGTGTTCCTCATATGGCATTCAGCATAGAGTGTGACTGGTTGAGTCCCAGCAAGCTGGTTAGTGGTTCTAGAGTAAGGCATGAATTTTTATTCTTTATGCAGTCAAGGACAGGGTTTGCAGATGCCAGGATATATTCATTGAAGAAGAAAAGCACAGAGAACAGATGGAAAACCAGGAACCCAAGGTGCTCCACCCTTTGGAGAACTCAGTGTCATATGTTGCTTTTTAAATGCATTCCTCCCATTTTCTAGAAACATTGAGTGTATTATTCTCTACTTAGCAGTTAATTGTTATTTTGCTCTTTAAGCAATGTCTCTTTTTCTGGGGACTGATTTATGCTAGAAGGGTTGAAATGATACCAGCAAGTCCTCTTACCACCAGTGCAACTTATGCCAGCAAAAGAGGAGTTTCCCTTTAGAGCCTGTGAAAGTTACCTTTGCATGTTCTCATATGCCAGCATTTACTACACCTTTACTAGAACAATTGTCAATACTAAAACATAATTTAAAGTGTCCTCACCCCTGACAGATATTACAGTATGACATGTTCCTACGGCAGACCTTATCTACCTGATTATGAGTTCTTTTCTCTGTAACCAAGAGATGGGACAGAGAAGTCTCTGCCATTCTGTGGCAGCTAGCATGAAACAAGTCCCTCTGACTGGCAACATTTACACCTTTGAGGTTTGACTTTATGTTACAACAATATTTATAGCAGAAAAGAGCACAAAACAACAACTCTTACATAACTGCCTTTTACCACAGGAGGCTTTAAATAGAAAGAATAAGCAGTTCCTAATGTGTGCAGTGCAACTCTATACAAATAACTAGCAAGAGGATCTGCTAATCTTTGTAAGTGACTGACCAAATCAAGACTTGGAACAAATCAGCAACAATGCACTACAGACACACACTCTGTAAAAGTTGCAGCCCATCTACTGTGATGTGCATTTTGAGATAGCAAGAAGCAAAAGACAAGTGAGGAGATGGGAATAGGTGAGTTCATGGCAAACCACTAAGGATGGCTCCGATTCACAGTTCTAATCCTCTGTAAACTACATCCAAGTCTAGGAAGGATCCAGAAGGATGTGTTGGACCATCTATTCTGCCCTTTCCAAACTTAACTTGTATTCTCCCCACAAACCCAATGCTTATGAAAGATCCTGTACTACAGAAAGGGAACAGGAGAAATTAAGGATGAAAAGACCCTACTGAAGTCTCTAAGTGTCCAGCTGCTCCTAGGGAATCCATCATGTCCAATACTGATGAGAAGCAAAACAATTCAGCTGCACTTGTCAGCCTGACCTGGATGAAAACTTCCGACTCCATCTAGAGGTGCATAGCTTGTATCTAAGGAACCCATGCTGCAATCAACATCCATTTCTGTAGGAGGCTGATTAGTACAGCAAATAACCTGTAAACATAATTATATATTGAGGAATGAATGAGTGGGAGAAGGACACTGAAGGACTAGGCAATAAAAGTGTAAGTAACCTTCCCTGTAAACAGAAACAAGAAAAAAACCAATCCCAACATAAGTGTATAAAGGCAGCTGCTGAGTTGACAGATACTAGTCAGGAAAGAAACAAAGTAGTAACAGCTAATTGAATTAAAATACCAGCTCAGTGTTCAGCAATGGTCAAAAACCAAAGGAAACGTTCAGAATCGTTAGGGAAGAAGTAAAAAGTAGATTATGGCATTAAATCTATGCAGTGTCTGAATCTTCCGCACTGTATAGAGCTCTGATCTTTTCAGAAAGGATGCAATAACAATGCAAAAATGGGTCAGAAGATGGTGACAAAATGAGCAAAGGCTTTAGCAACAGTAACAGCTTAAGATCGAGGTTTATCAGCCTGGAAAAGGAATGTAACACTCCAAACATGCAATTTCTTTGAAAGCCTGTCAGTTCTTCTCTGCCGACATTGAGAAAAGAAAAAACACATGAAAAAATAAAGAATACAGTTATTTTAGCCTTGGTAATTTTGTGAATACCAATATCTTGAATATTAGAGGTAAGATGTGGAGATTTTGGATTCTCAGGCTCTTTGAAGACATAGCACTCTTTGAGGCTTAACCTTTATATTCTGGATCAGATCACAAGCAGTAAGAGTATAATATTTTTAAATGAAAAATTGAACACTCACACCAAAATTTTTATGTGCAAATTAAGTTTCAAAGGTTCCTTCTTGAAAAACTAACCGTGCATATGTTCAAGCATCATGCCTGTTTACCCTGATATGTCAATACCTAAAAACAATATTTACAGTTAGCTAGTTATATTTGTTTTAGCATGCACACAATGCTTTCAGAGCCTCAAGCTTCAAATACTTATAAATACTCCAACTAGCGATACTTGGGGTTTTCTTTAAATGTTTTTCCCATTTTTTTTGCTTTCAAAGAGCATCTATAGCAAAGTCCAAACAAGTATTTAGCAAGCACAAATGTTTAGTCAAAAAAGGCACAAGACTAGGTACTCTTGTGACTGCCAAGCCTCTGAAATTTCTTCTATTCCACTGAACCTCTCATTTACAGCAGTGTTAGAATACCTTGCATTGAGTGCTGTGATTAACAGTGACCTGACTCATCCCTGATCAGAGTGCAAGATGGGAAGGGATGGGATGGGATGGAGTGGGATATGCTGAGGAACCAAGAGCTGGTGGGTGGCATGCTCAAATGTACTGTTTTAATTGAGCTTAATTTTTTTCAGACTGTATTTTCCTATGCCTACATGAAAAACAATCAGGTTTGTGGGGAGAGAAGGAGGAGGGGAAGTTCAGCTACTGGAGTGAGCAGAACTAAAAACTTTGTTAAGAAGCAGACTAAAATTTTCAGATCATAAATGAAGTCTTTGCTTGGATTACATACCGATACCAAATACCAAGTTTCCCCCAGATCTCTTTTTTTCCCTTTGGAATTTTTAAAAAATATTCATTAAAATTGTCTTTTAAACTTTTTGTCAGAGTTTAAAAATATATATATATAATTAAATCACAGCTCTGTTGAAACATAAAGCAAAAAATCTGTCAGCATTTCTTACCAGGCAGAATATATAAAAAATACGTTTGAGTGAACTTACTGTGAACTAAATCTATGCATTACATAGTCATTCTCATTTCTTTGAAACCACAGATGCATTTAAAAACTCAGTATTTGAAAGAAAACGCTAACTGATCATTTAGCACAGGCTGTTTGAAACTTTACAAGAGTTCCCTGTCTTCATGCTTTATGATAAAATACAAGATTTAGACACATTATCAGGAAAGGCATATGGTCATCACTGACTTCAGTCAGAGAAGTAGCAGGCTATTAATAAGTCTCTTTTGGACTGGGTGAAGCAAGTAAAATAGTTCAATAACCTCCCTGCTAAATAAACCATAAGTAGCACCAATGACACAAAAATTCCCAAACCCAGCAATTACCCACACCCCACAACAGATGCCAGTACTACACCAACAACCCCATAATAAGGAGAGGGGTTGGACACAACTTCCAACCCTGCTAAAACAAAGCACATCTCCAAGAAAAGTATAGAACAAGTTATAATATATTCCTGCCTGGCTTGTCTCCAAGATCTATGGCCTGAAAAAAATGCTGTTGCATATTTCAACCAGAGGAACAAACAAATTATGCCTGCTCCCCCTTCCACCTCAAACCCCAAATACATTTGCAATTACCCTTTGTGTTACCTTGCATTGACCTATGTTCCCTGTTACATTAAGTTAATTCTAGGTGCAAAAGGCCAATGTGTGTATTAAATTCATACTGTAATTGTTCAGACATGCTTAGTACTGCTAAACATTTCTCCTTACAGAGGATTGGGCAGTTTAATTAACTCTGGAATAGATACAATCTTAGTGCTAAAACCATTTGCATTATACATCTGTGTGGAGGGTTTGTCCATCTACGTGGCAGTGTTCATGGTTTTAGAGCAATGCATACCTTATTTCTTTATGTGCACACAGCTGTCGGACTGAGTTATTAATAGTTCTCCTCACACAAAATCAGCAATGGACTGCATATAAAGTCCTATGTTGCTAGCTTCAGGCCCATTCTTTCCCCCTAAACCCCTAGCACAACTTTATTAGTCTCTCTAGTAAAGTTCAATAACAAATCAGTATAATCTGATAAATTCCACTTCTGTTTACTTTGAAAAAAAGAACCTAATTCTTAGCACTGCAGTCTCCAGCACAACTATTTAGGATAGTTTTTTCAGTATGGAAATGCCTGCCCCAAACTCTTTCAGTATAGCTAATATGACAGATCAGTATCTCTATTTCAAGTATTTTGTTACCATCTTGAAAGTTATTGCTTAAAAAAACCCCAAAAAACTTTTAAGTATTCCAGAAATCCAAAACAAGTGCTCTTTTACAAAACACTGTATTTTAATTCCACTCCAGAAGTACCGAGACAACAAAGTATTCTTTCATTAATTCAGAACATATTGCAGTGTTATTCATACAGTTTGGCTTAAGGAAACCAGTATCCTTAAGTGATAGGAGTCAAACTAGGGAAGAGAAACTCTTAAGTTATAGAAGAACTGTCCAATCTTCTTCATCAATGTCTAGCCATGAAGCTTATTTGAAATTCGTCTCTTTAGTAGTATAAAAGATTCTACTCCATAATTCCATAACTGCATAACTTCAATATATCATGAAAGGTGGAAGTACAGCAAAACCCAATTCTGTTTTCCAGTATGTTATACAGTAATCCTGCATTTATGTATGCAAAATGTATGGGGTTTAAAATGTCTAGCAATATAAAGCATATTAACAAATTATATCATATATTTTCTTAATTAAAAACAAACAATAATTCTGTATTTGAGTGTTTAAATCTTGCAGGTGAAACAAGCATGCATATCTGCTTTGAATTTAAAGAAGTTTCCTCTGCGTATGGAATAACTGAATATGCACACCATTGCTTGTTGGCGTAATGGAGAGGAAACCAGAAGTGGTGTGTAACTGTGACAAGTCACTTTTGCAGCTGATTTACAAGACCAATTTTACAACCAGGTCTCAGTTTCTGTAGCTTTGCAGCCATTAGTGCAAATGCATAAATAATATTTAATTGTATGAAGCCTCTCTCTCTTCCCAGACCATAGGACACATTTCAGTCAAAGCTCTCAGTGCCTGGACTGCAATGTCTAAAAGGAAAACATGTATTTTTTTCTTCTTTTTTTCCCCCTCCAATTCATGACAGTGACATGCTGGAAATTATCACCATTAATGAATGTTCAAAAATCACTTAATGTCTGGATAGGCCTGAACTTGAAGAAATTAAAATGCTGAGCAAACTACACCCATAAATCACCACCCTGTCTTTTACTTTCCCATCCAGGGACTGAAATGAGCTTGGACTAATTTGCACAGTTAGTGACATGGCAATTCAACTCCTGTTCTTCCATCAAGCATAGAAGAAACCTATTGGACTTTTTAAAGATGGTTCAACAAGTTGCTGTCTGAGGAAATGCCAGTAGTACATGTAACTATCAGTGACTGCAGGCACTGGTATGTGTAACTTCATTAATCTTCCATGGAATGAATATAAAATGGGGACAGCAGTTTATATTCACCCACTTCTGCCCATTTAATAAAATGATACTGTGGTATATCTCCAGTCCTGACTAGCCTTGGCCGAGCCTTTCAGAAAGTTTGTTCCCTTTTGTAACTGTAGAACCTAGCTCATGACAGACTTTTCTCAGAAAGATTTTTTTGACTATGTCATTGGTCAGTGCTACCCACTATAGATACACATTAGTTTGAGTTGTTGAAGTTTTTTTCTCTGACTCTCCAGCATTCTCTTACTCTGAAAAATTTGCTTTTATAGTACTTCACATACATGTCATTCTTCTGTATCACGGCTTGCTTTGGTGAAACTTAACTACAGAAGAAATGGATCTTAAAAGAATCTGAAGTTTTCACGTAAACTGCATAAAGATATATGTAGTGCTTTCAGGCTCATAGAAGAACCTGAAAACTTGTATCAAAAATTATCTTCAGATAAGTCTGTTTGACATCATATTCTTTTAAGATTCCATTTACCACAAGGGCAATACATGGTTGGAAGTTCTTAAACTGGGAGCTGTAAAACTGATTCAGAGAGACCTTTCATGTCTCCTACTTAAATCACCAGGAATCTTCACACTGATATTTCTCAGGGTTAAATGGGAGAAGTAAATTCATTGAAGGACCCCATCCATAAAAGACTACTCAACCTCTCTGAGAGCAGACCAAAGGCATCAGTGCAGTTTTTGTTTCATAATTCCAAATTGTCTTGGCCAAGATTTTAGATTGTGACTGGAGTTAGAGTCTTGGTGTTAATGTCTTGGTTGACATTAACTTTGAGTCAAATGTGTTTAAAGAAATGCATTGTAACTGTAAAACAATATGCACGGTAACCTAAGATCATGTAACTGAAGCCCCAGTCTGTCCTTCACATATCTTTATTATTAATGAAGAATAATTATAGTAAGGACATAACCTATTCTCAGAATAGATATTTGAGGATTATAAATCTTGGAAAATTGTACTTAGAGATAATAGAGATTCAAAAAGAAGAAAAAAAGAAAATAAATCATACAAAATTCAGATTGTAACATAGAGCCTTCAACCTTCAACCAACAAAGTCTTTGTTAGACTTTCCTTATCATCAACTAGCTCCTGCTATATACAGAAAGGATCTTAAATTTCCTTTTGTGCTTGCAGTGTAAATGACCATGAAATCTACTTCCTTGCTGGCTCTGAAGAGCTTACAAACAATACAGAATATACAGCGACACTAAATAAATCCCACGCCCATGGGCAAGTTTTAAAGTAACCTCTAAAAGTAGCCTGGCAAATTACAATCGATACCACAGTTGCACCTGTGACTCTGTGAAACCCTAGTGAGATCAGGAGATGGACAGATTTGGAAGGGTATTTTCAAGCCACATTAAGAGTCTCTCATGAGAATGACGCAAAATAAGGTGAAAGGTACTGCTGGGGGTTGAGGCATGAAAGATTGCAGAGAATCTGTGTAAGACAGAAGCTGATCTGTATAACGATGCATAAAAAGGAGCCCCACATTCATAGAGCAGATTCAGAAGAGGGGGGAATGACAATATCTATCCTGCATCAGTGTTAAAATATTTATGTAAGGTAATGAAATCCTGATGTTTTTCACAGATAAGAAATTTTAAGTATAAGTCAAAGAACTTTCTTACTGTTAATCATTTGGCTTTTAACTATTAGCACTGCACTCTAGTGCCTCACAGATTAAATTGTATTTTCTTGTAACACCTCCCCCTCTTTTTAATACATTCCCCATTGTATACTTGAAGCTGTGCAGCTTCCATGAAGAATATTTGGAGAGGCCATGCTAGTGTAAAGAAAGGGTGTCTACCAACCACTGCAAATCTAAGACTGATTTTGATGTGGATGATAGCAAAACAAGATTAAATCAAGCTAGCTTTTCCTGATTCACATGGTTAATGATATTCTATTGCTATTTATAGACTTGCTGTAGTTATAATTAGTAATACTATTAGTGATACTTCATCATAGCATTAACTACAGTGTTTTTACTCCACAGAAATTATGTTAACATTCGTAATAAATCAGTTTTCCTTGGCATCTTGTCAACATAACAGGGAATGCTTCTCACTAAGAAAAACAGATTGATCAAACAGGTGTCCTGCTTAGACACAGAGCTGACAGTCAGATTCAGTGGTTGCGCCGAGTTAAATATACAGCTTCCTTAAAGGGCAGAAGCAGCACATCACCTTGACAAGTTTCAGCATTACTATACCCAAATGTCACAAGGTACAGAGGGAGTATGCATACAGGTCTTGAGAAGGATGGAACAGATGCTGTGCCCCTACACCCATTGACAGCAGTACCCAAGTAATTCCCAATAGCTCCAGATCTCCTTAGAACCTCAACCAGCCAAGCAGTTTTATTGAAACTTTTCCTTGGCTTGTTTTCATAACATTTTTCCTAACTCCTTAACAGAGCTGTGGTCTGGGCCTCAACTAAGGACAGAATAATCTGCTGACAAGAGATCTCCTTTACCTTCAGAGCTTTTCTGAGGAATCCATGCTTAGAAGAAGGGGAAAGAAGAAGGCCTGGCCACCTGCACATGTGCATCAACCTACAGTCTTTAGCAAAAATGCTCTTGACTATGGCACCGACAGACCAGAGAAAAATCTAGACCAGAAAACATCAATTTACTTAAAATGACAGTACATACATTCACATGTATGTACTCCTACATTCGTGTATATATACGTATATTCTCATACATTCACAGCCCTAACAGTTTTTTGCCTAAATTCATTACTTTGCTGAAGGAGGCAATGTTTCCAAAGAATGAAAACAGGATAGATATAGAAAATTCTCTTCATAAGCCATTTATAGGGCTTATGACAGAAAGAGGTAGGCATCTCACTACATGCTGAAGCAACACGCCGTGTCATGTTATCATTCCAGCAACCAGGCGGAGTAACAGAATGGGACCTGGTCTGACCTCCTACAAGTAAAAACTGCACATTTGGTGTCTCACTGAAGTGAACTGAGAAGCCTGGAGGCCACAACAGAGCCATGTCTGTATTTTTAGTCTCAGGTATCTTCATTTCCATCAGAGTAAATCCTACAAACACAATGAGACTCTATGACATTGTCAGTCAGCATATTGTGTAAATCAAGGCTAGGCTTGGCATTTGGCTCTGTATCTGCTCTCAGAGAAGACTCAAAGATATCAAAGTAACACTGCAGTCTGTTGTTTACTGTGATTACTTTGTCATAGTTGCACAAGAATGTGAAAAGGTGCAACAAAGACCAACCGGATATATTTCTTCTGTTGAAGCAGTGAATATTTTAAAATGTGTTCTTTTAGACAGAAAATTAAAAACTAACTGTCCTGGTTGGAGAGCCCCAGGATGAGCATTCCCTGCCCTGAGCCCGCCCGGGCCCCCCCGGCTGCTGCCGCCTGTGCTGGGGCCATGGCCATGGGGGGGGCAGCTGTGCCTGTGGGGAGGGGAGGGTGGGTCAAGTACTTAAGGTACTTCTCTCCATGAAATTAAGCCACTTGTACAATGCCTCATAAAGCTCAGGTCTCTACCCATCACAGCACATTTGTTTACTATACATCCTCTCTCCCCCAAGTGGCACAGAACGTTGTAATGTTTTAAACAAGAAGGTTTAATACCCTAGTTACTGATATTTGTTCCTTAATGAATGTAGTTTAAAAGAAATTCCCTCCCCAAAGCTATCAGTTCACTGGAAAAGAGTAGCATTCAAGGCAGGACAGGACTATCAATGGATCCAAAAGCAAGAAAAGAGGAGATAAGGTTGAATGGTGTTTTACCCCTTTAAAAAATAAACCAACAAAAAGTTGAGAGGTAAAAAGGAACATCTGGGGTTTGAAAGCTAGCTTCTGCCATTTCTGTTCTTTTTTCCACTTCACAAATATGGCAAAATATATGACAACTTAGCTTATTAAATGAAGAAAAAAATGCTTATTTTTGATAAGTAACTGTAGCAAACTACCACTTTGATAAATCTTTAGGTTGAAATGAATTCTCAACTCTAAAACAGTCAGAGACAAATATGAACTGCAGGCTAAACAGGGGTTCGAATAATTAGTTTTTAAGGCAGACTGGTTTGTCTGAGCAACCTGTGGTTTGAAATCAAGTCTCCTACAAAGCAAGTAGGTAACCATGCTAATCCCTCAGCTTCTGGCACACCAGGGAGTGATCTTTCCCTGTGTTTTGGCAGTTGCTGTTTCCCTTCTTCAGACAAACACCACAGAGGGGAAACCCATCTCCTATCTCACTTTAACTCTATGTTTAGTCCTCTTCCTCACACTATTTTATAATAAACCCCTTAAGTGAATCCAGCTTAACATGTACTTCAGAACCTTAAATAATATGCTGTAATATCACTGCTGATGTTAAATTTACATAAGTCTAATAGAAGTTTGCATCATATTTTTGCCAATAACACAGCACAAATTTCCTGATTGTCTCAATATATCTTTCACCATTTGTAGTAAAGTAGCATATAACTGATATATTTGATAGCATTTCTTTCAGGAAACAGTGATACTATTGTGGATGGGAATCAAGTTTCATTTCCATTTTATCAGTACAGAAAGCCAGGTCCTGCACCACCACTGTCTGTAATGAGTTACCTGAATTCAAAGACAATACTGCAGGGTATTAGAAGGAACAGTTACTGCAAGTAAAGAAGTAAAGAATATGTTGTTTAAATGCTACAGAGAAGTCTGTTTAACATTCACTGCCACAGGGTACCTGGCCATTCCCAAGAAAACAATGGAGTGTCTTTAAACACGTGTAACTTTTGCTGACAACCTCGATTAACACCACAGTTACTATGGGTTAACAAGTCCCTAATCACCTTCAAGTAAAATATATCAGCTGCCTCTGGCTCCAATCAAACAAATGTACCTCCAAACAGACCATCTATTTTCTTGTTAGCTGGCACCCTAATATGTTACTATCTCAAGATGTACCCAAAAATCTCCCCATCCCTGCAAGGAAGCAGCAATCAATACTAGCTCTCCCTTCCTTGCATTAAGGATTCAGACTAGCAATTCTTAAACTGTAGTCAGAGACAGTGGTGAAACTTTTCTCTGAAAACTAACCTTAGAACTTGCCTATGGTTTGAAGCACAGTAACACTCTGAGGAGGCAAGAAATTTGGAAAGCAAAGTCTATATGAATTTCAGTATGAGCATCCATTTCATATATTGATTGCTTTTACCACGTATGAGAAGTGTTGTAAACCATCTCCTATGGGAAAGTCTGTCATCAAAGTATTCTGAGTTTCTTAGCTCCAATAAAACATGTAATGCTGCTAAGTTACATATCAGGATGATCATTAACAACCCCACACTTGTGATATATGTTGTAATCAGGATTTCAGAAAGTTTGCTTAAATGGCAAGACTTGAAGTTGCATTTGAACATGGCATTGCCACAGAACACAACTGAATCACAGAAAAATGCCAGCTTGGTCTCATTTGCTTTATGCTTAGAAATTGCAAGTAATTTCTGGTGCTTCTTGGGGTGTTTTTGCTGCTAGCTTGCAATTAGAGAGCATCATGTTAATACAGGTCCTCAGTATCCTGTGATATTTGCTATGTCGCTCACTGAAATAAGAGCTGCATACAACAGCTCAGCCAATCAATATAGTCAAGTCTATCCTTTGAAGACAGTGACTGGAAGTATGTTATAATCTATATTTTCAGATAGGCTTTAATTAGGTAATTTTCAGGATGCGATTGCCACCAGCCAATAAAGCAAATATTTTCTCTATTCTAGATTACAGAGACTAATGATGGACCTGACAAATTATTCAGACTTCATACAAATTGGCAATGTTTCATTAGCTTTCTTAAATAAGAGACATCTAGAAACTATTTCTTTTACTGGATTTAATTTATAACAGGGGACCTCCAAGGTTTTGGGCAGCAAAGCAGTGGAAATGCACTCTACAATTTCAGCAAATGTTTTCTCTTCAAGATCACAGAATCACAGAATTCTAGGGGTTGGAAGGGACCTCGAAAGCTCATCCAGTCCAACCCCCCTGCCAGAGCAGGGTCACCTACAGTACATCACATAGGAACGCATCCAGGCGGGGTTTGAATATCTCCAGTGAAGGAGACTCCACAACCTCTCTGAGCAGATCAAGAGCATCTGTTAAATTACAAATATTTGCCATGCATTCAGATCAATGAAACAGCAACTTTTCTTCTTATTTACACTATTAATGACTAACAGCACTCAAAGCATTATTGTATTGTTTACTTCAGAGGATGGATGCACTGGTAAGTCCACTTTCTCTAAGCAGCCAGACATTTTGTAATCCTATTTTTCAAAAAAGTGAGCTATTTCCTTTCATGCCCAGTAGGTACAGGCAGAAATTCTTTTTTCCCAAGACTACTGTATCTGTTTTCACTTCCAATTGTTGTTTTGTTAAGCACAATAAAAAGGACATTAGCACTGGTGAATCCCAAATAACACTATTAATTAAATATATATATGGACATGTTGTTCCTACCAATCCCTCTCAAAATTTTGTAGAACACAGCAACTACCACTACCTGGCTTAAGATATTTAAAACCATACTGCCTTATTCCTGCACATTTCAACCTACATAATATTTAACCTGCACCGCTGGAGTTGTAAGCAGAACTAGCTACATACACTGCTTGAAAACTTCAGTTTTCACATAGTAGAGGAAGACTGGGAGATGGGGTGATGCACAAGAGCAAAGCTAGTGAATTCAGTACAAGCAACAGGATCTGGCTGAAAGATTAGCACAACCTAAGTCATGGCATATCAAGTGTGTGTTTGCTAGATCAGCGAATTGATGCATCAAAAATCAAAATATGAGATTACTGTGTAACTGGAAGAGTTGTAAAAGCTGCAGATGTTGTAGTTATTCTCACAGTCCAAGAGCATGAAGTTACATTATGGTGGAAGCATAGGCTACAGTCCTGCAAAATTTAAAGCATGTGTTTTGCCTCATTAAATTCTTGCAGGCCCAATGACATCTGAGGTAAATTGTACTTACAGGTGATCCTCTCCAGGAACAAGGATTTCCTTTATTAACCTTCCACAGGTACTGAAAGTATATAGAGAGTTTACCTTCTTGCTGAGTTTAACCTATGATTTTTGTACAGTAACAAAACTATTCGACAGAAATCCAAATCAATTACACACAAGCTATGAAAATGCTCACATTTATACTTCAGCACATGTTTAATATTTGATCCTCTGTGTGCAATAAATGACTTTTATTGCATGCAGTAATTAATTTATATTCACAGATATTTATGTATGAAATTAAATATTTCATACATTCATTAATCTTATAATTTTAGAAGCTAGCCACTCTGAGGTGCACTAATCAACTTTTCCATTCTTTAATGGGCAGTTATAATTTTCTCTGCTTAATAAGTCACAAAACATGTTCTGAATCCTAATCTATTTAAATATAGACTCATCTTTATCAACTTCAGCAATATTGTCTTACACATTCACTGAAATGGATTAGTACCCTTCAGCATCCTCCCCTTACTTCAGTCTTTACCTAGATTAATCAGACCCTAAAATGGCTTTGTCCTAATAAGTTTCTTGTTTTTATTCTACATTCATCCCAAAGTTCATTGGTATTGCAGAGACATATTTTTGAGCAGGAGCAGTAGGTATTTTTCTATCAGGACAAGAACAACATTGTAGCCTGAAGCACGAAACAACCAGTCAGGAGGTCATCAGTGAAAAAGTACTTAATTCTTTATTCCTGTGTGACCTTCAGCAACCTTTAGTGTGACTCACTTCCTCTCAGTTTATCCACTTGCAAACTTTTGTAGGTAGCACAGGTAGTCTGTCTACTTTACTCTCCCAGTTGTAAAACACTGAATAGAATAATACGGCTTTTGTTTCAAAATTTATTTTATTGTCTGGGATGGAATGGTTTTAAATTAGGCTTTTTTTTCTGTCTTTTAATATAAAGGAGACTGTCATACTACAGAAATACCTAGAAAAAATAACTTTGCATCATTCCAATATTTAGTAATCCTGAGTTTTGAGAAAAAAAAAATGTTAGACAGCCACTTACCACTGAGGTGGTTACTGAGATAGTTTTAAAACCCAACACAATGAAAACCAAAAGATATTTCATTGTTTACATCTGGACACTTTATTCCAGTGTGACTGAATAAGTGGGGAAAGATGCACAGGTCAGAAAATGGGAGAGCTGAGTTTGTGTGAAGTTAAAAAAATCTAAAAATCCCGGCTGTGCCATGGCTAATTATATTGCTTCCTCAATCACATTGCATTGTATTTTTCAAACAGAAAAGTGTCAGAGAGGAGAGACTGCTCACTCAAAGAAATTAAAAATGGCTGTCACAGTGGGAACTGTATTCCAGATCACTCACAGCCTGCTTGCCATTAGAATAAATTAAATAAATAAATAATGACACAACTGTGTCCCTCAACAGTAGATTCAGGGTGAGATAAGGCAGCTGTAAGGGCACTTCAATACAGCCAGAGGATGTTTTTTCATGAAACTGGGAAAAGATTTTATAACTGTTTATCCTTTTACTACAAGTCATCACTAGCCTTCAAGATTCACATATGTTTCAGTAGATAAGCCACTGGAAGACCATAGTCAGATGTATATAGACAGCTGGGGACATCTCTCAGCCAGGAAAACAGTAGCATGAGGGGAAAAGGGCTTAATCTGAGCCCTGAGAGCCAGGTCAGTTTTCAGAAGAACCAGCACACTGGGGGCCCAGCCTTCTGTATTTTTTTTAACTGTAGATGTTTCATGTTTTGAAATCAATCCCCAGCTCCTGGGAAGAACAGAAATTATAGGAGTACAGCTGTAGTGTCAGAGGTAATGTGTGAGATGATGCCTTCCTCTTCAATGAGCAGAGGAAACAGGCTCTCTGGACATACAGGATTGCCCAGTTTAGTTTCAGTAACTGATTTATTTATTTCAAAAAATTTAGCATCTTGTCCCAGTGTTCTATACACAGAGGGTCCCTTCTGAAATTACAGCTTACACATTCAGTCATCCCTTGTGACCATTTAATTTAACATTGTGCCATTTATTTTCCTCCAGTGCACTAAGAAACACAGTATAAGGTCTTCTATCTTCCCTGCAGATTCTTTTCAGTACCAGGTGTCAGGAAGTTCACCCTGAACATCCCACAAGATTAATACATCTGGAACACCCAGATCAAACATCCTTTATAATCTCCATTTCCCAAGTGAGACACTTTGAGAGAGCATCTCTCTTCAGATATCTGGAAACCCAGAGAGATCAGACTTCTCCCCTGTATTCAAGTCCCAGGAGATGTGGCTAGAATATCTGAAGTATATGAGGTGGCAGAGAGCAGCTCTGTAGACAGCTACTTTTACACCTACTGGCTTTTCTAAATAATTCCCACTACCACTCCACCAGTCTAAAAAAAATCCATGAGCATCTGCTCTCAAAAGAGAATGAGAAACACCCTCAGAACAGACAGACTCAGTATATCTGTCTTTTGCCACTCTAACTCTCTAAGAATATGGGAAACAGCAGGCAATCCAGTAGAAACACCAGTGAGCTAGGGAATTGGGGAAGCATCTTCAAACGAAGGGGAAGAAAAAGAAAATGTTGGGGTTTTTTCACCCCATTCATGGATATTTACTCCAACTCTATCCAGAAAGTACCATGTTCATCTTTGTACTCCCTTTCAGAAATGGCTAAGAAAAGGCTAACCCGTTAATCAGTTGTGTGATTCATGATACAAGCTTGTAGGGCTTTGACCACATACATCTATGTTTCAATAACAAATCCATAGTTAAATTGGGTCAAGTTCCAAAAAGTTTATGTACCAGGAAATAACTAATAACCCTAGCCTGTTCCAGCACCACCGGTGTAAATCAACACGCCAGACCAGTAAGCATATGAGTCAAAAGAAGAGATACTTATCATAATTGCATAGGCATGCCTAAAGCAGTGCAGCAGGCAAAAATTATCTAAATTAGCCATGTCAGAAGATTTACAGACACTGACATGTCTAAATTAATTGTCCTGCATCCTGCCTGAATAGTGTCACTTACCCATATAAACAAAAATAGTTTAAACTGCTAGTGTCAAAGTTAAGCATTAAATTAATTAGTTGCTAATTTTACTGGAGTCTGAGTGCTAATAAACAGGTTCTCTGGACAATATTTGTAAATTAACTGTACATAACAGTGACAGTGATAAGTTTGAGAACAGCTTTGTTCTTGGAGACTTGAGGAGAAAAACAGTAACAAGTCAGAAGTAGCATAGGAGGAAGTCTAGTGAACTTCCTCCTTGAGATTATGGATGAAGCATAGGCTAAAGCAGGTCCACCTGCTCCTATAAGTGGCTTGCTGCCAGCAAAGCCTCAGCTACCAACTTGAACATCCTCCTTTGGGATATCCACGTCAGGTTTTCAAGAATTCTGAGTTTGTGGCTTAAACCTGGTCTTACATGATGCTATTCTGTGTTGTTAGGATATGACACGGACAAAAGCATTGGTAACAAAGGTATGACAAAATAGAAAGCAGACAGATCTTCTATCCTGCTAGCCCACGCAGACTCAATTTGTTACTTGGCATACCCCAGCTAGTCAAAGTAAAGTTTTAAGGTTGTGTTTCTACAGCTCTGAAGAATTTTTGCTCTTTGCAACAGCACTGATTGTTTATTGCTCATTAAAACAAGCATCTTTGCATATTTCAGAGACCAGCAGCAGGACACAGGGAAAATCAATGCCTAAGGTTGTCCTCCCATTCACTGTCCACTGAGAAGTGGAGATGGATATCATTTACACGTGCATGTTTCAGGAGTGCGTGTGAGCATCTGACAATCCTAGCCAAACTCTTCATCCCACTGGGAAATAAACCAGCATGAGCCATTCAGGAATTTGCTTCCCGGTGGGCAAACATACGCAGCATTGCAGCTCATGTACCACATCCAGAGAAGACCCATGTTTTTTGAGAAAGAAATTTCTATTCTGACGGGAAGTACCCTTTCTTTTTAACTCACTGGAAGGACACTGAGACAAGAGTGGGCTGCGTTGCTTCATTCCTTTTGTTTGAAATTACTTCTAAGTAAGACATTTCAGCCAAAAAAACTCTGCCAATTAGTTTTCTTTGGCTGACAGGAAGAAATAGCAGCATGCTGTACAGTCATGTATAACATCTTTACACCTCTCTCCTGTAATCTACATGTAGGTGCTTCCTATTACAACAAAAACAGACTCCAGGAAAGAAATACCATGTTGAGGCTGCGTATCAACAAAGTGGATGAACAGCTCAGCTCAGTTTGATTCACCTGAATCTGTAGCAAAACCTTCTGTGCTGTTCTGCTAGACACTTACAAAATTAAAGCTCATTCTTCATCCCGTGCTGCATATTTGTGTTTGAGTATAGAGCACTGAGACACGATCAGAATGATATTTAGATTACTTTTATCTACCTTTAAAATTATTCAGTGCTTTAGATGGAAATATTACCTCTTACATCCAAATTAATAATACCAAAATAATTCAACGTGATTAATTTTTTTTACAGTCAGTACCAAATGAAGTGCAAGCAATTTGCCACTTGTTGTAAAATGTTGCTAGACTATCCCTCAGTAATATTTTAATCATATATATACACCATTACTTTCTGCAACAAATATAATCAAAAAAGGCAGACATTATAAACAGAACCCTCAAACTCTCCCTTGTTACTTTTTCAAGCACTGCATTCACTCTTTAACCTATTTTTATTATATCTCATATTAACCAGCCCAAATGAGCACTGACTGGCAAACCATGACCACCATACTGCCTATACATTCTTAACTGAGATTTTTTTACTCAGCCTTTGTGCTTAAACACTCACTGATCTGTGAGCTGAACAAGGATTTATGGGTAAACTTGCTTATGGTACTCGTGACTTGCTCACAGGATATGCTACCAGACACTAATTCCACACGGGTCCTTAGTAACCATCAGACAAACACTTTTGCTGCCTACAGCTTGGGGCTGACTCCAGACAGGAATCATGGAAGCAAAAAGGTCATTAGTTAGCTTCTTGATTTCTCAAAAAATGACAGTTTTTGGCCTCATCCTTCTCTGTCCAAGAGAGGAAAAAATCTGGATACAAACACGTCCAGATCCCATGGGATATCAGAGTCAGACATTTATGACCCCTAAGCTGCTGTTCCATTCAAAACAGGATCAGTCATGCTGCTAGCATAAAATTCTTAAAAGGCTGGCCAAGTTTCCTTTTTCTGGTGGGGATCTGGGGACACAGGGAGAAGCATGTCAAAATCTACATTGTGAGAAATGTGGCTTTTGAGTGAAAGGAATAAACTGAGATATAATGCATAAAACATCTTTCACTTAATGTAGGAGTTTGGCAGGTGGAGAAATACACACACAGGCAAAGACTTCAAAGCTAAAACCAAGACAGACGAGTGGCTAAAGGAGAGAGAGGCAAGAAAGCTAAAACAGCTAAGAAACCCTTAGCTTATCAGACTTGGTTCTAATTTTTAGAAAGGAGAGGTGGCAATGAGGCCCTGACATTTAAAGTCAGGTTTTCCAGAAGCAACAAGCATCCAGCAGGACCCATTGACCCATCACCCTCCATTTTGAGACATCCTTCTACAGGGGAATCTGAAGTTCATGGAATGGTTTTGCTCTTTATATTCTGGTGGGCTAGACTACTGTTCTGATAGTTTGTTACAAGGAGGACAAGTTCAAATATTACAGCTGACAAGAACAGTATTAAAAACAATAACAGAGGAAAATATCCTTTCTGGAACAGACTGGACAAAAAAAATCGTCTTTACATTATTTAAGAACTTTGTTAATATGTCAACCAGTAAAGCTTAAGGAGGAAAAAAGGAAATGAGTGAAACAATATGGGAATATTCAGGAAAAAAACAGCCTAAGCGCCAGTCAAAACCAGTAAGAGATGAGGCAGCTGTACAAACCACCAACCTCTTCATAAACCCATCAGTGAAAAGATGTCTTGACTTTGAGAGATCACATACTAAAAGTGGGTAGATGGCAAGGAGCAGGCTCTATACTCCTGGCTTCCCATTCACAATCTCCTAGAGACCCCTGCAACCTGGAGCACGCCTGTGAGACATCACTGTCTCAATCCTAAACAGCAGCTTGAACAGGCTGCACAAAGGGGAACCCAAAACACTTTCTCTTGAGTGAGATGAGTGAGGAAAATGGAGGGAGTGAGGAAAATGGAGGGAGTGAGGAAAATGGAGGGAGTGAGGAAAATGGAGGGAGTGAGGAAAATGGAGGGAGTGAGGAAAATGGAGGGAGTGAGGAAAATGGAGGGAGTGAGGAAAATGGAGGGAGTGAGGGACACAAGGACCTAAGTGTAGCCATACCAGCTCAAAAGACAAGTCCAGCTAAGTCCTTATTCTGAGTTTACAACAGGGCGTGTAGCTTGCTGTTTAGGGAAAGAGTGTAAGAAACAGGTAAGAACAAAATAGATTGGGAGAACACAGCAGCAAAAGGACCAATTTTGTGCAAACAGAGGTTTTTTGAACAAAACTCACATCCAAGACCAGTGTGTAATAACAACCAGCACAAAGGTTCTTGTTGCACATACTTCATGCACACTCTTCCTTCCCCACTTGTTTCTCCCTTTTCTACTTCTACCCATTGTCTTCTGCCAATACCACCTTAACCAGCTATATCACATGTGTATCTTTTGCAGCACAGATATGAATCCAGGTGGTTATCCAGTACCAGTAGATACCGATAAGCGCTGGAACAGTTCCAGGCCTTCTCAATCATTTCTTCCTTTCTTCCCTAAAATGCATTCAGAAAGTTTTAAAAGTAATCTAAATATTTTCTTTCTGTAAAAACTCCCTAAATCTAAAGGGAAAAAGAATAAGTACATTATAAAACCAGAAATCTTACTTAGCATTTGGTATTCCTAGTGTTTTAATAGTCTTTTTTTGAATATTCAGTACAAGATTTAAAAAAGGCTTTAATGGGAGATGTTAGCTGTCAGCAAAATATACTTTTAGCTTGTCCTGTTTTGTGCCCTCACTCACACTATAACATAGACCTGTAGTTCTTTATACCTGCTATTCAACCCAGCAGGGACCAGATTTCTGGAAGGGCACAAGTCCCATGTGGCAAGCCAAAGGGAAGCAGACAAACAGCAACATCAGATGCTTCCATTATTCTTAATAGAAGTTGGATGCTGACACCTTTTGAGGCTGTAGCAGGAAGAGTTTGAGTTTAGGTAAGTTTTTGTAAGCCTTTGCCATAAAAGCAGCTTGCCAGAGGCAATCTGACCCCTTGCTACAGGCTGCAGCAAGCAGTTCGATCACACTGATGAACTCTAAAAAGCCAAAGTAGATGGCTGAGTAACCAAGTAATTTGCAATGCACACATATTTTAGAGTTTCAAGCAGAGAGAAAGTGTGTTGGGTCTGTGAGATGGGGCCTTGGTAGCAGGGCAAGGCCCACAGTGGTGGCTCCTGTGAGAAGCTGTGAGAAGGTCCCTCAGCTTCAGAGCCGGACCCACCTCTGGCCAAGGCCGAGGCCATCAGTGATGGTGATAACCCCTCTGCCATTAAAGTATTTCAGAAAGGGGAAAGGAAACTGCTGACAGAGCTTCAGGGGAGAGGAGAGGGGGAGGTGAGAGCAGAGACACCCAGGTCAGTGAGGGAGGAGGGCAGGAGGTGCCGGAGCAGAGGTTCCCCCGCAGCCCGTGGCCAGGCGGCAGCTGAGCCCCTGCAGCCCATGGAGGAGCACGGTGGAGCAGCCTGTGAAGGACCCCAGTGGGGCAGATGGGGCCCTGCAGCCGTGGAGGAGCCCAGGCCAGGGGAGGTGGCCGTGACTCTGTGGGCAGCCCGCGCTGGAGCAGCCCGTTCCTGAAGGACTGCGCCTGGCGGGAGGGACTCATGGCGGAGGGGGGCGGGAAGGACTCTCCCGGGGGAGGGACCCCACGCTGGGGCAGGGGCAGAGTGTGAGGAGTCCTCCCGCTGAGGAGGAAGGAGCGGCAGAGACAGCGTGTGAGGAACTGACCGCAACCCCCAGTGCCCGTGCCCTGCGCCGCTGGGGGGGAGGAGGGAGAGGAGTGGGGAGCGAAGGGATTTGGGCCCGGGGAGAAGGCACGGGTGGGGGAAGGGGTTTGAGATCCGGTTTCGTGGCTCTTTGTCCCGCTCTGGTTTGATTGGTGACAAATTAAATCGATTTTTCCCCCAGTGGGGTCTGTTTTGCCCGTGACCATCCCTGGGGAGTGAACCCTCCCTGGCCTTGTCTCGACCCAGGAGCTTTTCCTGGTATTTTCTGCTCCCCATCCCGCCGTGGGAGGAGGAGCCAGGGAGCAGCCACATGGTGCTTTGCTATGAGCTGGGCCTAAACCAGGACAGAAAGTCACTGTCTTGAAATATTTCCACAGTATTAATATAAGATTTTAATCATCTGAATGCACTTCAAAAATGTCAATGCCACAGACTCCATTACATACACTGAAGGTACTGCTTTGCCTCAGCATTGCTGTCAGAAAGACAATATAAATGAGGAATTAGCTATGAAAGGCAATATTTAGAGACAGATAATATATTGAAAATACATATTTATTGTGCTTTTCGTGCTCTTATAAAAATATACTGACATGTGCATGTAGCTAATCACCTTGTGACTTTCTGGTTTAATCAGTTTAACAGCATAAGTCTTGGAGGCCTTCAGTTAACTACCTGATACCACATGGTTCCCTACTATAAGATTTCACATACTTTGAATCCTCTGCTACAAACACTGCTAGGCAGAGGTTCAGAGCAACACTGGCACTTTCTGTGCTCCCAGAAGCCACATGGGTAGATGAAATGAAGCTCTTTAAGGTTAGTGGAGCAATCCTGTACATTGGCTAGGCCTGTACAGCAGTCAGGTTCCAGACACTCCATTAAGATGGGACTTCCTGGGGGATCTAGAACTGAACACAACACAGTCCCAAAAAAACAATCTGCCAGATTTCCCAGTGTTGTATTAGTGCTCTCCCACTGAAGCTCAGGACCCTTTCTGATCTCAGATTACTAAAGAAGGAATCCATGTCCCAAAACAAAGCTTTTTCAAGCACACTGATATTAACTCTAAATAAGCACACATCTATAACCAGACCCAAAAACTGCAGGCTTTGCTTCCTAGATAAGTTTTGTGGAATCAGAGCAGGGGAGAAAAAATGTCAATAACCCCTGCCTGGTGTCAGAATTGATAAAGGAAAACAGAAATTACAAGAATCCCAGGTAGTTAATGCAACATCTGCCAAGACAATTCCACTCAGGTAGTTAGCACTCAATACTCTGCTCTGACTTGTAAGCAGTGCTTAATATGTATTGGCTATTAACCAACAGACCCAGATCGTGTCCTGCCATAGTCCTGAAACCTCTACTAACACAGAGAAAAGAAGAAACATCAACAGTGCCAAGAAATTCACTGCCAGGACGCACATCTGTGTACATGGTTGCTTCACCTCCAAGCACCCAATCTCCTGATATCCTTAGGTGTTTGACCAGAGCACCCATTCAACTGAGTAAAAGAAAGCAGCATCTAGCTCTCTAGGGCCAAATTTAAGGCTTAAGAATTTCTTTTTAAAATGTTATTGAGAGAGAAGCCTGCCATCGTGCTGAATAGCTTGTTCAGTCATTTTAACCATAATGATTTGCTAACCCTTCAGCGCAGGTATGTTCTGCATTTTACACAGTTGCCAATAAAATGGTAATGATTTCAGAGCCTATGAGCAATAAATTTCCAGCAGTTATATAAAATGTTAACTCCTTCTGTAAACAAAAACATTTTTAAAAAATCTTCAACACTGGCAAAGCATAAATGAAACCAGTTGGTCTTTTCATCTACTTGTTAAAATTAACTTTGACATGAGTAAATAATTGACATAATACATTATTCAGACCTTTACATACAGAATTAAGTAGGATGTAAAGTGAAGGTTATTTATTTAAAAGGAAGTCATATACATGAAAAAGTGCTGTCATTCTAGAATAGCAACAAAGTTGCAAATATATTGAACTTTATATAGCCTTGTTCTTGGCAGGAAGCCAGTTTTCCTGCTGTTTCATGTTCTGTTTGTTAAAGACTTGGCTGGGAAAAGAAAATCCTAGCTCCAACACTTTGAAATACACTAGTTCAACTGCAGAAAATTACTCACTTGTCTAAATCCTTTCAAGAGTCACATTCCACACAGATACTACTCTTCTTTGTAGATCAGAGAATACTCACAGACAGCATCAAGGGGGGAGGATTCTGACAGTCCATGGGATGCAGGGCTGGACCAGTTTCTCAGGTCATCTGTAACGCATGAGCCATGAAATCACAATCCTCCTGAAAGGCTGACTGAACGCAATCCTGTTTCCTGAGTTTCTCACTCTCCAGCTCTCATACTAGGAGGATGGCCCAGAACCTCCCATATGACATTCTCTACTTTTGATACTTGTACTAGAGTCTGGGCTCAAGTTCTTGAACTCAGTATTTCTGTTTTGATGGTAGTATATGATCCTTCTTGCTGAGCCCTGTGTCCAGGTTTCCTGATCTGGAAGATAACCTTCATCAAATGAACCAGATCATAAGATGAAAAAATAATACTAATTGTGTAGTAGTCTGGACTACCATCCAAACTCAATCCCTAAATTACTATTTAACAGACATAGATTTAGTCTCCTGCATGCCAAGGTAGGCTCCCCATTCACAAAGTCACCTTCAGGACTATTCTCTGTACTTGTGCAGTCATTTATCCCAATGACAAGTGGCTTAATGACCTGAAACCGTGGCTTAGACACCAGCCTATGAAAATTTTCATATTCCCAAAGAATTTAGTGTGATGGAAACTACCACGTTTGTCTATCTACATTAGATCTGCCCCAGTGCAGAGAAAACTGGGTTCAGCTTCCTTTCCTTTCATTGCCCCTTCATCTCGTGTCTTTGTTTTCCTCAGGCTACGGCTGTGGCTCAGAATCCTAATGAGAGACAGGAAGATTCTTCCCTGGGTAGGCAGACTTAAATAATTAGGTTGGCTGCCCCACAGCTCCCTTTTATTTGCTGGACACTAAGTATATCATGTTATCTGCAGGTGTTTCCTAGTTACTGGGAGCTATTAAGTATTAAAATAATTATCAAGCTTGAAGTATTTCTTCCTTGTATTATTTTGAAATTAAATTATCAGTGCAAATAGGAGAGGTGGAGGAAGTTAGAATAAGCAGTGTCTATTCTTTAGAGAAATTCTTGGTGTTTCTCACATCTGAGAAAGGCTGGGACATAGTAATTACTTTGATTACTGGTTATAATAATTTTAATTATAACAATCTTTTTGAAATACTTTAAAGATTAATCCTGAAATGTCACTTGCATTTCTATTTGATTTCTTTTAAATAATTGATTTTCTCTCTAAACAGATCTAAATTCTCTTGCTGTCAATTTACCACAAAACCCATTGTCGTACTGATCACAGAACTAGCTTGAATTGTGAGAAAACATGTACTTTGTTTCCACTATAGGCATTTTTCATGCCTTTTGCATATCCAAACATATTACGATCAGGAAAAAGAAATGCAGGATAATTTGCAACTATATCGAACATGGCAGAATACACTGACAAGCGCACTGGATTTTCAAGCCATCTGTTGAACACATTCCTCTCAGGTAGCAAAAAGTAGTACTGCAATGTTCTACAGGATCCTGAGCCTTAGCACTTCTTTTTCTGTTTGGGATTCACAACTTCTATGTAGGACAAACTTGCAATTATTAACATACTAGACTGGAACCTAGACTTCCTTGGTGCTCGTTGTATGACACTCTGAGAATGACGCAAGTCCGTCTGGTGAGGGACAGCCTGTGAAAGGAGCAGTGGAATCATGTGGCTTCATTTCAACATCTCAGATTTATCCAAGAACTTTAACATGGTCAGACCTCTCAAGACTAAGTTTTGAATCTGCACAGAAATCCATCCTTAGGCACCTAGAACCGTTTAAAATCAAAGAATGAAGCACCCATGAAACCAAATACTAAGATGGAGCTTTTAAGATTGCCATTTTGAAAGCTATTGCATCCCCCATACTTTATCTTAGCATGGGGAGAAATCTGATTTCTAACATCATTGAGCTCCTCCTCTGCAAAACAAGAGTAGCCCCTCACAGCACACACAAGTAATACTGCTTTTAAACCTCTCAATTAGCCAGATAATTAATGAGAGACTACATGAGCTGAAGGACCACACATGTGCTATAAATCCAGAGAACAGAATGGCCCATGTATGACATCATTGTGATGCTGTCTAGAAAGTCTCCTGCTTACACATCCACAATTACTAACCACAGACATTGGTAAACACATGTCTGAGTTGTCAGGCCAGAAAACCCTAGTAATAACTAAAAAAGAAGATTTCACTAGAACTCCTATGAAGTGACAACAGCAAAGTCTTAGTCTTCCGTCTAAAGGGAGAGAGACCTACCTAAAGATATTAAAATCTATATCTAGTAAGTTCAACACACTGCAAAACCAGCTTCACACAGCAACATATCCACCCTTTTAGCAACATATCCAAAGTGCACATTTCAAACCATGATGAACCTGTGGTTTTTTTCAGTTGCTATTAAATCCAGATCAGGAGTTCACATAATGTGTCATGAAAATACAATTACAGCTTCCCAACAGGACTGAGGCTGAACTTTGTCTCCTGAGGCTCACATCACTCAAGTAATTTAGAAAAAATTTCTTTATAAAGACAGTAGTCAAACACTGGAACAATCTTCCTAGATGGGTGGTCGAGGTTTCAAGCCTATCAGTGTTTAAGTGACATTTAGACAATGCCCTTAATTACACGCTTTAACTTTTGGTCAGCCCTGAAGTGGTCAGTCAGTTGGACTAGAAGATTTTTTTGTTGTATAACTTTTGCAATCGAAATACTCTTCTCCACTCTACTCTACTCTATTTTGTCTTAAGGCTGGCAGGAAACTAGATGTCCTGGGTATAAACAAGCTCTTTGAACAACATACTTGAGGCCCAAGCTCCATTAAATTATAAAAATTGTATTTCTAAACTTCACAGATTTCTTTTACATGGATTTTTTTCTTTTTATTAAGTGTCTTTTTCATTGCAAAACAGGTTTTTTCCACATTCACTTATGATTCATCATGGAGAACTTTCCTCTCAACTGTACTAGGGCCTGAGAACAGCAATTTTGACAAAACCAGGATCTCACTTACATAAGGATCTCTTTCTCAGCAATAGCTTGATAACATTCAGCAATTCAAGAAAAAAGGCTGCTTTGTTTTGTGAACTTTTGAGAATCCAGCTCATGATCTGGCAAGCTCAAATGCATTTCCAATAAAGTGGCTGTCAGATAGTCACAGACAAAATGCAAAACACAGTTTGTGCACAACAAGAGAAAGGATAAAAGTATTTGAATATATCAGTATTGACAGAACAGCTCAGCCATCTTTGTTCTGAAGATGGAAGAACATTTTGTCTATTTTTTCTTCAGTTGTTTTCTAAAGCTGTTAAGCTCTCATTCCAAATGCCTGTCTTGGCATACAGGTATCTGGTTCAAACAAGAGTGTCAGCTTTCCTCTGCCTCAGTTATGTTCTTCAGCCAGAGCCTCGTATCATAGAAATAACTGGAGGGGATGGAAATACACTATTCACAACACAAATTCCTTGCTTGGCTTTTAATTTGTTCACTACATGGCAAATCTAGTGTTGCCTGAGAGCATCTCAGTACCATGCCAGGGCTGGGGCTGTAATGAGGTTTAAAACAGCCTCCCTGGGCAAAGTCTTGCATGGTCTCATGTGGAGTCTGACACCTCCCTCCTGCTTACCAGTTGCAATTATTTTGTGTTAATTGCTACTAGTGCCTATTGCACCTGAGTGTCATGGAAGTTGACACAAAGCAGTTCTGCCTAACTTATCTGCTTTCCTGCCTAAAAAAATCCATCTGTTCTCTGGGTAAAAAAATCCCTCAGCTAGGCCCTTTGTCCACTTGGCAACTGCTGAAGACAACCCATCTTTGTTCCCCTGGATAAGAGGCCCATTTTGTCAAGCACTGGTTGCTCTGGTCTTATGACTTACGCAGCAGAGAAAGATTTGTCCTTCTTCTAAATCTTTTGGCCACCATCCCTGGTTAGCTCCCTTTGTAGCATGGTTGTAACCTCTAAGTTTCTTAGAGGAGCTGGCAGTCCAGTTCTTGTTAATTTTAGTAGGAACTGACCATCTAAACCTGGTGGGCAGGTTTGAAATGTCCAGCCTATTAATTCACACTGTACAGCATTCCCTTATTTTCCAGTTTTCACCAAGCTGTCCAGGTTTAGACAACAGACTGACCCTAACTAAAATAAGGAGATAAAGTCTTGGGGGAAAATATCATGTAACGGTAAAATCAAATTGATCTCATCGGTTTATAAAGCAGCCCAAAAGGCCTCCAGTGTTCAACATTGGTGCACTGAGTAGGTTATATCTAGAAGTTTCAAGACCAGTTGTTAAAACTGTCCAAATATCCCACAGCTGTTTGGTTAGGTTTGCTTATCTGTTTAGCCATAGGAGGCCAAAAGAAAAGCCTAGAGGTATGCTTCAAAAATTTGTGTTTAAACACAGAAATAACTGATCCAATTTGATAAAAACTTTAATCCTCCAGCAGCTCTTGGGGTAAATCTTGGCTTTGTTGGTATCCTATGGGACTCTTTCACTTAACTTGTGGATATCTTCACTCCTTTTAGAGGAAAAATGTTTTCTCTCTATCAGATAAGAAGAGGTGCAAGATTCTCTCAAGAACCTTAGCAAAGCTTTTCACACCTTTAACATGACTTAGGCATATAATAACAGCCCAAGTATAGTTGAATGGGAGTTCTGCTTTGTTTAAGATGAAAATTGTTCTTCTTCTCTCTGTTGCAGAATTCAAAGGGCATCAGAAGCTAGTGGAGCTATCTGACGCCAGAAATAGCAGTGAATCAGGCCTTTTAATTAGGAAGGATACTGTTATCCATTAAATAAGTCCTGTGACTATTATAAGCTTAGCATTTCCATCTCAGCCAAACTGGATGAAGATTTCCTTTCAGTCTCAACAGCCATATTCCTTTTCTTTCCAACAGAAAACTAGCATTGCCATAGCCATCCCATTCTTCCCCTCCACCCCCTGCCCCTGTTAAAGGAAAAAAGTAGATACTAGTCAGTTTAGAAACTAGTTTGAGCTCTCCTATGAAGAAGTCTGTTTAATATTTAAACCAGTGGTGTAATACATCCACATATACTAATGCCTGTCATCTATGGCTGGTTAATCTTTGTGCAAGCAGAGAATGCTACATAGCTAAAGAAAGCATGAGCTAATGACCTCTGAAAATATTTTAAATGCTAATATTTTTGCCCTGTGTCAAATCCTGCCAGTAGGTCATTTGCAAATCAGGTTTTAGTGATAGTTTTGTAGCAAGATTATAGAAAGCCACTGACCCTGGGTAATGAATATCATCTATATAATCACAAATGCATCTTAATATAAATATATGTTCTGGTGTGTAACTGTACCTCAACTGATTCTAAAATGCTCTTGTGTGCCTCCTGGCAGCTATAGTTCAGCCACCTAATGGTCCCAGTTACATTTGGTGACCTGAGCTCCCCATTTGAACTACATTTCCCATAAGGTTCCACTTTCCAGGTGACTGCTGGGATACATCAAGAGGTTCTGACCTGTGTATAAGAAGATTAAGAGATATCTTAAGAACAGAAGGAAGCAATAGCATACTTCATATCACAGATAAAGGTATACTAATACTGGAGACTTCATGGCTAAAGCAATCCAAGGTGTTACACATTTTCCTGCAAAAAGGAAGCTACTTCGGTCCATGCTAGATAAAAAGTCTAAATTAATGAGAGGACACAGTAGGAAACTAAAGGCATTCTACAGCACAACACTCAGGCTTAGTCTTGCAGTGGTGTAAGCAAACCTAGAATAGCAAAGCCAAACTCAGCAAGGAGTACTGCTGCAAAAAGAGAGACTTCACTATGAACAAAGCCAGAGAACACATTCAGCTCACCTGAAATAGGGGACAGGTTAAAGATAAAAGTATTTGTACTGCAGTCAACTTTTGGGATCATAAAAAGTGATGATTTTCTCAGTTTTTTGGTTTGGTTGTGAACATTCTGCAAGCTTTCCAAATAACATGAGGGGAGAAAAGTGTTTGCTGTTCCACAAGTGGAGGGGGAACAGATGCTATTTCTGATGATTTCTGCAACAGCAGGATTTTTCAGCTGCGTAGGTTTTAAGAGTGACATTGACTCAAGGTTGAGAAATAGAGTAGTATTTGATTTCCAATCTCTAATCGGTACTAAAAAGTGTGCTTCTGAAACCTTTCAGCTTTTGTTTCACTTTGAGAACTGTTTTTATTGTAGCAAAATAAGAAATGTTCCCTAGGCAACCCTGGCAAACAAAAGATGAAGTAGTAAAGAATCAATACAGGTAACAAGAAATACAGTCAATAGGCTGCTGCAATGCAAATGTAAATTCAGCACATACGCTAGAGAGATTTAATTTACTTTCATCCTTGATGAATAAACTAGTTTCTGGTTTTTTAATAGGGTTTTTAAGACAACTTCCAATTAAGACAATAGGAATGCCATGATGAAAACCTCAACGGGTGATATTTTTGTTGTAAATTCTTACTAAAATACTATTTTGGTATCCTTAGAATCCTAAACTATTTAAGACAATGAATAATTTATTCTCTTGTTCATATCTAGTGAAGTTAATCCTTGATCTTCCTAGTCACAATTATTTCTACTAATGCTACTAATAGCGAGAAAGTATCAGGAAATACAACAATATATGACAGCTAAGTAAAGTAAGTAAGCGTCAGAGGTCCATTTGTGTTATCTGATTATCAAGATATGTATGATAGTTAACTGGTTCCTCACAGTTGCAGAAAAACCCTGTGATGCATTTAAAAAACACCCATTTGGAATAATTTTGACAGCCTTCCTGCATTTCCTGCACCTTCTGTGTGCAAGAATGACCAAACACCCAAAATACTGATGTGCATCTGTTTGAAGTCTGGCTTAGGTTCTGAAGTTTCATTTCCAAGGAAGAACTCTGCTGTATAAGTCAGAATTTGGGCAGTCAGGCTGTGTTAGAACTGAACTGCCTGCTGACTGAAGCACAGAATTAAGAAGTGAAAACTGTAAAAGTGGAAAAGCACTGGAAATTATAAAAATTTGGCAGAAGGGATATTTCCTCAAAGAAAAAACAAAACAGGAAACCCTAGCAACTCATGGTCACAAAGGAATCATGCACATACACCTTTTTTTAAAAAAAACCCTGTGGTTCCTAGAGAACTTTGTGGATCCACCCTGCTTACTTTTTTTTTTACCTGCATGTTCCATATTCTGCAAATCTTTCACTGTAGCATTTGTATTATGACAATGTGCATGCAAGCAGTATATTTGTGAGTTATGATTTTGTCTACTCCTGCTGTTCATTCTTCACCTGAAGTCATAACGTGCTCTCCTTAGCACCATAATCACCCACACTGCAACCCATGTTGATGTCACAAACAAAGGGTTATGACTTCAGCTGAGGGATCAGTGGGAACAGAAGGTCTCACATAAAGAGAGATACTGTCTGCATGCAAATGTGTCCGTTTAAAAGAAAAAAACAAGTAAGAGTCATTAATTACAAAGTGATATGTTAGCTGAATTGCATTCTTATGGAATATTTTTCAGACTTTATGAAGCATTCAGAGCATCTTAATAGAAAAAAAGCACAAGCTGGTTCTAAATCTCTGTTGTTATCAATTGGCACAGATCACTGGATTCTAGCCCACCTGCAATCTGCAGCAAATTGTGGTTTGCCTTTTGCTTACTGTAGAGGGAAGTTGTTGTTTCACTGTGTCTGTTTTTACCATCTAGTCTGAATTTAAATTCTTTTTTTTATCTGAAACCGCCTGTACTCAAGGCTGAGTATGACAGAGAGTTGCACTAGAGCTTGGCATCAGCTGTTATTAAATAAAGTAGCTGAACAGCAGATGGGCATTAGAGATGTTGGTTACTCACACAGCAGGTGCCAGCTGAACCTTAATGCCACTAAACAAGAAAATAATCTGCAGTGAAGTTGGTGGTCAAGCTTTTATCTTCACTGGTTTCATTCAAAGGCAAGGAGCATGAAAGCATGTCTACACACTGAGGGATACAACCCTCCTTCCTCAACCAGGAACACTTCTTGCATTTGCCTTTTCTCCGTACCATCAGGTTGCGCTTTAATGCTGTTTGGACAGTTTTGAAACAAACATGTGGAAGCCAAAATTTAATGACAGCACTGAGATAGAGGGACTGTTATATACCCTTCTCAAGACCCTCCAGTTTAGCAACTGCATGGGACTCTTCTTGGAACCTGTTGACTAAAGCATCCTGCCCAGGGGAAAATCTGAGGTTGAGAACAGAGTTAAACAAACTTAATAGGAACAAGGTACTCATATGAAGGGTGTCTTGAAAAACTTAATCCAAGACCAAAGAGGTTCCCAAGGCCTAGACTTACCTGATATACCTTAGACAGCTCACAAAATATACCTCCACCTCAGCTACCTATAAACTCAGTTGAGAGAGTCTGGCACATGCAGAAGGAAAATGTGAATGGTCTGTGTACACCCATCTCTTTCCACTGATGGAATGAGCCTCAAATGACTTGTACCCTGGCTTCTACATCTCAATTTGGTGCATAAATGCACTGGATGAATCCATGCCTAAGACTAACTGCAACTTTGAGCATCAAAGTAAGGTTTTTTACATGAATAATTATGTGGAAAGCCAATAACATTTTTTGTCTCCATTAAAGAGACCTGAAGCATAAAATCGTCTTTTGTATAGACATTTAAAAATACTGTTTTAGAGTGTGATGTTAGTTTTTATATTAACTTTTCAGTTCTCATTTTTAACATTTCATTCCATGTAGATAGATATTACCTTGACATCCTCTTCTGATGCAGAACTGAAAGGGACAGTTCTTGAAAGTTGAAAAATTGCAGTATTAAGGAATACTTAAAGTCCTGCCTAAGGAACAAGAACTAGTAACTATAAAATTACTTATTTTATATCTAAATATTTTCCTGAAAATGACAATGTGGACAGAACTTCAGTGGGAACATACAAAGAATTGAGTTTGCATAAAAATATTTTTATTAGATATGCCCTAGTTGCTGAATTGCTGACATATATTCCCTGCTGCATAAATTTTGTCAGCCTAATTCCTGTGTACATTACAGCTTCAGATCTTTTGGTCTCTTTCTCAAAGAGCAAGCAAACTTGCTGATAAACTACTAGTAAGCCCCCCCAAAAAGTATGTCTTCCCATTTGGAAGAAACTCTCAACTTCATTTAGAATGGTCCTTAAGAAGTTAAGACTGGTCATAAAGCTTTTCAAAGGAAATCTTTCCCATTGAAAGATCACCTTGATGCAAAGATGGGAATACTCTAAAACCTCAGTCTTACTGAAAAACTAAAGGAAAGAATTAAAGGTCTTGATATTCCTTCTCCTTCCTTTGGACAAGACAATGACCTCATCTTCTTAAGGTTCTCTTATGATACAAAATTAATCATGCACTTTCTAGTCTTCCAAACAAAGGAAAACAGATTGGGGATGAAATACTTCCTTTGGACAAATGGCAAAAGTGCCAGGTCCTGGCCCATGTTATGCCTGTGCTACTGGGAAGTATGTGCAGCACAAGTTTCAGTGATGGGTTCAGTCTGTCAGACACACAACATTGCTGTAGACTGTTTTTATGTATGCCATGTCCAGTCCTCAAATACGTGTCCTGACTACTGATAGTTAGTTGGGTTTTTTGGCTGTTATATCCTTTTTGGTGTTCACACCAGTAGCTGGGAGAAAAGTTGCCACAAAATGCTGGTTCTTTACACCCCTGTAGAAAATACGTTGGTTTCGAATTTTGATGATTGCTACCAAAATATAGCAATATCCTGAGTTACCTTATGCCAAAGACCAGACTGGTTTTGAGCCATTCAGGAGAAATTTAACAGTGGAATAAGTTGTTCTATTTTTTGATGTTTAAGGCTGACTCTGAAGTTGCTGCAAGTGTTGGAAGTATCTTCTGACTTTTTTAAAATGCCCAGCCCAAGAAGTGGCATACCCCACATTAAGGTCTTTCTTAACAGTGCTGGAGGTAAAAAAAACACTGAACCATGACATGCAAGGCAAGAATGCCTGCCCTACCACAGTGTAAGATAATGTGATGGGACAGGAAGACAGCACAGGACTGAAGCTGAGCAGAGAGAGACATTCACTGTCCACCTGTTTCTGGAGAAATCTACCTGTTCTAAGAAAATAGATTCAATCCAGACAGAAGACAAGCATTCATATCTCAAAGTTTCCATACAAGTTATTCTGAAAGAAGTCCATGTCCATAATTGTTAGGTGGCCAGCTGCATCTGTACTTTCTCTGGTATGTGTCATTCTTTGTTTAAAAAGAAGTCAATTTGAACAAAATAATAAAAAGTAATGCATCCATGAAATCATTTAGAATATATTCTCAGCTTCAGTTACAAAGCGTAAATGATTACTCTGTGAAGTATTAAAGGATCTTTTCTCTACAAATACATCAAATATGCAAATGCCTAGCAACTCAAGTTTTTTGAACACATCTGTTATTTTATTCGGTATGGCAGTAATTCCATGAAATCCACCCTACTCTTCCTTGGTAACTGAAGTGCTTGATGTGATTGCAAGCTCTGACTAAGACTCAGCATCAGTTTGGGCCCTAAAAAATGTAGTAGAGATTGCCACTGTGGCATTGAAAAGCAAAAACAATCTTCAACAGGTCCTGAGCCACTCTTAATTACAGGATTCAAGACCTACCTAGATAAGACCAAGTGCGCTATATAGCTTAACTGTATAGGCTCAAGAAATACTGTGTGAACAATTCAGCTATTCTTATCCCAGGTAGAATAACCCACAGTCAACATTTGCACTTGTGTTAGACCCTAGTGGCAGTAAGGGAACTCACATCTCCTTTTCATGACACAAGGAGGAGCCAAACTCAAACCACTAATTTCCTTAGTTAAATGTAATCACTTAATTTGTCTGTCAGCTGACCAGATTAGTGAGCTACTAATACACAGACAGAAGCACTTGGTGAGAGGGAACCTCAGCCCAAATGCAAGGATATTTTTGTGCTGCATTTCACAATAAAATTGTTCATCCAAAAAGGTACCAGTGAAGCAGCACACAGGCATTGGTTAGTGAGCATTTCTGCTTCCTCAAACAAACTATGATACCACTGGGGACCACAACAGCTAGCAATGAATCACTTGTAGTAATCTCCAGCACAAGGTAGAGAAAGATGTTAACTTTGGCTGACACAGCAGTTCTTCAAGTTGTACTCATGCCACTAAATTAACTGTCCTGATGGATGCATTACAGTAAATAATGCCAAATAGAAAACATCCCAGAAAGTTAATTAATCACCTTTCAGTGGGCAAATGTTTAAGTGCTTGCATTCCGTTTTCCATAAAGACATAGCAACTCTTTTCCCCAAGATATTAGATTGGCTCAGAAATAATGCAAAGAGCAGCCAAGGCATTTCCAGAGGCTTATGCCTGAATTTCTAAATGCCTATTTTTACCACAAGATTTCTGACTGCAGAAACAATGAAGCCTAGCCTCACAGAGATTTGTGTCTCCAGGTGAACTCCTCTCTCATGCATTCTCCAAGTACCTAGCTGGGCAGAATACTGTTGTATTTCCCTTCTGCAATTTCTAGGAAGTTTTTCTTGACTGCCTAAGCCCATAATTTCATGAAGGTTGTCAAATACAGCATTTTTGAATCTTGTATTCTGTCAAATTTGATTGAAATAGGCTGGTTTAAAAGTTAGGTTATGGGACACAGGTGTAAATTCACATAGCTACACTCACTTCATTATTGTATAGACCAAGTTTTTTAAGTCAGACAAAAATGTACCCTACAGGTACCAAACCACAGATTTTCAAAGTTACAGAGGCAATACTCTTATAATTTGCAAGTGATTAAATGGCTGCATCCAAATTTAAGTGTTCTGATGGAAGGAAATAATTTGTTAAATAACTTCTGTTGCTTTTAAGAGAATTTACCACTTCAATAACATGGAGAATCTGTGCAGTAGAAGCCCAGATGATACTGAGAGAAAACAGAATTTAGGTTTAATTCTCACTTGCCTTTAAAATTCCAGTGTTCAGAGTGAGTCTCTCAGCCGTTCAGTGAGGCTTGGTTTCCAGATTTCAGAGTTTTTGGTTCAGGATTAAATTAAAATTCATCTTTAAGTTTCTTTCTGAGTCAGTTTGCACATGGAAGCAGTGTTTCTATTGCAATATTTTAGGAGTGGGAACTAGACATTCCCTTTTTACTTACACAGTGTCATTTTTCTATGTTAATCAGCAATTTAAAGTGGTGACAAGGCTAGGTGTTTCTTCACGACTTGTACACAAGAGATTTTCCAGAGGCTTATGTGAGGGGACAGGATGAAAAACCCTGAACCAATTCTTTATCTGGTGTAAGCTGATAGAAATGTGGTGAAATCAGTGAATCTTGTGGATTCACATTAATTTACAGGATTTACATTAATAAAGAAGTGTCATTCAGCAATTACATGCACTCTCACCTGTATGAACATTATTGCAGATGAAAGCAGGAAAGCTCATCTGCAAAAGTTTAAGTGGATGGCAAATGAAGTTAAGTGAAGACTGTGATTATTAGACATGTAGGAGAATGACAGCACATCCCAAATACAAACATGACTGATTTAATGGGAGGGAATAAATTTAATTCAGAATGACACTGAGACAGGAAACCAAGCCAGGGGGCTGAATATATAGATATGTATGGACAAAAAGACCAAGGAAACAAAATTATGCTAGCCAGATCACATTACATGAAAAATTAATAGGTTTAGACACTTGAATCTTTCCAAAGACTAGGTGTCAATAGCTTGTGACCTCAAATACTATCAGCTCATTATTTTGGGTAAAGGCACACTGAGGTCTTATGGAGTCACTCAGGATGCTGAGGTGACCAGGTAGCACTAGGAATGGTTTCAGCAATGAACCAGCAGATATAAAGACAACAATAACTTCTGTGTGATTTTCCAATGCCTGTTTTTCATCCATGAATGGTTTAATGTTCCTCTAGTCCTGTAGCTGATCAAAAAGAAAGGGATTCCTACAGGGGATTCCTGCAGGTTAGTTGTAACAGGATAAAGTCAGGTCTAGCCCTGGCCTGGAATACATCCCACTTCTCTGAAAAAAATCAGACAGCATGAGGTGCCTCAGCGGCACAGAGAGGTAAAACAACTTGCCTAAGGTTCTTCCAGCATTTCAGAAAAGAGTTCAGTGCTTTAAATATGTCTGAAATATGTCTAACTTCAGATCCATCCCCACAGACAACCAAGATTATCACTCAAGCATATGCAGCATAGTAAGATGTACACCTTTACTACCACCTCTCCTCCCATGTGGCTACACTTGTCACAGGAAAAGGAAGCAGACAGGATGGAATTATCCCAACATAGGTCCAGCCTTCAAGCTGTTTGGAGGCCACAGTGCCTTAGGATTCACTTAGTCCCAGGGGAGGAAGGAATTCCTACTTATTGGGAATTAGAGGTCTCACACTGATATAACTGTACTGCTTTAGATTTCTAGTAGCTAGCTAACTGAAAACAAAGACAGCAATAATATTCTGAAACAGACTTCAGAAGAGAAGTGTGGCACCCACCAAATCCACTTGCTCCTAGGTGTGGATGCTCAGCAGGATTAATCCAGTAAATGGTAAGACCATATCTCTGTAAGAACAAGGATTGTGCATGGTTCTTATGTCCTTGAATTCCCTCAGGCATGAAATGACTACTCCTATGTGATCACTCATGGCCCCTTGAGCCATCTGAATGGAAGACAGACAGAAAAAGAGCAAGCTGGTGGTGAAATTCAACATTGGTCCCAAGGGTATTCAGCATGGGATCTGAACACACGTCAGTGTCCAGAACCATCTTTCTCCTTCACTGGCATCTGTGCATACTGTGAAGCTGATACCAGTCCTTCCTCAGTAGACTCTCCACCTCCAAAAGCCCTGAGGCAAAAAGGACCCATATCTAGACAATCACAGTGGATAAAAAACAAGGTTCTCTCATCATATGTTAACAGTTGCCTAAAAAACAAAAAAGGCCCAAAAAGCTACACCAAGAATATAAAAGGTGGAGAAACACAAATCTGCTAGGTAGAAGTATGTTATGGAAGCTAGGTGCTATTACTTACCTCATGAAAAATGTGAGATTGAAAGTTTGGACCTTCATCAGAAAACCAGCAATTTAATCAAAAACAGATTGTGAGGCAGCCAGGGACTTTTTATGAAGAGCAAAGTTTTCTTTCTTTCTTACAGTTGACAATTCATCTACAACTTTTTTGGGCTGGGTAATCTGTGGACTCTTGTTAACAAGAAGTCCCTGCCTAACAAAATGCCTTACATTTTATTAAAACAGGCTGAATATGATAGGAGATAATTTTCCTGAAGTTTTCTCCATAGCTATCTCAGTCTAACACTTTTTCCCTTTTCCTTCTTTTTTTTTTTATAATTTTTCATACACACAAAAACTTTTCATTAATACATTTATTACAGAGACATGTCAATGACAAAAATAGCTATATAAGATTGGGATGACTTTTATGGATCCATTTTGGATGAAACATGTTGTTCAGTGTTTATATGTTGCCCTCGAAGATTGAAATTGATATGAAGTAATACAGGTGATGTGTGGCAGGCAGTATATTAGAGAAGAGTATTCATTCTTACAAGGACAGTGAGCTGCTGGCATGAGTGATTACACATTAGGCTTTCCATTAATTATCTTCATTTACTATGGCAAAGAGGGCTCATCTCATGTACTTTTGATACCCTGAGAATAGCAGAAAAAACTGCAGCACTCTCATCCCTCTCTCCACATATCTCCCAAAAAAGAAAACCAAATCTTTTTTTTCTGAAATTCTCAGACAAAGTTAGAACTGTAGTAGGTAGGCTGCAGAGCTCTCTGGCTCACAGCATCGTAGTTCCTGGATAAACCAAGTATCTTTATGTCAGGCACAGTTGAACCCTGTTTTAAATCAACACCTCAATTCAACTTGAACTGCAGGCAGGAACTTGCTACTTGAATTGGTTATAAACATACAAAAGAGTTACTGACTCTTTAGAGACATGGAAAAAAGAAGATTCTTTTTACAAGCTGAACAGCTTCCTCTCAGGGGTAATAGGGAATTTATTAAGGTCATTTCTAAAAGTGCCCAAAAAACTAGGGGCCTGTATGTTTTAGATGCTATAAGGGATAAAGGAAAAATAGTTCTGACCTTGAGTACAAAAAAAACCATATAAAAAACCACAGTTAACATCCTTCAGGTATCTGTAAGTTTTCCAACTGACCTTAAAAGAGACATATGATTTGCTCTGTGTTTGCATTACTGAAAACCCATTCAAAAGAAATAAGACAAAAAGCAGTACTAGTGTGAAATATATTTTGGGGTATGGGAACTCAATTCTTCATACAGGCATTTAAATAGAGGATGCAGAGTCCTAGACAGAAGCACTGGGTATTTGGGCAGAGAATTGACAAAAGGAATAATTCTAATTATTTGAAAGGAGATGAAAACAAGCAGAACAGTCATTCTGGGCTTTCTCTGAGCATGCAGAAAAATAGCCTGCTCTGATAAAATAGGTTCTGTTCTGCTAGATGTCACATAGATATTGAGAACACAGGAAAACACTCTGCCTTCCTGGGACAAAACCATTCTGTACAAGTGCCCTCGTCTTTCATGATGTACAAGAAGTCAAGGGGTCTTGCAGCTGTTTGTAAGGACTGTGCTAGCACCATAAAACAGACTCAGGTTCAATGGCAATACATAGAAGAACGAGGATGTGATGTGTTCAAAAGAAGTGGCCTTGGCACCTTGTATCAGGAGGAGTATTGTCATTACTAGAAGATCGGTAGAGAACTAAGACAGAAGACCCAAAGCTGCCCCTATTGCTTTCCACTGTTTTTTCTGGTCAGAACAATTCTGGTAGAAAATAGAAGACAGACACTTGTAGGTTAGGGAAAGAAAACATTCATTGCCTAAGTTTTACTCCAATTTAGAACATAAACCAGTCCTGATGGGAAAAAGGAGGTAGACCCTGAATTATCTGAATACTTTGCCAAATCAGTTAGTGGATAAGTAATTAGCTCTTGAACGTCAGTCACTGCCATTACATAAATATAGCATTATCTGTAAAAAAATTGCTATAATAGGTGTTCAGGCTTCTAGGGTTTTTTTGTACATACATAGTGAGAGTATAGTTGTCATAGTTTTAGTTCTTGTCCCAATAACAACATTAAAATATAGCAACAAGAAAATAGAAAAAGCTTATCTTAGCAAACTCATCATTTTTGAAGCATCTGAAATCTAAATTAGCTCCACTCCATTAATTAAAAATATATTTTACAGTGATTTGCCAAAAAAAAATGTTCTGAAATTCAAATTAGGTTGAGTATTTTGTAGCAGACTGCCATAATGATTTTCCAAAGTAATAAAATCAGTTATCAGAATTAATGACACGTAAAATTCATTTTATGATTTTACTTACATTACCTTGCTTCCCTCCCTCATCTGCTTTCAAACCAAGTCCCATAACTTTATAATGTGCTTTTACACCACACAGTGACCCTTCTTGCAGCTGAAAGGACAACACTATTCAGTACAATTCTTTTTAAATTGCCTTGTTGATTGCTCAGAACAAAATCAGAAGGAAATGCAAAAAAGGCATGGGCACAGCCTTGTAGAATAGTTGTAGCTACAAGACAACTGAGGGACTGAAAGGGTGGCAGATGTCAAATCAAGCAAGGGCTTTTAATGCCATAAAAATAATGAAGTGCAAAATTAAGTCCTGGATTTCACAGTGCTTTTAAACAGTGCACAAAACAGATGCTACTTTTAAGATATCAGTGACTATCTATCTAGCACAAGAACCACCTTCCAGGTTATGCCAGAATTTTTTCTCCATCAAGACACAGTTACTGCATTTCTAGCTCTGTAGAGGTCTTCCTTTCTAGACAGCCCGATGTTGGGGATCCAGGCATTCAACTAGGGGTTTTCCCATTGCTGATGCTGCATTCTCCAACGGCAGACACCATGTTTCCCATGTTGTTGCTCACTGTGGTCTTATAATCCCTTTTCAAACAGACCTGTCTTTTACAGACAGCCTAAAGCCTTTCTCAAGGTTTTGCCCACAACAGCTTTCCCTCGCCTTTTGTTATGATCCCGAATGCTCCTTACCAGATCACGTCAGGGTCAACAGATGTTGGGGATCCAGGCAAGGCGATGTGTCCGGGATCCAGGTGAAGCTAGGCAATGTAATCCCAAGCTGGCAGCAAGCTGCCCCAGAGCGCTGGGTGCGCAGAGAGCACAGAGCCAGCCTCCCTTCCCAGCACTCGATGTTCTTNGTGCCTCGAGCCCTGCCTTTTAAGGTCCACCCACCTTGTTAGGCCATCAGCTTTATTACCAAACAATTAGCACCTGAGTGTGATGACCAGGAGGGCTGCTCTGTCAATCAACAATCAGGTAGCCCTCTGGTCAACCTCTACAGCCCATACAGGGAAATATTCAATTTCTTTGCTACTTGATACTGTCATTCTTGTGTTTTACATGTAAGCACTGAAAAAAGTATTACAAAGGTAATCTTGCATCTACAAGGTGAAACATGAGGGTAGAACCACAGAAACAGGTTGGTAGTTCCCGGGGTCCTCCTTTATACTCTTTTCAAAAATGAGTGCACAGTTTCCCTTTTTCCAGTCACCAGGGACTTCATCTGACTGCCATGACTTTTCAAATATCATGGAGAGTGACAGGGTGAACTGCATCAGCCAATTTCATCAGGACTCTGGGATGCATTTTGTGGGGTCCCATAGGCTTACATATATTCAGGTTCTTCAGGTGGTCACAAACCTGATCTTCTCTTGGAGTGCGAGGGAGTTTGCTCCTCTAGTCCCTGCCTTGCAGTCCATCCACTCAAAAGGTGTGGGAAGAGAGGTTGCCAGCAAACACTGAGGCAAAAAATTTGTTGAGTACCTCAGCCTTCCCCTTGTCTGTTGTTACTGATTTGCCTTGCTCAACAGGGAGGGTATGGTTTCTTATGAGTAAAGCTACTGCTGAAGAGAAATTTAAAAGGTGTTTTTAACCCATTTCAGCTGGTGAAAGGGACCAGATGATTCACAGAGAGATGCAGTGAGCATATGCTGACCTAAAGTTACACACCATTATGGTTGGAGTGCTGCTAATAAAAAATATTTCAAGAATCCCACCAGCTACCTTAAAGCAAGATCTTTTTGCCATTAGTTGCTGACATTTACTAATAAAAGATAACCCAGTAGCTGGCATTTGAGATCACTGCTTGCTCTACTAAGGCAAGTTAGGAGATCCCATGTGTGGGTGTAGTTACCTCACTGGCATGGACACAATCTTATAGTACCTATGCAGAGTCAGTGACAGAAAGTTCTGAGCATATTTTGTCCAGAAAATAGGAATCCTTAAGTTCTCTTAAACTGGACACACAGCATCACAGAGTAACAATGGATTCCAGTGAATATTTTCAATTCTGCAGAGTTGAGAATAACAAACTCCAAGGGGCTTTGATTTCTTGTTCATTATCTCATAGATGTATTGCTTCCCACAGGAAAGCTAAGTGTGAGCAGCACATATACATGTCTAACCTCTCAAAGGAGAGCTTCAAGTGTGAGGTAAGAACAGACAAGCCCTTTGCAATATTTGCACAGCAGAGGCAGACAGAAAAGTCAGCTTGACAGTTTATACTGAAAGTCAAGTTAATTCCAATGTCAGATTTTAAACACACCTTAAGACAAGTAGGGGTTTTAGTATGATACAAGTAATAATTAGAAAATCTTAACATGAGCACAAGTAGTAATTGGCATGTATTCCTTTGTAAGATCAGACAGTATGTTACTGTAGGTAGTTACAAATTTTAGCTGTAAAAAGGTCACAGTAAATCTCTATTTCAACACCTGGCAGTATGTTTTAGAGGATAAACTGCCCATTTCTTACCTTTTTTAGATATTGAGGATGACTGCCTGTAAACTATTTTTTCCTAGTAGGTGGTAGATTGCTTCTTGTGTGGTTTATATTCAAATATGTGAAATAAAATCACTAAAGAAAATAAATTGCTTCTCATCCATTCCAGAGCAGTGGGACTGTGAACATTTGATCAGAACAATGAACACAAATATAACAGCAACTAAAAGGTGGGATCTTATCCACCTGAACTCCTTGTACCTTCTCACCACTATAAATACTTTAAAAAGGCTTTTGCAACAGGAGACCTGACCTAAAGTTTTTGGCAGGTTTGACAGGTTTTGTTTAAAGTTCAGAACAAGAAGAGACTGATGTCATTCTGTTAAATAAGGTATGTACTGACATTTCAATATAACCACTTCTGCATAGCAACTATGGTATGTCTACAGGGCTACAGCTGAAAGGGGAGAAGACATGTAATAAATCATGCTATGAAGATCTGGGATAAGAACAATAATGTTTTTCTGTGAAAGAGAGCTAAAGAATTGGTCTGGATGAGATGACAAGCAGATAGAGAATTTGTGGTTCTGGCTGCTCGGGACTGTCTTGGGTAAGCAGGGATTTACACATGCATTTCAAATGACCTCACAAAGGGCTTATTGAGTTTGGCTGGAGTTAAGGTACAGAAGATCAAAGCCTACTCATCTTTATGATCTAGTTCTGGTTCCAATCAGAGTATTTTTGAATGCTTCCAATTCTTTAAGCCCCTAATGCACTCACATTTTAAACTAATGCAGAGCAGAAAAGTACTATATATCATGCTGGAAAATCACACATATTGCATGTGTATTTGTATTCATTTTTCAAACTATTTCTATTTCCTTTCACTCTGTGAAGGCTTAATGGTTTCACCGTGAATACTTGTCCATTCACATGCAGATTTAGTATACAGATAAAATATGACAGAATTTTCCACAAAGAAGAGATTGTATTTTGTGCTGTGACATTTTTATTCTTTTCTTCTTGGGATGTTAGATGCTTTTTAATGACAGAATAGATAAATTTAATATGGAAACTTTTGTTTCAGAGGGGAAAAGTGATTGGCTTTTTTAAAGTGAAGGGATAATATTATGATAACGAAGAAAATTAATAATACTTAGCATTTATAAACTGACTTTCCTCCGAGTGTCTCAAAAGCATATTGCAAACAGTATCTAGGACTGAATCTCTACCCAAAAAAAAGGAGAACCTGCATTTTCTGTAGCAGAGGTAAAGCCAATACTCATAAGAGAGTGTATTTTGGGGAATACGTGAGTGATGGAAGCACACAGAAGAACTGAAAAGGTATTAGCTCAAGTGCTTACGAGCCAGGCAGTGCAAAAGGATGAACATCTGCAACAAGATTTGAGTTGTTGATGGTATCTTGGTGGTACAGCAGTCAGATGAAAAGTGGTCATATAAACACATTCTGACTGAATCTTCTTACCCCTCTCTTCTTGGGTTGTATGAGTCTGGCATGGCTATTATCATCCAATAAATAAACTGATTACCAACTCATTTGCATAAGAGGAAATCGAGGTCAAACAATGGCAGGCCTAAAGGGTGGAGGTGTCATTAAATGTGGCAGCAATCACAGTTGAGAGGGTCACAGCCAGACCTCCATGTTTCCAGAGAGAAACTGGGTTGGTAAGAGAAACCTTAGTGGCAAACACAAGGGTGCGCTCACAGGGACTGGAGGTGCAGGACTAGCATTCCGTTCTCACCCTTTCTGGAATGGCCTTTGGTAGTCCCAAGGGGCACAGAGAAAGAAAGAGGAAGGAGTGAGTAGCTACACGGACTGCATGAAGGAGGGGTTTTGCATTCTTCCAGCCCTTTGGGATTTGGCCCAGATGATCTGATGTATTTAGATGCTTTTGCATCATCTGGAAATGGGAAATGTAATTTCCTGACATAACATGTATTGTTACAAGCAAGGAAGTGGGAGGGTTGAAGTTCAGTTGGTTTGGGTTTTGGTTTCTTTGTCATAGTCAATTTGCATATGTTAATAATTCCTTTGAGGCAAATAAGGGAACACACAGTAATATGGCCATACACTTACGACCACCAGCTTTCACAAGTGCTTACATTTTCAAGATGTGTCAGCTTGCATACCACATGAGAGTCATTCAGGTTCTCTGTGCTTCCCCTGCTGTAAGCAGAGCTTGCAAATCAGATACTTAGCCATGGGAAAAAATGTGGAGTAAACATCTTGTTTGACATACAGACATACAAGTGTAAAATTACTATGTTGTGATCAACAAATATTCTCAAAGGCAGTTTAACATGTCACGTGTCTTCTGCACTCCTGTCAAACTTCTCCTGAATCTAAAATTTTGCCTCCATTGTGAAGTTACTGGCCATGGGGAGTTGATTCTTTTCCCACTACTAAGTATTTGTAGTTAATTCTTGAATTAGTATTAATTCTTGAACAGAATATATTTCCAATATTTTTTTTCCTTTTTGAGCTCAAAGACGTTTGAATTCTCTGAAATTCATCTGAATATTTCCAAACACAGTCATAATTGGACGAATATCTTGACAAATATAGGGAAGGATTGAAAGGAGAATCAGATCAGAGACTGAGTTGCACGGCTACTAGAATTTAGAGAAGCCTGATGAGGGCTTAGCTGCAGTTCATATTCTTACACCAAAGCTATCTTCAGCACTATATTGCTGTGTCAGGTCTTGCCTCAGTGCTTTGCTCTAGCCTGCACCTTTCTATTCCATCTGTACTAAATGTTCTCTCAACTTAAAATGAATAAATGCTTCAGAAAGAGGATCCAGTTACTTGGATAGCAACTCATTTTTGATAAACATCTTACTTGGTCTTCACAATTATACTTTTTGCTTAAAGGAATAAGCATCTCAAATAAGGAAGCTGGATTGTCCATGTATATGTGTCAGTGTTCTCAGTATTAATAGGATGCAAAACTCACTTGCATGTACCAAAGGCAGAGCTGTTTTCATAACACTTACAAGGCCTTAATTAGTATCTTTGCACATTTGACTCATCTGCCCAAATTGTTTGTGGTTAAGCAATGCATGCAAAGATTATTGATGATAACTTGAGGAAGGGTATGACAAACACAGCATAGACACCAAACTAGAAATGATGTTGCCTATTCTGCATCTGTGAGCAACCACATTCTAGACTTAAGAAAGAAAAGAAAGAGTCCAGAAGGGCAGAGCAATACCCCAAGTACATGGAAATACTTACAAAATGGCTTTCTGCTCTTTGTGCACATTATTAAAAACGTTTGGTTGATGAGACTTGGCTGGAAATGAAAGTTGGTACTTTTCCCAGCTTGCTTGTAATTATATCCCCTTATGAATAGATATGGAATTATAATGTTCCTAATTACAGTTCTGTTACTGAGACAAAACATATTTTCTCCTATTGTCTTTCTGAACACTTAGTATTTTATGGGTTCACTAGCAGTTTATTCCCACTTAGCAGAAGGTTCAATTAGCAGGTCAATGAGAACAGAGTTAATGGATGACAGTACAACCCTGCCTGTTATAACTATGAGGAGAGGGTTCCATGCTCGAGAGCAGAATTACAGTTCAACTGATTTCATTTATTAGGGCAACAATGCTCCGCAGCTTTGATGGCATTAAGTTCCATTAGGGGTTTTACTTAATTTTAAAGAACCATGTAATGAATTTCTAATCCATCAGACAGTTGGTTTGTTACTAGCATTAAGGTGGAGTAACTTCTGACATCCTATTCTGTTTCTGACTTTTGTAATGGGGCAGACGGAAATGGGGCTGCCTAAAAATCCTGGTGTACCTTAAAATGTTGTTTATATGCATCATCCTCGATGGCCAGAAAGTAAGAATGCTGGTGTAACAAGGCTAGTAAATGTCTGATGTCAGTAAATGTAAAAAGATATGACACTTACGTACAGTTGTGCATCCACTGGTGCTGCCAGTGTCCTGGGGGTGTCTGGACATTTCTGGATCCAAAAAATACAGGGAAAAAGCCCTTTTTTGCTGTGATTTCCCTCTCAGGTGGCACTTCCCTTCCCAGATCTGTACCCTTTGGCAAATAACTCCTTCCAGTACCCGAAGGGGGCCTACAAGAAAACTGGGCAGGGACTTTTTGCAAAGGCATGCAATGATAGGACGAGGGGAAATGGCTTTAAATTGGAAGAAGTTACATTTAGGTTATTTAGGAAGAAATTCTTTCCTGTGAAATTGGCATTGAAAGAGGTTGCCCAGAGGAGTTACGGATGTCCCCTGCCTGGAAGTGTTCAAGACCAAGGTTAGATGGGGCTTTAAGTAACCTGGTCTGGTGGAAAGCGACCCTTCCTATGTTTGGAACTGGATGATCTTTAAGGTACCTTCCAATCCAAACCGTTCTATGACCTTATGATTCTATGATCCCTTTTACATCAACATAAAGAGGAGGACAAACAAACAGTTGAGTTGCAACTCCTACAGCTTCAATATAGATCCTATTTGCTATCTCTCCTATGTAGCACAGAGTTCTTTAATAAAGCCAGAAAGCATAAAAAACATATCCTTCAACCAAACAAGGTGCATATGTCACTGACAAATGGAGGTAGAGTCAATGGAGTATGGTTTTCCAAGCCCTCCTCTGTCTGTGACAGGACAAAGAGAAAAATGAAAGGACTCATAATGTACAACCATGGAAAAAAATTGGTAGCTCACCTCTGGGATGCTCTAGAAAAGAAACATCCTTTGAGGCAATAAATTACCTTGGCACTGCCAGGAAAAATGTTTGTCTGCTATTTTAAGAGAATTGGGACTTCATAATTTTTTTTTTCTAAAGCAGCCAAGGCACATCAAAGAAAGAATATATTTTCATGAATTCTGCCCTCTGATACTGAACACCTGTAAAGTCCAAAATGCTGCAGACCTGTTCAGATGGAAAATGGTAATGATACACATATTCATATTTTGGTTAATATTTTCTACCACATTATCATAAGAAGGCATATTCTTATTCTCTAGACACACTTTAACTTTATACCAAACATCAACAATGCAGCCCATAAACATTAGTTCCATGTCATGCTTCACTGAACTAGGAAGCTTCCATTTTGGACTACACCATTCACTGCAAGCAAAAAGCAGAAACTGGGATGTCTGTTATTATAAAGATGTTAACTAAACCCTGACATTAGCCTAGAAATGTGTTATCTTATCTCTTTCTGTACTGGAATGAAAATACTATGTGTTCAGGGACAAATGACTGCTGTATGAACTTCAGGGAAATGTTTTTGTTGGTACAGATGTTCCATAGAACTTTGTTTCTATTTAGGCTCTGAAGTCATCAGTCAAAAATTCAATCAATTTCAAAATTGTTTGAATTACTGGTGTCCCTAGGTGCTTGGACCTTTGGAAAGTCTGCTGGTACCTAGCTGATCAAAATTACTCCTTGTTTAGTTCCTTTGCTGTATGCAAAGTGGAACTTAAACAGCACCTATCACGGGCCTGGTTCTCTCTGGGCCAATTCCATCTGAGATTGAGCAAATGAATATAGAAAGAAATATAGTTAAAATGCAGAATTACACAGGGCAGATGGGTTTCCAGCAGTCTTTGGAGCAGCAGAGAGGAAAGCCTTCTTCAGCCTGAGGTAGTCCTTTTTTTGTGTGTTGCTTTTGGCATTTGTATCTGAGTAATAGAGCTGAGCGAAGAAAAAAAGTGAGTTTTCAGAATCTGAGGTTTTGAGACTTTTGGGTGTAGTCTCAGTTTTTCACCAGAAAGGAAGAGGAAATTAGAAGCTTCAATTATCCTTTTGTGTTGGCATTAACTTGAACCTGCTTTCAAAAACATTAAAAGAGACCAAGCTAATAGCATCTTCATATTCTCTTTAAAGATTGTTTTTTGTTTAACAGTACAATGGTATCTTTTACTCATCCAATACAGCAACATTTCTCTGAGACATAATATACAATTAACCTAGTTGCAAGAGCATAGTCTAGTACACTCTCAGGGCAATGTGGTCAGGGGAAGTGGCATGGAAGGATACTTCTGCAATGGCCTTTTCTGCGAGGAGTTCTGTGAGCATGGAGTGCAGGTGGGAAATAGGCACTTCTCGGCTGCTGCTCAGTAGCATATCCTGACTCTTGCTCTGTGACACCTCATCTGAAATGTAGCCAGTTGGCAGGTCACAGAGCTACTTACCAAATGAGTTTGCATATGTAAGAAAGGGTCTGCAAGGCTAACACTCAAGTCTTCTGGCCTGACTGCAGACTCCGCTCTACCCCAAGCAGGATGGCAACTCTTGCATTCACTACAGACCCATGTGCCTTCCTCCACCTCATAGTCATACACAGTGTGTTCCATCCTACCCAGAACCAGGTTACTATCCTACTGTAAAAAATGACAGCCTCCTTCAGGTCCAGCCTGAAGGATATTTAAAGCTTCTTCCAGAATAATAGATTTTACTAATCTATTGCCCTCTTCTGGAGTAAGAAGGGAAACCAATTTGGCCACTCAAAACAAAGTTGTTGGAAAAAGTATCAGAAACACTACATCTACTAGCCAAACATGTCCCTAGTATATGTGAGACTGAGAGCTTTGGCTAATGAATCCTATCTTGGGGTATGAAGGCTTTAATGCCTTGTGGATTCATGCCCTGTCTCCAGAACAGACACTACCAAACCAGGAGTTCCTGGAAGAACACAAACTGTCCTTATGTTTTAGGTGTGATAGCTGAGTTCAAATCCCTATCACATGGGCTGCTAATATCCAAACCTGTGTCAATGGGGATCAGGTGCAACTTTAAGAAATGTACATTCCTATTCCACCTAATCTTACAAAGCCCAAGATTTCTGAGACACCCTTTTACAGCATGGAAGAAAAACATTTAACTAAGGTAGTAGCAAGACTCTTATAGCTTGTCTGGTTTCCTTTCGATCCCAAGAAAAGATCAAGATGTAAATGCTAAATCTGCTGTGTCCATTTTTTTAGTTCATTTGCCTACCAACTCATGTTTACACAAAATGCATGCAGAGAAAATTCCCTGGGGAATTTTCTGACCTACTTAGTAAAAGCAGCGCTGAGTGTCAGATTTCCTTTAAATGAAACTAGACAACTTCTCAGGTTAAATATTGCTTGTTTTGTCTTAGAGATAAATAGATGAGGCAGAAAGTAGACCATAATGATGTCCTTTGGTTTCATTTTTTTTTCCTTTTCAGGCATGACAACTCAGGAATGGTCAGCAACACAAAGTCCTGATTCCACAAATGTATAGGCAGCTTAACTCCCTTGGGCAATCATATTCATAAGAGATGTTTGCATCGTTCTCCCTCATCACAGGGCCTCTGTGTCAGGATATATTTGTACATAGTTGGCAGCAACTTACAGGAACAGCCAATGACCACTTTCCAAATGTCTGGGATGCTGTCTCAAAAAGTAGCATTTCGAGAAGTGGGAGTCATTTTTCTTTGCCTCCTTCAAGTTATTTTCTAGAAAGCAGTCACACCAGATAGTTGATTTGAACCAACACCAAGTCAAAGGTCATGGCAGAAGGAAGTTGTGTTCCACTCTTGAAACAATATAAAAGTACTCTATTTCCATTACATTTCAAGTTCAACTACACTCTGTTTTAGAGAGAACTGAATTAATCCCTTACACCCAATTCATTGTTATAAATTATCAAATGGACAAAAAGCCTTGTATAGTGTACGTTGCTAGTCACAGAGGTGGGAGTTTACATGAAAATGAAGTCAGAGCAAGTCCTCTGCTGATGTTCTGCACATCTCCACTGACTTCACTGGAATGGTGCAGAAGACTTAGTCCAAAAATCTAAAGACTTTGAATTTTTTATATTTTTTCTTTTCAGAAGCCTACATTAGACCTTAAATTAATTATCAGGTTTGTGAAAAATAAGTGCAAGGTTCCCAAGCTCTCTCCCTCACATACAATAAGCTTTGAACTTACTTAAATTTTGGCCCATCAAGAAATCAAAAGAATATACAATAACACAGGACCATGCAGAGATATTTTTGCTGTAGAGGTTGATCAGAGAGCTAACTGATTGTTGATTGATAGAGCAGCCCCACTGACCGTTACACTCAGGTGATAATTGTTTGGTAATAATAAGGCTAATTGCTTAACAATGCTAAGGACTTTAAAAGGCAGGGCTGGGGGCACCAGGGTACCTCAGTGCCTGAGCACCAGAGGAGATGGCAGGATGTACTCTATGTGGTGGATGCTGAAAAACTGCTAAACCTACAACACCAGCAAGGATATTAAGTGCTGTAAGGGTGGCTGGCTCTGTGCACCCAGCGCTCTGGGGCAGCTTGCTGCTGGATTGAGGTTGCCTCGCCTGGATCCCAAACACCTGGTGACCCCGATGTGATCTGGTAAGGAACATTTGGGGATCATAACAAAAAGGCAGGGGAAAGCTGCTGTCGGTGGAACGTTGGGAAAGGTGTCAGGCTGTCTGGAAAGGACAGGGCTTTCTGAAAAGGATTGTAAGACCACGGTGAACAACAGCATGGGAATTGTGGTATCTGCCACTGAAAACCCTATGGGGAATGCAGTATCCACAATTGGGAAGCCTATAGTTGAATGCCTGCTGCAAATGGCTAAAATGACCAAAACAGAAATCGAGCAGCAGGAATTAGAAAAGCTGCTCACCTGGGGACTGCAGAGAGAATTTTTTTTAAGGTCCTTAAGGGGGTGGTTTTGCTTTTGGTGTGGCATCAGCTTGGAGGTGATTTGTGGGATTTGGTTGGAGATGGTAGTGAAACTGCCTTCAAGCATGCTCAGACCTCGAAGCAGTGTGTGAGAATGCTTGAACAAGTTAGCTCAGAAACAGATGAGCTAAATCAAGCAGTTAGCCAAGAAGTAACCTAACCACCACCTCCTTATAAATCACCACCTGTTCAGGGAGAATCAGAGAAAAACCTGTGTGCTTTCCCAGCTAAAGAGTTCTGGGGAGGAAAGGGTGTTAGTGTTCCATCAGCACCCATACTGCACAGGCATTGCACAGAAAAATCACTGCAGTTGCTGGCCAGTTGCATATAGTTCTTTCTAGATTTGGTCTAGTTAACTAAGGAATAAAATAAACAACTTAAACTAGCTAATGTATTTTATCCAGAGTTACTCTGTTATTTGCTATTTAAGACCATTATAACAGTGGATATAAAGGAGGTAAAAGGTGGCTTTGAAAATATAGTGTAACTTAGAGACAATTCAAAAAGTGGCAAGTACTGCTGTACAGTTTCCTTCAGATGGGGGGGGGGAAATGCTGTGTCCATAAGTCAGCTCCCACCAGGCACAATATTATTCCACTAGGACCAGCACTCAAGCCTCACGAAATTATGACATTAACTTAATTACCACAGAATTTTAAACAAAGGATGTGAATGTTTGTTTTTTATAGATTTTAACCCCTTTGAGTTGTCTTAAGCCATTTGGGTGTTTTTTCAGCTGTTTATTCATAGCTATTGTGAGAGTTCAAAAACCTCTGACCAGGCTCTTTTTAGATATTCCACATGTGCAATGTTTAATAACAAATTTACTTAAAGACAGTGGGGTTTACACAGAATTTCTGAAGAGAGAATACATTGCATAACACACTATCAATGTAAGTTACACTTAGCAAAACGTATAGCAATTGCAGTACACAGTTTAATCACAATACCATCGTGATTCTCATTACCAGTCTCTATAATATGGTCATCGTCATGATGCTGTGTGTCCTCAGTCACTGGGAAGGAATAAGTGGGTTGAAGCCAGCTCAAGATCATTGTTCTCTTCAAAACTTTGTTAGTCGCTCAGTTTTTATACTCTATGTTGGGCTGAGTTTTGTATTCACTCCCTTCTTGCTGGCCTGGCTACCTCAGTGAATTCAGAGAAACATTTACACCATCAGTTAATCCATTCTACTCTTGATAGCTGTTTTTATAAAACAAAGGCCACCTTTCAGTCCACTTTGTGCTGAGATAAAATCGGCTACTTTGCAACAGCTGTAGTCAGTCACACCCTTCATTATTCCTTGACTTTCACAAGCACATAGCCCTTGCTCATCTCTTCTGAGCCTTCTTTCATCACTCACAGCCATGAACATCAGAATGCTGTTTTTATTGGTTGAATGAAGCTGACAGTATCACAAAATACACGAGTCCAGGAATGGGAATCAAAAAGAAACAATCACTCACAAAAACTGTGAATAAAAGCACAAAACATACAATAAGGCAAGAGTTGATAAAATTGTGAAAGACTTCACAGAAAGCAAAATAAGAGTAACAAAAAATAAATAATTGCAATAATCTGAAATGCACTTTTGTACTCCTGTGGAATTTTATTTTTAATAATTTCTTCCCAAATAGTCCTTATGCTCAAAGGAGCATAACTCCTCAGTTTTCCACTGCAAACCCAGTGGAAAAAATGTGGGATGAAAATCAATAAGAAATACAGTTTCTTTAAGAAGTTGAATATTGTAAAGAATAGAAAGCATTCTGTCTTGTCCATTTTGGAGCCTCTGGTTAGAAAGGATGTGTCTATTTCTGAAATGCCAGTGAGCTCCCTTGCTCCCTTTAAGACCTGGTAGACCTCAAGGATGCTACACACATCTTATGCTACACATAAGACAGGCAACTTATACAGGTTTCTTACTACCTCAGTACATGGAATAATTGTCAGGTCTACAGAAAACTTACACTACCTCAGAATATTGTGGAGAGAACTGCAATGTTGCAGCTGGAATAACTATTGTCCTGTGGCTGGGATACAGAGATCACAGGACCAGTAGATCCCACAAGTATTTTATTATAACACTGTGTTGGAAATGGAAATGTTAAGAGCATCCAAAAAAGAAATTGGAAAATCCCAACAGAGTTATGTAGATGATGTGAAGCTGTCATTGTTTGCCCAGAATCACATGGTAGTCTAGGATGCTGTCGCTGCATGACTGGCTGTCAGCAGGGGCCAAACATTTGTGGAGTTTGTAGAATGGGCTACTTTTAAATATCTGTGGAATGCTTAAATGAGGCACAACTCTGGAAATCATATGACTGAATAAGAAAGTGTTAGTTACTTAGGAGTTCTCTGTACGTTAATGTGAAAGACAGTACCTCCCTTAGGTCATGGGACTAGCTCTTTTTACTATGTGGAAGAGGAATGGAGGATGAGATAGTGAAGCTGACACCTGGTAAATGCCATAGTTTTCAGCCTGTCTTCTCCATGAAATTAAGGCTTTAAAAAGATCTTTCTGCTAGATTCATGTGAAGGTGAGATAGTTATTTATTTGATCTTCCTGCATGCTCACCAAACCTTGAAGGTGAACAAAAATAGGAAAATTATATCATCTTCAACAGCAGGTGCTAAACCTTGCTCAGAGGTTTATTTTGCACGTAAGCCACCTAATTACATCCTCTGATTTATTTATTTATCTTTGGTCCCCTGGTAGCATGCCAGAAACAGCCAGGTCTCATAGGCTGCCTTACTGCTAGTAAGTCTCATTTTTTAAAGAAGCCAGCCTGCATAGAAGTCTACAATTTAACATAACTTATCATTGTTTTTTGTTGTAAGCTTTACTTTTTTACCAGTAGTACAATATTTCTAAGCTTTAAATAATGTTTTAAATAAATAATTTCTTTAAATAAATAAAGGGTAAAAACAGGGCACAATTTTCTATTTCTGTCTTTTGTGGAAATTAGCAGCAACACTGGAAGATTTCAGATGGAATTTGTATTGCACTGCAGTTCTCTAAATTTTAGAGTATCTCTAAGGGTATGACCAAGCCTCTGTCTAAAAACCATAAATTATGAAATCACTATATGCCAAATTTCTTCCCATGGTCTTGTGTCCCAGAAGCTTTCTCCAGCTGTCCTGAAATGTGCTGTCTATTTTAATTCATTAGTACAGGTGTCCAAAACTTCCATATTTATTGCTGAAATACAAATTGTTATCTCTCTAGCCACGAGAATAGAATTCTGCTTGTCTACAGAGTCCTTAAGGCAAAAATAATTTGACATGAATGACCATCACAGTGCCTAACTTACACTTAGGTTTGACAGAACTTTGAGGTTATTTCTCTAGCTCTCCTTTAGCACAGTAGACACTGAACAGAGTTGGATAAGATATTTATCTTCTCTAACCAAAGATTTTGCTGCATAAAACTTATTGAGGTAGAGAAAACCACAATAAAAGTGTGTATGGAAGAGGAAGACCGTCTCATGAGTAAGTGTGAATGTAGCTCCCAACCAGTAGCTGGAGTTCATCTTCCAAGTTTCTGTACAGAGACACAGCTTTACCAGCTAGAACAGAGCATCTCTTACTTCCCCCTTGACTGAGTGAAGGAACCTGAACCTATATTGATGCTCCCTGGATTGGTATTTATTACTAGGCTATTATAAAGAGGGTGGTCTTGGTCCATAAATAAAATGTCCCTGAGTGTCTTTGAGGGCTAGAGACATGGTGAATCATGAGCAGGGTGCTAAAGTGTATGGAAGTAACATCCAAAGTACAGATTATGCAGAAAAGCAGGTGTTTTCTTCAGACAACTGTTGGGAAAAACAGTGATGCATGTTTATCCAAGGCTGAATTTAGATTTACAAAAGCTTTTACGCATTTTGGATGTGGAAGTGAATTTTTGCCAGAGCCAGAGGAAGGATGGAAAAAGTACCAGTTTAGCAAATCTCATTATTTTGACTCCAGTCTCATGACACTATTTTTAACTCATGGGGTTAGCAGTCCACTCTGATCAGTGTTGATGTGATTCCCTTTTGACCTACCCTGAGCATGGTCCTTGCCTTAAGGTATAGTGACTTACTTGTGACTTATATGTAGTTACATATAGTGACTTACGGTGACCTTTTGCTTGCAGTCTCCTGCTTCTTTCAGTAGTGGAGCTCCTAAATGAGAGCAATCTAAAGACTTTTAAACTTCCAAATAAATGGGCATAAGGGGATGAATGAGGTGCTTGAACATGAAATAAATTAAGGGGTTGGTGGGGAGATCTCTTAGACTTTCAAAGCTAAGAGATGGAAGCTTGTGATAGGGATGGAGACTTCTGTAGAAATTAAGGACAAAGAGGTATATACTTATTTGTTTTCTAGATACATTAGAATTTCTAGGTCATCTACCAAAGGAAAGATTAAAGGCAGAGAAACTCTAACTCAGTTTGTATGGATGTTAAAGGAGAAGCTGATGCCTGAGCATTCACACATCATTCAAGGAGTCACTCATACATCACCTGAGTCCTTAACTGCTGGGAAAGGAAACCCTTTGCATTGGGCTAAGGGTCCTTATCTTCTGGTTTAGGCTTCTTTTGCACCTGCTCTTTTTAGCAGAACATGGGGAACTGAAAAGTCCTAGACTTAGGAAAACCATTTCTTAACAACAACTAAAATAACAGTGGGATATCAACAATTTTCTCATACTAAAAAGACAAAACACAGCATTGTACCAGCTACTAGGAAAATTACTAAGAAAATTAACTCTATTGCTGCCTAAGGCTTCAGCAAATCTAGCTACTCATGCTAAGTAAAACTAGGCAAACAGCACATTAAATCACACAATATTACAACCGTAAGTGATTCAGTAACTAAATGATTCATTCTATTTAAAACTTACTTATTTAAGATAAATGACTAGTATCTCTCAACGATGGATTTAGTTGGTGCAACTTTCAACTTGATTTCAGAAACCTGAGAATCTAGAGGATTTTTACAATACTTGTCTAATGGATGATGTGGAGCACCTTTGTCCCTGGCTTTGCAACAAGGAAGGTTTTGAGGAGCATTCTATCTGTAAGCATTTTGTTTATGGAAGGATTTTTCTGCCTTTGGAGAAAAACAAGAACTTTTAGAAGACTACATTCCAAATAATCAGCCTTTTCTGCCTTGCTTCCCTACACATTGGGGGTGTACAAGAACCTGGGAGGTGAAGCAGCTGGGACAGCTGACCCCAACTGATCAAAGGGATATTCCATACCATACGATGTCATGATCTGCATATAAACCTGGGGGATGTTTGGAGTGATGGTGCTTGTCTTCCCAAGTAACCATTAAGTGTGATGGAGCCCTGATCTCCAGGGCATGGCTGAACACCTGCCTGCTGATGGGAAGTAGTGAGTGAATTCCTTGTTTTGCTTTGCTTGTGCTCGTGGTTTTTATTTTATTTAAACTGTCTTTATCTCAACCCACGACTTATCTCATTTTTACTTTTCTGATTTTCTCCCCCATCTCAGTCAGAGGGAGTGAGCAAGTGGCTGTGTGGTGCTTAGTTGATGGATGGGGTTAAACCATGACAGTCCTTTTTGGCACTCAGTGTGGGGCTTGAAGGGTTCACGATAACAAGAAATTTGTTTGGAATGTGCTAGATCTAATTTATAGCTGTTTAGTTATTAATTGGCAGGCCCCTGTGCTTGCCATGGGGCTTGCTTGCCTTACTGTAATTAGAGTCCTGTGCTCATTAGTGGCTGCTTTTTGCTTTCACTGCTTGATGTACTTCTGTACTGCTTATCATCCTACTCTGCTGTGCCTGGGAACATTTTGATAACAGCAATGGCAAGATGCCTGGACTGGCAGATGGGCAGGAATCACTGATATTTCTGTGCTGCTGTACTGGACAGGCTGGAACTCCAATGTGAACTCAAGTTGAAGGGAATGTGACCTGTGAATGAATCCACATGGGATCAGGACACCCCAAAGCATCTGTGGCTGTGGTAAGCCCATGCCACAGCAGGTACAACTCAAAGCGTCTGTATACCTCTGAGGGATTGTGGCCCAAGGATCAGTCCATACTGGAGAAGATACACTTCAAAGCATCTGTGACTGTGCCTGAGGTCATACTGGAGCACATAAAATTGGACAAATAAACCACAGATAAGCCCACAACAGAGCAGGTACAACTCTGGAGGGACTGTTGCCATGGGTAAAACCATGTTGGAATAGGTTCACTTCTGAAGGGACTGTGGCTGTAGGTAAGGCCACACTGGAGCACTTATATCTCTGAAGGTATTGTGGCCTGTGAAGAAAGCCATGCTGGAACAGGTGCACCTGTGTATATGTCTTTGTTACAGCAGGTATACCACTGAAGAGACTGTGGCTCATAGATAAGGCTCCACTTGGACCAGATATAACCCTAAGGGACTGCAGTCTGTGAATAAGTTCAAGAAGGAGCAGGGACAGGAGGAGGAGTTCATGGCATTTTTAAACCTGATGATCTGGTCCAAAGGGACGAGGGGTGGAGACTTTAACAGAAATACCCTTAAATTGTTGTGACCCAGGATTTGAGTTGCGTGTTGTGTGAATTACTGTAGAAGGAACTATCAGAATCAATGGAAGACAAGCCTTACAAGAAGCAGTGCAAGTGCAGCAGTGACACGACCTGAGTTGGTTTTGGTGCCCCATAACTCCATGCAACACGCTACGTCTACTGGCCTGTGTGACCACCATAACAGATGGAGCCCAAAGTCATGGAGTAAATGAACTCCATGGACACATTTTGGACATTTGTGGACATTTTATTGACATTTTACAGGGGTCTTTCAGTTTGTTTTCCATTCTGGTGTAGTGCTCACTCAGTTTTTCAAGCCTTGTATATAGGGACAACATCAAAGAAGAGGGAGTGTAAAGGTGCTCTTCTGAACCAAATTCATCCAGGGGGCAATGAGTGTAAAGAGAATTGCTTCAGGAAACAGGCATTCTTTATGCTTCCTCAGTGCTACTGCATAGTTTATGTGTAATCCTGTTTTAATTCTAGTATTGGTATTGATGCAAAGAGTAAAAACCCATGGGTCTGTGCTTATCCACGGTATCTCCTGAGAAGTACAACGTGCCTGAATGATTCTGGCAACATAGATCTTGTTTCCCCTTTCAGTTCCAAGTAAAACTCAAGTATTATAGTAGAGAGGGTTTTGGTTTGGTTTGCCTTAAAGGCAACTCTACTGACTCCTAGTTAGGAGTTCTTAGGAAAACAATTATCTACTTGCTGGGAACATTATGGTGTCCTAAAGACCCTGAATGTGCATCATGTCAGTGTTTGGGTTTTGAGTGCAGGACCTGAACATTTCAAGATCCATGAACAGGGTGCAAATTCTGCTTGTGTGAGACTTTAAAGTTTGTCTACTTATAAGCTGTAATAAACTTCTTGATTTCTCAAATGTCACTCTACTACCCTAAAAAAAAGTTTTGTTTAGAATACTTGAGGAGAAATTAATAAATACCTTTTCTAGGTATTACTCATTTAAAATTCCATAGTTAATTCAGAAGCAGACAAAATTCATTTTCTCCACAGAGTAGGAACTTCTGTTTTTTCTCCTAAATCAAGTTCCATCAGATGTCTCTGATTTTCAGTGCTATATCCTTTCGTCAAAATTCATTTGATAAAACAAACTCTTGTCTTTAAAATTGTTTATCCTCTTTCTTCAGATTTTCCTCTCTCCATGTTCCATAGTCCCTCCCTGAATCAGATGCTGTTATGGAGGTCATTTGGATAGCAGCTTTCTTTTTGTGTTATGTTATTAGGCCTTCATAATCCTAAGGGCAGAGCCCCTTCTGGGAGTGAGAGTTAACATTTGTCTGAAGAGATGCTCGTATGGAAATGCATTCCCCATTTACCCTGCACAGTGCAAAGTACTTTGTCCTCTTCAAAATGTTTTGTGTTGTGGGCTCCTGCAACTTAAAGAAGTAATCCTGAAGTGTTCACCAGTGCCTGACCAAAGCTCAGTATCCAGATTTCCCATTCTCCCATTGAACAAGAAGCTGGACTGTTTCAGCTATCAGCCACACAGACTTCCAGAAGAACAAGGCCAGCAGAATTGTGACAATGTGTAGTTTTCCTTATTGATATCTTCAGGAGAAGGCAAATAGGGAATGGGCTCAGAATGGGCTCATCTGTTTCAGATTTTGAGACTTACTGGAAGGAGAAGAACTTGGTTTTTGCGTGAATACATGTTTTATAGGAAGGATAAGAGGAAAAATCACCTTTGTGGGTGCAGCATTAGGGGTTGACAGTTGGGAAACCTTGGTTCTTGAATCTATCAGAGATACATGTAGTTGTGTTAGACAGCAGTGGGAACTCAGTACTTATGAAGAGTCCTACTCCTCACTTTTTTGCCCTGGATTCATATTTTTACAAATGGAGATACATACTTTAGTTTGCCTTAGAGAAACCACTTCTATATTCCTTGAAGCCTTGCTGCATTAAGGACTAGGATGAATAGTACACGTAGTAGGTCCACTCTGGACTTTGCAACACTGAAGTATTTTCTTACAAGTTGACTGGAGATCTTTGGAGAAAACTCTTCTACACTTCTTGAGCTGCCTGATACAGAAAACTGTATCTGGAAATACAAAACAGAGGTTTGAAAGATGCCAGCTAACATAAGCCTTGCAAAGCATAGCATAAATACTGTTCAAAGAAGTCAAAGAAGTCAGGGTTTATGTCAGAGTCACCAGCATATGTAGTGAGGCATAGATAATGAAACCAGAGCACTGGCTGCCTGATGCAATGAAAAAATCCACAGGGCTGGGCTGTTGGCAGTAGTTTATGCTAAACTGCCAAATTGGACACAGTTCAGGGGAGATGCATATATGTATGTGCCCCAGTGGAAGAAAAAAAATAAAAAACCAGGTTGCTAAACAAAGGTATATAATTTCTGAAGTCAGTGTTCTATACTGTGCTAAAGATTTTTTCTGGGTTCTGCCTAATGAATTTTAAATCAATAGTTCTAGTATGCACTTATCTACACAATTTTCAATAGAGGTATTTTACCTTGCAGAGTTGTGGGTGAAGCCTGCTGTAGCAGAAAATTTTAAATTATTCAGAAATGGAAAATTGTAGCCAGAAAAGTCTATAATTGCATATGGGAAAATATGAAGGTAGGGGATGCTTTCATTTTTCTGTAGAAAAGTTTTTGTAGAAAAAGTTGTCTGGGGCACCAAATACTGTTGAACAACAACTTTGGAACTTGCTGGAGATGCTTTTCTGTTTTTTTAGTTCCCTGCTGTTTACATGTGCATTTCCTAGTGTGCCTGTTCGCCCCTTCCTGTACAATAGCATTGGTGATGAAATGCAATCATAGGTATTCCTGCTGTGCAAGCTCAACAATGCCAGTCTGCATTTATTTTCAAGCAGGTAACATCTATCAGCTCTGCAAGGATATAGTTTTTGAAAACTGTTTTAGTGCTATTTATATTAATTGAAACGTGTAGTGTCTTTTGGGGTTTATTTTTTATTATTATTTTAAATAATGAAATAGGATTGTCAAGCAGACAGAACAATATAAATTAGAAACCTGTCTCTGTAGCTACCATCTACTGCTCTCACTTAGGGGGTGTTTGTCTTGAAGAGTAATGCAAACTGCAAAACTGTGCCTTTAGTTTTTTAAATGACAAGTAATGCTTCCTTTGGAAATGAGTGGGTGAAACCCAGCGGTACAGTGCCAATCTGAAAACAGTCCTTCTATTGGATGTTCTTCCTTATACAGTTGGAGCAATAGCTGCTGAGGTCTGGGAGCACATACTGAGGTGACATCATAGGAGAGGTCTTCCTTTTACTTCTTCCTGAAGACATTTACTAGTCACCCGAAAGACAGACCACTGAAGTACACCCACCATGGTAACTTTTACATTGAGGAACTAGTCTGTTTTGACAGCTGACACTAATACATGGAGGGCATATATGGAGCAGGGAGGAGTAACTTCTGCTATTTGTGCTGCTTTGATTGAAAAAGTGTCCCAGAAAAAGCAAAAAGGACACATTTTGCCCTGAGCTTGTATTGGAAAAGACTTTAAAACGCAGATATTTCTAGAAGAAAGAAACTATTAGTTATTAGATTCATTGCAATTTATTATTAACCTCTGGTACCCTTGAGAACATTCTCCTGCTTAGTCATGTGTGCAACTGAAATTTTAATTTAATTTGTTCAATTTCATTCTGTACATAGACAGTTTAGTAAATTTATTAGGATTCTTCTACACTTTGCCCTCTTTGTACTAAAAAAGTGATAGATTAGTTAGTCATTCTGAATAAGCAATTTGTCAAGCCTGTAAGCCATATAAAACTAAGTGCATAAATAATTTATTGCCTACTCTAGTAGTAGAAATAATGTACATTTGGCAAATTCTAATTAAAATAATCATTTGATAGAAAGTTATTTATTAAACAGAATTAATTCTCTTAAAGGTGTGTTTTAAACTTGGAGTACTAATGTGTTCTTATCTGAGACCTGGTAAATTAGAAGTTGTTTTTTTTTAATCGGCAACTTCATAAAAAGTGAGACAAGCTAGCAAAATAGACATAAAATGTATTTTTATAATACTTCATGGTGTTACATAGGAAAAATCATTTAAGATTATATTCCTCAACCAAATTAATCAGATAATTATTTTATCCTACAATTAGGTTTTAATTTAAGGTACATTTAATGAAACATAAGTTTTTCTTGGTAATTATTTTCGTAAGGAATATATTTGAAGCATAACTCTGGGACGAAATCAATTTTTGTAAGATAGAGTTAATATTGTTTGCAATAGCCTAATTTACTTCTATGTAAAAATGCAGGCAATTATTTGGAGGTTTAGACACAGAATATTGTGAACTTCACAATACATTAAGCCAGATTCAGGACCAGCATGAGTCTGTTAAATGTAATGCTCCTTTGTATTCTTTGAACTTTGTATTACAGCTTTGGCTGTAACCTGGTTGTGTTTAATCAGGTTTGGTTATAGATCAAGGTCAATAGAGCATGGGTTCCATATGAAAGCTATCAGGAGCACAGCTGTATCAGAGAACTTCAGGCAGCAGGTAGGACAGCAGCTTTTCAGGGCAGAAACCAGTTCTCACTCATTTGCAGAAGGGAGAAAATAGGTGCAGTTCAGAACTGACGCCTGATAAGGCAACTGCAGAGTTCTATGTAGGCAGAGTAGCTCACAATAACAAAAAACTTGTGGAATGGTTGTTTATCTACCCCACACTTCACTAAAATATCAACTGTGATAAAATGGGGGATTAGAGATTATGAAAATCCCTATGTTGTATAGCTGCAACGATGAACTGAGTAGTAGTGTTATGAGAACAACTGGGGAATTTAATAGTGTATCTATTAGAAAATGCTAAATCTTTTAAGGTAGTTGAAAAGGCTTTACTTGTTTTGATTAAACTTCCAGGGGCAAAGACTTTTCAGTTCTGAGATGGAAATTCAGGTTAAGATAGAAGACTTACTTATTTACTGTCCAATAACTTGCTAGATTGCTAGAAAACTTGTCTATGATATTGAAGTCTTCATTTTAAGTCGATTCCACTGATCCAAGTAGGCACTCTTGCTTTTTTAAATATCACAAGTGTACTGTGAAACTGTGAGGAATTTCCATAGGGTAGGAAATATATTATTTATCATTAAACAGGCACAGTTGAAGAAATTAGTAGTTTTTAACTTTAATTTTGACGCACCAAATTACCATGGGCACAAAGAAACAGAATCTGAAAGTTGCATTTTCAGCAGTTACTGAAATGTTTTGATTGTTCATTGGGGGAATAAATCACTATTTCAAGTTCCTCATAAAACCTTCCTTTTAGGAAGCTAGCTAGATGACATGGATCTGAGCATGCTGCAGGGTTTTGGTTTCAAGTTATATTCTAAACCAGGAGAAGCCTGCCCAGAGTAAAGAAGAAAGAAAGTAAGACTTGAGTGAACTAGAAAGTTTTTAATCTCATGAGGAATTTATCATCCAAAAAAATGAACTCCTGTTAGACTGGCTTAACTGATTCCTGGTTACAAGCTTTTTGTAGTTTTGGAGCAAACACACAAGAGGATCTTAAATGCTGTAAGTTAGGAAACGTTTTGGGACAATACATGTTTCTGCTACACAAATAGTGTGTACCAGTGAGTCAGGCTGCCTTCTTTTCACTTGTGCTCTCTCCTCACTGTCTTAGTCTGTAAATACACTACAAAATTGATCTAAGAAAACTTCGTGTCATTGGGGTATTTCTTTACCCAGAGCTGGGAGGGGCAAAAAACCTCATTCCATTAAAGCAGTTATTACTAAAAAAATTATGAGAATATCAGCTATGGTACCTGAAGAAATCCTGTTGTAAGAAGTTGCAGAATAGAATGCCAACAGAATTAACACAGATATTTGCAGATGCTGCTGTGGGAATAGACAGCTTCCAAGTGCACAGGTTTCCATTTAATGGTAGATGAAACAATAATAAATACTGGCAAAGTATATTAAACTGTATCTAGAGTATTTTAATAAATAAAAGGTCAAAAAGGAAATCACTGAGAGGTCTGCAACTGCTTGCCAAGTCTGAAACTTGGAAAAAAACCCTGAACACTAAAAGCTTGTTAAAAAAATAGGATGCACACACCACTTCCCTTTTTGCAAGGGATCTAAATCCCATGGAAAATGTAAATGAAAGCGTCAGCTGCAGGAATTCAATGTGTGGTTAATTTTCCACATGCTCAGCCAAAGCAACATTTTAAACAAAGATTTCTATTGTATTAATTATGCTCTTTGCAAATGAGTGAGTGGTAAAATCTGCATTCTGATTAGTGTAGGGAGGTGTACCAGTCATTCTCAGGGTAAGGTTTCCTAGGCACGTGTATATTTGGATTGACAGGTATCTAAATCTCTTTGGAATGTAAAACCAGACAAAAAAGATTCTCCTATTTGCTCTTTTCTGTGCAGCCAAAAGTACCCTGAGAGAAGTCAGTGCTTCTGCTTCTAATTGTACACAAAGCATGGAATTGGAGAAATAATCCTGTAAAAGTTACACAGAATTTGTGATGTATTAAAAGCAGATATGAAGCATGTGTGATAGTTGTAAATAAAAGTTATACATGTCTAAGGTGCTTGAAAGAGGTGCTTTTTATTAGGTGACTGCTTCCAGAAGCCTCTGCTTTGGAGAACATTTGCTTCTGAAGTGGCCTTCAGCCCAGCTCCCTGCGGCTGAGAAACTACATTAGTGGCAGGTACAGTTTGTAGTGCCATCAGATGATTTTACGGTTACAAGGCTATAGGGACCCCTTCAACTTGTTTTCAGTTTTTGTGGCTGCCACAGATTTCAGAAACTTTTCTATACCCCTCAGTGGTGGTTCTTGTTTGTTCTTTGGCTTTGTCCACAGAGGTTTTACTCAAAAACAACACAGAGACACTCTTATTAGGCATGCTTTCTTCTTTCCAGTGCAGTAGTGAGCTGATTGTATTTGTGGTGTACAGCTGTACTATGGGAGATCCCAGTGCTTCTGGCAATTTCAGGGAAAACTTGTTTTGATTTTTAGCTGAAAGATACAAGAAGGCTCAGTTCTCCTTTCCCAACTTGTTTGAACTAGTCTACTGTGACTGACACTGAAATACATTGAACTTTTTATTGTGGATGTGTACTTAGACACATCACTTTGAAATTAAATGTACATCAATCTCTCTCAACTGTAGATATCTAACTTTTTTTAGATATTAAGGAAACACCAGTGTACAACTAGATGAATCCCTATTTATATGTGTTCTTCTTATTGTTAAAAAATAGTTTGTAATTTTTTATCTACGGGTATATATTTTTGCTGATTCTTACTAGATTTTCGGTCTTTCTAGCCACAAAAATCTACCTGTGTAATGGATTACTAAGAGATTAATTTACATCTCGTGCATTGTGATCTGTCTTGAAGTATTTGGTCTATAGTGATCTTTCATAGTGTATTTATGCTACATGTTTATATTAACATTTGAAAATGAGTTAAATCAGTTTGATTTTTCACCTAGAGACCTGACTTGACTTCTGTATTGGTCTCTGAAGCAATTTCATAGGAACTACGAAATACCTTTAACATGCTTCTACTCTATTCATGAGTTTTTTTCCTCTTTTAACTGCTTCATATATATGGGGGCAAACTTGGCTGAGAACAATTGCACTTTCCTGTTTCACAAGCTTTTTTCTTTCTTAAGGTTTTATACTGAAAGTAAGTGTGTAAATTAAAAAATACTGTGATTTACAAAGGTGTTGAATTTTTTATCTGTCTGATGTCAAAGACGTCAGTAGCTGTGGGAGGTGAATTAAAGCCACTTGGACTTAGGTGACAAAATATAGATTTATGTCAGTGACAACTTAAGGCATACAAGTTGGAACACTCCAGCCTAACTTTCAAACACTCTTTTTTTCTGAAGACAGCCTTGACAAAGTAAAACAATTGCTAGACTTGAAATATTGCCAGCAGTTGTTCATTAAGAGAATAGGTTATTCATGTTTGTCTCTACTGGTGCCTTAAAATACATTTCTGATAAGTCGGCAGCTACTCTTTGCATGTACATTGCTTTCTGTGGGATGGGCAACTGTCCAGTTATGGTTCAGAATGGCACAGAGTTATGACAGATAGTGAGCTGTTTCTGCATGGCTACAGAAAGCAAAGCAAAGAGCTTCAAGAGTCAAGCATATGAGCACTGAAGTATTAAGTTCTATCAGAATACTGCTGCTATAACTGAGAGTGCATTTCCTTTGTAGGCATTTGATATTGATCATGTGTTTTCAAAGTCCAGAGTAGTCAACAGGGGAGCAATTGCTTCCCACATTCCAGAGCTGACTGTTCTGAGCAGATAGGCATCAGGTGATATCCTAGCAGGTGTCACTGTCAATGTCATAATCTAATTATTTAGAAACTTCTAAGAGGTGATGTCATGTAATGAGAAATCTGTCATTCCCATCACTTAAAGGCAGTTCTGCAGTCAGGCTATGACAGTTTAGATAGCTCTCAGTATGTATTAAATTAAGCAGCTAAGGAAAGTTAGGTTAGAAAGTGAACTTTCTGCTTCACCAGCGATGAACATATGATCTCTGGAGACTTGAATGTTTGTTCTTCTCTTAACCTTCTTTTTTTTCCTGTTAAAACAATCTACCTTTCATAGCAGTTTTTGCCTGTTGAACAGACTACTTCACTGGCCCTTTGCTTGACAAGCTCTGTAGGCCTACTAACAACTGGTATGCTTCAGTGAATTTCTTTTTAAACTTCAGGGTTATTATTTGAGAAAAGCTATATATTTTTCAGTTTTTCTTGATGGTGTCTTTCCTTCTGTGTTCGTTGCCTTCTGAGCTTCTCCCTGGGGAGAAGTGGTGGATTCCCCAACACTGGACACTTTTAAGATTCAGCTGGCAAGGGTTCTGGGTGATTTTGTCTAGACTGCTTTTGCCAGGAGAGGTTGGACCAGATGATCCTTGAAGTCCCTTCCAATCAGGTATTCTATGATTCTTTGGTTCATAGCTTGTAGGAAGAACTGGCAAGAGTTCAGGCACTACAAGTGAAGAAAAGACAATGATAAATGCACCACCAAGTTCAGACACTTAAAAGCTCAGAAGGCTATCAACAGACACACACATATATATTTTATACATATATACATATCTAAAATATATATGACTTTCCTCAAATAATAGCCCTGAAGTTTAAAAACCAAATCACTGAAGTATGCCATGAAATATTTTGGTGTTTTTGGTGACTTTATTCCATGTTCAAAGGTGTCTGTAACTCATAGGAGTCTGCTCACTTTGATAAACCTCTTTTTATTTAGCTAATTAGTTACCAGTAAACTGCTCCACTGACAGTCTGACTCTCCTCGGCTCTTGTGTTTTCCTATGTTTTGCCTTATGAACAAAAGGATATTGTCACTTGCATACAGAAAGATATTACCACTTGCATACACTCTCTGTTATACTTGACCCATATGAGGTCATGGTCTAGCTATCTGCCTGGTCTTTGACCAGAGCAGGTCACTACTGCCTTACCTACAGTATTATGCTTTCTGTGTGCTGTGTTTATAACTCTGGAACAAGTTTTCTTGTGTATCTCTTGTTTACCAGTCTGGAACAAATTTTCTTTATATCTCTTTATATCTCTTTAATGCACATCTACTCTTAGGTAGCTGTGTGTTTTTGTAGCTTTACATTTTTTTCACTGACCCTGAGTTTACAAACAGAGTCTAAATATTAGACTCTTGGGTACTGAAATGGTGTGCATGGCATTTACAGCAATTGTGTACTTGAGATACTCTTCCTGATCCAATCACTGAACTCTTCTATGGAACAAAGTAGTAAAGCTTAAAAGGGTATAGTGTCTTGATTTCCACAGCCTTGGGACCCTAGATTGAGATGTCTGGATTTCAGGTCACTGTGACTCTGGCCTCTGGGAATTTAAGTCCAAGCTATTTTCAGTTGGGTGGGTGTTAACCAAAGTAATGAGAATAGGAGGAGTCCAAAAACCAGGGCTGCGTTTTCAGATATGTTTATGACTATGTAAACCGACCACTCATTGAAGTCTGATAAAACTCATCATTGTCAGATATTATGTAAATACTGGATGCTTCTGAATGGTTCTTTTATCACACTGCACAATGTTTTGTCCTTCATCAGAATAAGGGTAACAACGCTTGCCTTAAAAGGTTATATCCATTTTTTCTCTTTTGCAGTTTTTTGGATGAAAATCACTGTTAGTTGTAATTCCACACAGTCTAAATCATAAAAGGCTGGGTACTGGGAGCCTTCCCTTTGTATTCAGAATAATCCTTTTGTGTTGAATTGTATTACTTATGGTTCATTTTGTTTCTTGTCCCTAGATTAATTTTAATTTAAAAAAAAAAAACAAAACCCCACACACAACAACTTTCTGTTGTACTCTTAACTATTCAATTTTTAACATTGGTCTTTGAAGCAGAACTGCCCATGTGTTGTTTCTATATTATTTTTGTTTATTGTATTTGACTTAGCTGTAATATTTTTAAAAAATGTGAAGGAACAAGTGAAATATGACCTCTTACTCTTAAAAAAATGTTGTCTGTTGCTCACTGAGCAGTCTATTTTTAAAAAAATCTGATACAAGTTGTTTTAATATTCTTCCTGTATTATCCTAAATAAAAAGGAGTTGCTAGACAAATATATTGTTTAAGTCAGGTATCCAGATATTTGGTATGTATAGAGTATTTTTGAAACATGCAGTTGCATATACACATGTAGAAGCTCTCACAGGCTCTTCCAGGCTGCCCAGATAGTACAGTGTCGTGTCTTTTCCACTTCTCACTACAGTTTGTGTACACAGAGTTCTTTAAGCTAGGTTGAATTTGATAACCATTTTTGCTGATCTTTCTGGTGTCAAAGAGTATTTAACCTAATTGACATAGTTCAGTTCTGCAGAAACTCTGAGGGACTTGGGACTGTTGCTGTGGTTCTTAGTAACGACTCACAGAGTTTGTAGCCAGATTAAATGGGTTTGATGTGGACTTCCCTGTTTAACCTACAGCAGTTTCCTGGTGCCAGAATAGTGATCCATGGGTTATTCTGTGGTGGAAGTTAGTTCAGCCCTGAGGATGTTCATCAACTACCCAAGGGTCTGGGTGAGTCAGGAAGTAGTTTGAAAACTTATTGTTTTGTCCCATTGTTTTACAGATTCATTCATTGAATGGGCATGTTTGACTCAGAATTGGAATAAAAATACTTCAGAATTAGATTAATGTGAGAATTAGTTGACTAGGTTTTATTTCTGCTCATTTCACACAATTTGATCTTTCTAATCCTTGCTCTCACAAATGGGCCACAAGGTTTCTGTTCAGAGTGGTGGGGCTCACATTCTTCTCACAAGCCCTCTCCCGCTACAAGAGCATGAAAGCAACTGAGAAACAGGACGTCAGGGACTTGATTCAGCTCTCTGCTTTCCTCCTCTGTAGGGAAGCTGTTCTCAAAGTGTAGAAAAAAAAACCTGAAATGGATAGAGGCTGAAGGACTCATTTCATGATTGAAATGTATAGAGAAGATGAGCCTGAATACCCCAGGGATTGGAGAACTTGGGGGGAAGAGTGGAGATCTGGGCACTAGTCTCTTTTTCCAAAAACTAAGAGGTGAGTTCAGATACATTTCCAACCAGGCATGGTCACATGGCCAATTTGGAGCTGGCAAACTCTCTAAAGTTGGATGTTAACTGATGATGGTCCTTGGTATCTTAGATGCTTTGGCCTTGTGCTTTGCTGTAGATCATAAGACTGAGTTCTGCATAGAGATCATGCTGCTTGCCTAGGACTTTTTCAGACTTTCCCTGAAGAGATGAGTGCCTAATGGTTCACAGAGGAGAACAAAACCTGAGCTTCCAGCCCGCTTCCAAGTTGGCTGAGGAGTTGCCTTCCTTAGTTTGAAGGGTAATAGCCAGCAAGGCCTAAAAAAAAGGCAGGTTGCATAAATCTCATTGTAGATTAGCTCATGATCAACTTCTTCACTTCCAGGAATTTCTCAGTATTTAGTTGACAACAATATAAATCTTTCCTTGGAATCCTTGCCTTTCAGAGTTGATTATTCCTAATTATGAATGTCTTATTTTCTCCTGAGCTATCTAAAAGAGCCATCAGTAGCAATGAAACATTGATTATTCAGTCAGCTATCTGTCATTGAAAAGAGCAATAGGGAATACAGCTGTCTGGGTTTCTGGCACTTGGCAACACAGCTTTAAGACAGACTGAATCCAAAACTTGTGTAAATGACTTGACTGGAGGAGCTGGAGTTGAAGGCTGCAGGTGCACAACATAATTTTGGCTTTATAAGCCACTTTTCTCTGGAGGCACCTGATGATACTGTAAGATGTATATTGAACTTTGGCTAGTGGATATCAAAAAAAGATCATCAGAGTTGCTACCGTGGATTTCAAGAGAGCAAACTTTAAGCTATACCGGGAGCTACTTAGTAATGTTCCCTGGGAATCTGCTTTTGAGTGCTCAGGAATCTATGAGGCAGGAGTTGAATGCACCATTAACAAGTTTGCTGATAATTGCAAACTGGAAGGTGGCATTCAGACTTGACATTAGGAAGTATTTTTTACTGAGAGAGTGGGCAAACACTGGAACAGGCTTCCTAGAGAGGTGGTCAGTGCCCCATGTCTGTCAGTGTCTAAGAGACATTAGGCCAATACCCTTAATAACATGCTTTAACTTTTGCCCAGCCCTGAATGGGTCAGGCAGTTGAACTAGGTGGTCAATGTAGGTCCCCTCCAATGGAAACTATTCCTTCCAACTGGAACTACTCATTGCTGCAAGAAGAAAGTATTTTTCAGATTTAAACAGATCATAATATTCTGCTCCATGTACAAAGAGGAGGAAAGACAGGACATACAGCTTGTTAGATACTCAAGAGGTGATCTAGGAAAGGGTAGAAATTGATTGGAGAATAGAAAGCAGATGACATACAAACACAAAACAAATTTTCTTTCCCTTCACAGCTTTGGCATAACTGTGCCTGAGAAGAGCTGATAGGGAAGAATTCTTCAGGATATTCTTTAAACATAGTAGTGACAGAGATGGGGTTTCCCTTAACTTAGATGAGAGCTTCCATCTGCCTCCAGCAGATCCTCAGCAAAGAAGTTGGTGTTGAAGTAGGATTCACAGTACTACATTTTTCAGATGCTTAGTCTGTTTGAATGACATCTGCCTGACAGCATGCCTACTTCTGCTGTTAAAACAGATGGACTTGTGCAGTATGAAAAAAGACAGCATGGGAGGGGTTCTGAGCTGAGCCTTGAAAAGGCGCTTTTGGGGATTTAAAATTTTGATAATTACCTCCATGTATTTTCAGATGGATACTCCAGGGATACACAGATTAGAAATTCGAATTAGATTGAATTCTGAGACCTTTTACAAACCATGTGATATGCAGACAGAGCCCTTGTTTCTTGGTTTGTTTGGTTGATATTTTTTAGTACTGAAAAGTCCTCCAAAACCTGTCTTTAAAAATTCAGCAGTGAAGAGTGAATTGGATGATATGTATCCTAATCACTTTTGTCATTAAAGAACAGGGGATTTATGTGCACAAACTCCCAAGAGAACCCACTCGATAATTTTGTCTTAATTTGCTCTAAAGGCATAGACATTTGCCCTGCACAATTAATAATTGTGGACATTTTATCCACATGTCATCATGGACATATTATTGGTGGAATAGCACAGGTGGGAGCCACTTTCATACCGCAGCAATACAAATGTAGTGAATGGTCACTCCAGAATAAAGTTCATTCCTTTGTTCCTAGTCTCTTACAGTGCAGCTTGATAAGAGAGATGTTTTAAAGACCTCCTGGTAATACAAGTCAATTTGCATATCTTAGACCCATATTCTTGTGCTGCTGATTACAGATGACACTGCAGGCTTCTGCTTCTCCAGCTGACCAAGGAAGCTTCTACCAATTTTGCAAAAATAAAGTTCTTAGGTGGTATGTTTGATCCAAGTGGTCTTAAAGCAGTTACTAGCAAGAATAAGCTTGCAGTAATTCCAAGGAAGCAACTCAGTTCTCTAAAGGAAATGAATGGTGTGTATGTACACTGAATGAGGGGTGAATCTATCAGTGGTGGGACCCCTGTTTCTCTCTGGAGATAAGAAGAGAAATGGCCTTAAGTTGACATTGTGCACTTATTATGTTTCTGTGGTATATGCAACCTAAAATATGGAAGCACCTTTATTTGGCATTTGTGAATATCTTGCACATATTCATTCTGGATGTTTTGTGGAAGAACCTGATTGTTTTAGTCAAAGTCTGCTGTTCCAGATGGGGAGATGTCCCATGGGATCAGCTTCAGAACAACAGCCTTCTGGCTTTTTTCCCTGCAGTCATGTTGTCTAAGTGTGGTATGCTGTCTCCTGTATATTGGAACTAAAATGCTAGAGGTAGAAGACAGGCACACATACAGGGCACAGGGATTGAACTTGTCTTTGCTTTCTATCATGTTACCAGGATCCCTGACCCGGTGAAGATGGTGTTCCCCATGCCTCCCTAGTGTATAGTAGCCCTTGATTCAAGGATTGATGCACATCAAGATAGAAATGGTGTTCAAAGTTTGCAGGTGACATACTTAATAGATCTTTCTTCTCTGTTAAGAACCTGTGACTGTTGACTGCAGCAGTTGAATATCCCTGAGTTCAGAGTAGCTGCAGTAGAGAGGAATAGAAACAGCACAGGTGATCGCAGCAAATGTGTTCCAGTGTTGCATTTATTTTCTGAATTATTTTTTAAGCAAACGTTAGTCAAAAAATACTTTTTGCTATCAACTCAAATCTATGATATATGAAGCCAGTCATTTAGGAAGGGTGTTCTTAATCAACTTCTGAGTCAGCAATCAAGATCTCAGCACAACAAATATAACCACATCGATTAAAGATTTTTTCTATTTCAATTGCAACTTTATATAAGCAGACATAAAAACACTCATAATTGCTAGAAATAAAGCAGGGAAAATGCAAAGGAAAAGCCAGGTTTCATCATGAAAATACAATTCTAAAATGAATGACAGGGCCATTATATACAGTGCTTTTTCAAAGCAGTTCCATTTATGCAAGTTCAGCAATGAACAATGTACTAGATCTGTAGCTGATGTACATTGAGTTATTCCTGTTGAAGCAAAGTCAATTATTTACAACAGCTGAGGATATGACCCAATATTGTTTCTTGTAGTACAGCTATTTGATTCCTGGCACATTAACAAGATACCATCTTTAATGAAGTGTGCCTACAGAATAGTTAACATTTGAAATTCTGAAACGTTTACTTGTTGTCCCACATATGGAGATTTGGCTACAGGGGAAACAGTTATCCTTTTTATAAAATAGTGATTACTGCTAAAATCTTTAAGTCATATTTTAATGTTTTAATTTAGCAGATCTAGCCTCCACTGGGGGTTGCAGCTTCAGAAAGCAGCTCAGAAAAGTTTGGTTTAGTAGGGACAGTTGTGTTGCCTTTTCTCCATAATAAAATTGGAGATTGCTTGCTGAATTACATCAATGGGTGCTTCATCTTAAGAAGAATGATATTGTCTACGTTTTGGCTAGAGCAGGTCAGCAGATGTTTCCCTTCTTTCTCAGGTGCTGATTAAGCCTTATGCAGATAGGAATTTTGGACTGTCTCAAAGGGGCATCTGTGGTGTCAGATGATGTGCTACATTTACCAAATACATTATAGCTAGAGATCAAAAACCTGCCTGTGTCAGCAAAAGAATGTGCAGGTCTTTTATTTCAGCATGTGACTCTAGCCTCTTAACTGTTGCAAAACCCACATCAGTAAAGCAAGGGCAATGCTATCAGAGGCATAGTGCTGCCATATGCTGCACCATCTTCACTTAAAGAAACAGCTCATGATTTGCATGAGAAGAGGACTAACGAAGTTCTTGCCAGTGTTCAAGTGTCCTGCTGCTCGATGATGCACATAGTGCCTTGTAAATACTGGTGGAACAAATGTCATGAAATAGGAGCAGAACAGCAGCCATTACTCCCTTCTCTTGCTTCCTAAAGGCCATTGATTAACATTCTCTTGTTTATCTTAATTAACATTCTGTTGTCTTCAGATAGCTTTTCTTTTTTTGCAGCTTTATACTGGCTTTTGTAATATATTGCATTGTATGGAGAGAAATATGCATCCAGTATTAAGACTGAGCACTTAATGCTGCTTTCTCTGACTGTTGCAGAGAGTTCAAACATGCAACAACTGCAAGTAAAGTTGAGGATGAGGTACTTAGAGCCCATAATAATAAGCTCCTAACAGGAACTGTGGCCTGTGAAGACGATCCCACGCAGGAGAAGGTTTTCTGTCAAGATGTGCGACCCCATGGGGGATCCACACTGGAGCAATCAGTTCTTGAAGGACTGTATCCCATGGAAAGGACCCATGCTGGAGCAGTTCAGCAGGTATCCTGTGGAAGGTACCCCACATTGGAGCAGGGGAACAGCCAAGCATAATCTGGGCTGCATCAAAAGAAGTGTGACCAGAAGGTTAAGGGAGGGGATTATCCCCCTCTACTCTGTTCTCATGAGATCCTTTCTGGATTACTGTGTCCAGTTCTGGGGTTCCCAGCACAAGAAAAACATGGACCTGTTGGAGCAGGTCCAGAGGAGGGTCATGAAAAAGATCAGAGGGCTGGAACACCTCTCCTATGAAGAAAGGCTGAGAGAGTTGGGACTGTTCAGCCTGGAGAAGAAAAAGCTCTGAGGAGACTTTATTGCAGCAATTCAATATTTAAAGTGGGCTTATAAGAAAAATGGACAAAGACTTTATACCAGGGCCCCTAGTGACAGGACAAAAAACTTTTTTAAACTGAAAGGGAGTAGATTTAGATTGGACATAAAACCAAAACTTTTTACAATGAGTGTGGTGAGACACTGGAGCAGGCTGCCCAGGGAAGTTGTGGGTGCCCCATCATTAGGAATGTTCCAAGTTAGGTTGGATGGGGCTTTGAATAACCTGATCTGGAGAAAGATATCTCTGTCCTGGGCAGGAGTGTTGGATCTAGATGATCTTTAAAGGTCCCTTACAACTCAAACAACTCTATGAAATGGGGTGATGATAAGATATAAGGCAGGTTGATGACAGTGTTGAGTAATACTCCATGATGAAATGATTATAGCATATGAATCAGTTGCCTGGCTTAATTAAAGACCCTATTTTTTTCTTTTGTTGCACCCTAGAGAGCTGATTCTGCTCAGGGTTGTT